>VYXC01008623.1:27966-69924 GCA_013397175.1 Platysteira castanea | reverse complement strand
TCCCGGCCGGGCGCTGCTCGGGGTGGTGCCGGTGGGGTCCGGCCCCGCGGCGCGGGGGCTCTCGGTGCCGCCGAGCCCGCCCCACCCCACCCCACATTCATCCCGCTGCCCCGAGCGGCGGTGCTGCCTCGCCCCCGGCGTTTGGCTCTCCGGATTTTTGCCGTTCCGGTGGGCGCCGTCTGCGGGGTCCCGGAACGCCCCTTACGGTGGTCGCTGCGGGCGGCCCGCAGCCCCCCAGGGCCGGGGGGAGCGGCTGCTTTGTTCGGGTGCGCTCCGTGCCCAGCCTTCTCACGTGTCACGCCAGAACGTGAATGTTCCTAGTGTTTTCAGGAGAAAGACAGAGAAATAAACTGTACAGCGATTTATTTCCAAGGTAGTTCTCGCTATCTGAACGTACCCCCTTTGCACAGCCACTTTTTTTTCCTGCTTCAGCTCTTCCTCCCTCCCTCGAACGTGTTTACCCTTCCTGTGCGAGCTGCAATCTGCATTAATCACTCTCTGGGGCTGTGGTGGTACTAATAAGCTACTCATAACAACTTAAATTATAACTTGCATAATCAGTGTTTCGAGCAAATATTGGTTGGAAGAATATGCCTATCCTATCGGTGCTGTGGTTGTTGGAAAGAATCATTGATTATCTTTTAAATAGTTAACACTGCTGATATGCTGCCCTTCAGAATGTTACATTGATAACTGAACAGGCTGATGCCAAGTGTCAGAATACAGCATTGATCCACAGCTGGTAACTTCTTTTGAATGGCAGCGTCTGTCACATAATTTAAAGGGGTAATGAGTTAAGTGCTCTGAAAAGAAATGAGGTTCTCTCTGTACAAACAAAAAGCACAGAACTGCCCTACCTATTTGAAAATGACAGGCCTAACTGGCATGGTCTGTCTTTTTTTGAGAGAACAGTTGACCAAAAGACATAATCTAAACAAGTTCTTACGTGTCTAAAAACCTCTTTGTTAAACAGTTAATGTGTAGCTACAGTATCAGTGTTTTATTTGGGCTACAGCAATGGGAAGAGAGGGTGTCTGAGTACTTGTGTCTCTTGAGTGCATCTGGACACTGCTGCATGTTTTCCTGGTGAAAGATAATCCTCAGAAAAGAAAACACAGTCCCTCAGTTAAGATTGCATGCGAAAGTAAAGAGATCTGACCTCATGTTCTTGTCAGTTCTGTAGTCCGTCCTTAAAGTCTTCCCCCCCCACAGGTGTGTTGTGGTGGTCTGTGGAAAACATTCACATTTACATGACAGGCAGCTCACAGTCTAAAGCAAAGATTTTCTGCACATCAGCAGAAAAAGGAGAGCTTGTGAACTGTGTTGAATTAGTTCAGATTTGCAAAGTGCAACTGGCTTTACAAACTTACTGCAAATATCGGCTCTTGTAATGATTTCTAAAACTCTGGTTATTTCCTAATGTTCCTAATAGCAAGTTGTATGTAGGCATGAATGACTGTGATTCTTTTAAAAAAAGTAACAAAACTAATAACAGGGGAACTTAGAGCTTTGGTACTACTTGGCTGCTTTCTTTGTGAGACTGACAGCCTGCAATATGAGCTGTAATCAGGATCTTCAAGGCTGTGTGAGGTGCCTTTTTTGCCCAGATTCTTGCTTTATTTTGAATTCGAATGTTGTTGTGTTCATAGCAAATTCTCAGTGATTTGTGTCAGTAGTTCTTATAATTTGTTGGTCTTGGAAATTCATTAATAATTACGTCTTGCTTCCATTTAGCATGACTTGTATTGAAAAAAGACGATCAGGTGAAGGAGTGGCTTTGAGAGAAAATTAAGAACAGCTCTTCTGGAAGACCCTCCCTGAAATTAATTGAAGAAGTGTATATTGAGCAAGAAGGGCTTGCCAGACGGTTTGACAGATTTCTGGGATGCGTTCTGACAAATTTGGGAGTGGATAAGGAAGAGGCTTGGTTCTGCTGCTTGCGTTGGTTCAGCTTAAGGAACAGGAAGAAGTTCTGTGTGTTGTGTCTGTGTACGGGGCAGGGGGGTATAAAGGAGATGGAAAGGGGCTGGAAGAAGAGGGGACAGACACGACTCTTCCACACTTGCATTTCCTCGTGGCAGAAAGGAATGCACAGAGGGTTTGGGTGTAGAGATGCTGGGCTGCAGGTCTGAAGGAGTGAGAATGCCCCAGCACTGCTCTGATCTGTCCCACACTGAACCGCTTGATTTTCTTTATTGGTGCCAGGGAAATGTTGGTATATTTAATTTGGAGCCTTGGAGCACTATAAAATCCATCATGATGGGGTTTTGGCAGTTTGCAAGAACTTGCAAATTGCAGAAACAATGTTATTGTTCCATTAGGCACATGGGTCTATACGTGAATGTAACAGGAAAACTCTGAGTAAGAAGAGACTACAAAAATAGAAGCATGGGATGTTAGAAAAACAGTCTTTTCTTTCATCCTCATACTTAAAAATACAGAAGGAGCTGAATATTGGTAGCCAGAATTCTTGGAAGACTGAAAGAACAATCTGTAAACACTCCAGGGACTTGGTAGTCACAGGAAGATAAGGGGGAACCCCCCTAAGAGCTTCATCAGAATTCCCTGGCTGGGCTCCTTCTCTTTGGCTGCTTCTCCCTGGGGGTCTGCATCTTATCTCTCTGACTTCCTTTCCCCGATTTGCCTCTGACTAATAGGCTTTGTCTTCTGGTTACTGGAAGTCTAATAAGTTTTTTTGTCTCTTACCCCTTCCTCCTTTTTAAAAATTGTAGATTAATGGCTGTAATGTTTTGCAGACTCTCTGCATTGGTGACACGGATTAATTGTGTGCTTGACTCTTGAGTTACCCAGCAGTAATAACATAGTAACTTGACTTGAAACAATGGTAATTTCATGGCAAATGTTCAAGGCAAATGTTGCCTTCTGGTGAAGTGCCAGCTGCAATTTACCCCCTGTAAACTTGTGACACAAGTAAACTGTCTGTGCAGATTTTCTCTGTGTCTCTGTACAGTAACTCGTCTCGAGTGTGTCTTTTGAAACAGTCAGTGATCTCTCTTTTCTCCTCCCCCCCTTTCTTCTGCCTCTCGCTTGAGTCAGGTAATTACAGATCTGGGTTGAAACCTTCCCAGGGAGTGATCAGGAGAGCCAAGACTTGCAGACGTGCTCCCAGTGCTCACTGGCACCGTGGCTTCCCCCTTCCCTGAGCAGGGTTTGTGGACCTGATGGGCTGGGGGGGAGCAAATTGGAGAGCCCCAAGGAGATGGGGGTGGCAAAGCTTAGGGGAGCTCTGATTTGCCCTGCACAAGTGCCAGTGTTCTTTGTGGTGACACGGGGAGGTTCTCCTTGTCACGGGTGGCTTTGGTGTGATAGCGTGGTGTTGTTTTTATGTTCTCATCTCAGTGCTGACCGTAACAGAGCAAGTAGGGAATCAAAGCCTCTTGCCTAAAAGATAATATGAGAACTGACCCCTTTAGGTCTCCATTTTATTCAAGTGTCTTGGGGGCAGCTCTCTGGTCCAATGATCTGCATCTTAAAGGAAGCAGAAAATCTGGATTTTAGTTAAAGGTTATTTAATTGCAGTGTTTTGCTGCTAGAAGAATGACAGTTAAGGGAGCTGCTTAGATGTAAGTATTAAAGAACTCTTTCACAGAAGTAGGAATACTGTAGAGACACCAGCAAAAGCATAGGTGGTGAGACAGGATTCCAGTAAAAAGAATAAGCTACTATAATCTTCTGGTGTCTCAGAAAGAATGGTTATAAATGCTGTTCTGTCTACAGCATCTGTTTTGTGAAAGACAAAACTTACTTTGCAAAATGTGAGAATGCTGTTCCTGACCTCCTGTCACACTTTGTTATTCCCACAAAGTCAGACTGCCAGAGACAGTATGACAGTCGTACTTGTTTGTTGTCTCACTTTTCCTGTTTAGTGAACATAAGTGGCTTTTTTTGAACCAAAAGGATTATGTGCTCCGGAAATATACCAGTCTTATTTTTGCATCCATGTAGTAGCAGAAAGTGACAGTTTTTAGTTCTTACTTTGAAATTTTTTTGTGTAATGCTTTTCCTCCTGCGACTTTGAAACTTGTAATGCAGTCAGTCTTATCCTTTTGTTTTAAAATGGAGAGGGAGGGAGAAAATCATTGTAGTGCCTATGATTATGGGAGGCGTATGTAGCTTAGTAATAGGCTCACAAACACAAACGTCCTAGCTCTTGGTTTTGGTCATATGCTGACTGTTCAATATTTTCATTACCAACGAGTCTGTACAGAAAGCCTTGAGTATTCTGCATCAGCATATAAATGGGTGGCCTGGAGTGCCAAAGGTCTGATGTATTCCAGCTTCCAGCAGTTACCTGTGCTTGGAGTTAGTGATTATGTCTCATGAAGCACAGGATAGATACCTACACACCTGGTCTCTTGTGGGGCACAGGATGTCAAGAGAAATCAAAAATATATGAAAACTTATGAAAAAAAGTGTGTGTTGGTAGAATGCCACCAGATTTCTTAAGGAGAGCCAAGAGTCTTTGTTAGAGCTGATGACCAAGTTCGAGTGCTCAAAGGAGCTCCTTTGAAGCTGCTGATACAGTTAGCATCAAAATGCTGCAGCATCCCTTGTACAGTGGGAAATGTTGGTGTTGTTCACTGCAATAGGGAAGTTGGGACTCAAATCGGGAGAGAGAATTAGGGCTTCTGCAGGTGGCTGCATGTATTTTCTGCTTTAGAAACTGCAGTCAGTTTAAAATTCCAAGCATCTGCTCTTAAAGCACTTTCATATGTCAGTGCTTTCACTTAGAACAATTTGTTGTACATAACTTAGATATGATCCCAGTATTTATGTGGTCAGCTGATGCTGAAGTCCCTACAGAACTGCATGCAATGAGTGATTCTTTTGGCTGGCAGCCTGTAAACTGTGTTACACTCACTGAGATGGCCAGCGGGCCTTTGGAAACTCCTTTGAGCATCTGCTGCCAGCAGGGATCTTACGAGGTGGTCTGGCTCTTGTCTTTAGACTTGTCCCTTCAGTGTTAGGGGCTGTGTGGGTCACTGTTCTCACAGCTGCTTTCTGCTGGAGAAGGGACACTGTTAGCCAGAGCTGCTGGAAGGGCTTCCTTTTTTTGTGTGATTGCTGTCTTTTCTTCGTCGTTGAGAGCAGTAAGAAATATGAAGTTATTCACTTACTACAATTAGTTTAAAGCATATCTTATTATTACAGGAGTCACTTGATATCTACCTGAATTATATTCAGCTGAATGTAATTGGTGAAGGCACCTCAGACACTTCAAGGTGAAGTCTGATAGCTGAACTCAGTGTAAAAGGAAGTCTGATAGCTGAACTCAGTGTAAAAGAAAATCTGTGCGCACTTAGCTCGGTTTAAAAGTAAATGTTTTTCTTTCCATTGCTGAGTAGATTGTAGACCGAGGTGGTTTTTCAAAGTTGTTCTGGTTTGGCTGCAGAGAGTTGCAATTTTCCGTAGGTTAATTTGCAGAATGGATTGAGCCAGGGTAAGGTAAATATTTGTAGCACAACTACTTTCAGATGCTTTCAGTGGGATGCATCTCTGTCAAATACCCAGGGGCCGTGGTTTCTTTTGGTCCCATAAGCTGCAGTTTTGCTGTAGAGATGTGAAGTGGTTAAGAGCACAGAGTTGCTCTTCCCCTGGCATGAGCTACTTTAATTATTCATAATACACACCGAGGTGGTAAAGGTCTGTCACGCTGGGCAGAAGTTACAGTATACCCTGGAAAAATACTGAAGGATTATTCTTTTACAACCCTTTGCACATGAAAGGGGAAAAACCACACAAACTCTCATTAGAAGATTATTTGCTTTTTTGTACATGCTGGACCTTGTGTGGCTTTTGACAAGGATCTTGAGGGAGAAGGGGAGTGTTGGTAGTTTTTAAATGGCTGGAAACGAATTGCTCAGCGACTGAACCTTTGTTTCTTGAAGGTGGTTGAGTTATGTGCAGTGAAATAAATGAGAATAAATGAGTGTGTACGACGTAGGGAATTGGATGGAATCTGATTTGGGTTGTGGTTACAGCTCTGCTGAAAACTGATGGCATGATCTTGAACAGCCGTGTTGTTTGGCTGTCTTGATTTCCCCTCTGCCCATTGTCTTGCTCATAGCTTAAATAGACTTCTCAAAACAAGTACTGCTGCTACATGAGTTAGTTCATTAATTTATTTACATTACAAAAGCACCTGAAGGCACGCTTCTAAAATTATATTCTGTTTAGCTAACTGGACTTGGGTTTGTTCTTTGAAAATACAATAATCCTAACAAATCATTCCACCCACCTAATAAAGTAAGATGAAGCACATAATAGGAAACAATTGAAAACTTTTTAATGAGGCCAAATGGAAAAACAATGAGAAGTAATCAGTAAGGTATTGTGTGGTTAGAGAAGGGAAAGGGAGGGATTCAAGGATGATGCATGTGTGCCTGCTGAAAAATCTGCTTAAGGAGTGTGTCTTCCATAAGAAAAAGTAGTAAGGTGCTTTAGTCTCTCTCTGCCTATAATTTTTCACATTTCACATTTTCACATCCATTTTGCCTTACGCTAGCCTTGCACAATTAGCTGCACACAGTGAGCTACAGATCTGAAACATCTGCTCCACTTTTTCTTAAGACTACTTGTTGGACTTTGAACATGAACTGTGGTGTCATGCTCTGAGTGCACTCAGAGCCAGGTGCTCTTCAAGAGAGCAGAAAGCAGCTTTCTTCTGCCCAGGCTTGAATGGAAAAATCTCCCTTGGTGAGCAAGCTCTGGACTTGGAGTGACAGCACACCAGTTTAAGGCTCAGTTGTTTGTTAAGAGACTTTTGCCTGCATCCTGGTGGCTGGGGGGGGTTGCTCTAGGAAGAGATTTGGAGATAGCTCTGATTCCTGGCCCTGAGACCTGGCCCAGCATTATGGACTGTAAATACGGTGAAGTAGTTTCTGATTTTTTTGGGGGTATTTTTGCATCTTCTCTTACCTTCCAAAGTAGTTAAGCCTTTCCAGTATGGCCTTTCTCAGAGAAGTCCATTTCTCATTTGAGAAGGTATTCAGGCTTCCATACCTGTTGCCTGGCTTGGTTTTCCTGTAGACTGCCATGTAGCCTTCTGCCCAGTGGCAGCCAGAACTCAGCATGGTGCTTTTTCATGAGTGTATTTAACTAGCTTCTACTCTATGCAGGCATGTTCTTAGAGACAAATTTTACCTAGTTTGATCACATTTCTAAAGCTGTTTTGTTTCCAAAGCTCAAGCTGAGGTTAATCAGAAATAGTTTGTTATCCTGGTTTGGAGCAGATTGATAAAGTTCTCATGTATCTGCCCCCAAAACCATAACCTGTCTGTAACTCATTGAAAGGTTCTTCAACTGCAGGAAGCCTCACAAACTAATAATTCATTTTAACTAATTGCAGCAGGACTTTCCTGCTTTTAGACTTCCTCTTGAGTAACTTTGCATAAATGTATTTGTGCAGCAGTGGTGCGGAGCAGATCGGGGTGACAGACTGGTACCAGCACAGCGCCTGGCTGGGGGTGGGCTGAGGTGTGTTCTGGGCTCCCGAGAGCCCAAAATGTGCTGCACTCCGAGTGCTTCTGCTGAGAGAGTCTCATTGCAGGTTAAGGCTTGAAATAAGCAGTTCCCATAACGTGCTGGCTTTGACTGAAGTTTGTTTTATGCTGTAAAACTGGTGCTCCAAGTGCTTTGGTGCTGTAGCGTAGAACTGAACTGCACAGGGAAAGCTTCTACCTGCAGAGCTGATCCTTTCAATTTCTGCCTGCTGAAGAGGGAAAAACACCACTGATTCTTCACTGATTTCCCACAGGGGAGAAAAGAAAGTTGCCTTTGGTGAGAAGGCTGCCTGCTCTTCCCTCTGGGAAAGCTGCTGAGGGTGTGCAGGGCCTGCCCCATCCTCATGCCCGGCGCTCAGGAGAGCGAAGTCACAGGGGCTTAGAGACAGGCACGAAAAGAGGCAGGTGAGCAAAACAAAGGCCTCCATCATCCCGAGGGTCCACACTATTTACTTACTTATTTCTGAGGTTGCTGAGGAGTTCCTAACGAGCAGGGCAGGCTGTTGTCTGAGTTCCTGAGCTGTGATGCTGCTGCTGCACAGGGGCAGGGATGTTGGTGACCACAGCATAGGGCTGCCCTTTGTGACTCTGGCCCCAAAACCTGTGCCACCAACGTGTGATGCTTCTCTCTGCAGCCACTGTACATGATTTAGGATGAAGTCAGTCAGCCACAGTGCATTGCTGTGCTATGACAGCCTTCAAATACAGCCTTGAAGAGCTTGATCTTTTAACTGCTCACTCATACTGGCTTTTTATTCCGTATCCCATAATTGTGTTGTCAAAGTTTACACATGCTACTACGTTAAGAAATGTAAAAAGGTTAAATGGACAACTTGGAAGACTAGAAATATAAAGAAAGGGGAAGAATTGTAGCTGGTGGTTCTAACAGATGTTAAAATTTCTGGCTCCAGTCATTGTGCGTGTGTGTATAGGTCAGCCAACATGGAAATTATTTCAAACAACCTGAAAAAGCTTGGCTTTTGCTGAGTAGGGCTGATCTCCATCAGATTCAGCTTCTTTTGAACTTGAAATAAGTATTTGCTTCTAGTACATGCCATAAGTCAGCTGGAAATGTAGATTTGGTGGATCATAGGATCACAGATCTCTTCCAAAGAAATACACATATGTTTGAAAAGTAGTTTATTGCAAAAAGTTGCCATGACAATGATTTTTCAAAGTGTGTACTGTAGGATGTTGCTTCTCAGTTTGAACAGGTTCCTGGGGAATGAGTGCCCTGTGTCCCTCTCTTTTCTTCTTTCCTCCTGGTGATTTATAAAATGAATTATTCAGACGCAGGAGGCCAGAAGAAATCAACATAGATGTACCTGATGTTACATTTTCTTAAATTCTCGAAATTCGTGGGATGCTATGGTCAAATAGGAAGAAATTCAAGCTAGTACTTGCACTGTGAGAGAGGCAGACACTCCTCTGCTCCCCTGCACATTGAGCTGGCTGGCAGCTGTGCACCCACAGGAGTGTCTGCTAAAAGAGCTGTGAAGCCATGGAGGAGGGAAAAAAGGGTGGTTGGTTGTGTGGAAGAGGAGGTTTGGGAGCAGAGTATATAAACCCAGTGTGAAGTAGACTTTTTGGTCTCCATCTCAACAGTAAATGCCTAAATTTGGTTCAGTGGAGATGTGTTTTTGCTCTGTGTGTGCATATGAGTGAAAGTACCACTCTAGAGTTTCCAGGCATTTTGAAATGTTTGGGGCTTTTAAAGCTCTATCAACAGCTTTGGTCTGAACTAGGTTTTATGTGTCAGTCAGATTTTCCTAATCCACATATAGGATTCAGGTTTGGGGAAAACTCATGTGGACATGTGTGACAAGACCTTGCTTCATGGTTGTCTTTCTACATTCATCCCCCTCTTTCTGCTGAAGAAAGCTCTGAACAAGCTGATGTTCCTGCTTGTTTCCTAAGAAGTAAATCTCTTGTAAAAGGCAAGTATTCAGCAAGGCAGCTTTTGATCACCTGTCTGCTCCCTAGGTGTACTAAGAGCTGTAAAAACGAGATGTTTCAGTGTTTCTGTTAGTATGGTAGAGCAGGGGAGCTCTGCCAGAGATTTCCTGTTTGTTGTGTTTTTCTTCTGGAGTTTTTCTTCTAGATCAGATGCAGAGGTGTTGACTGGGGGCTGCAGTTGCAGCTCTTGCTGCACAAATCAGACATCCCTTTGTCTGTCACCTCCTCTTCAGAGGTTCCTGGTTATACAGCAGAGCTGCGAATTTAAGAGAAGCAAAGTTGAGCCAGCTCGACTGAACATGGGAAAACAAACATGGAAAAGAATGTGCTAGAGAATGAAAAAAGAGAATTACTCTCCAGACCCAAATTATGCTTTGCTAGGTAGCAGCTGTCTGGCATTCACAGATTAAACAGTGCTCAGCTAACATGCAGTGACAGTGATAGCATGTCCTCTGCTTTGCTTTGAGTGCATGAAATGAGGAATTAACTCTCCCGTGCTGAAAGCCATAAAAGTATCCAGAAGTGTGTATTCACTACTAACAAACATTTGAATTTGTTGTTTTCAGTACCTGTTCTATGGTTTATATGACAATGCAGAGTTAATAGTGTTAATGCTACTTTATAAGTCAAAAAATGAAGTAGTTTTTTGTAAAATGACTCTTTGAACAAATGGGGTTTGGCTCTGAAGGGTTTTACTAAATACACAATTGGTTCTCAGTGATTTGGTGCATTTCATAGTTTTCATAGCCTCTTCTAAATGTAAAGATTTGTGTGGTCTTTTGTCTTCCAGCATTCTATGTGGAAGCCAGGGAGCCTAAAGGAAGCTGTGCAGCTAGTGGAATGATTCCCTGTGTAGCTGAAACTGTGTAAGTATCAGATGTTTGCCCACAAGATCACTTGTCCAGCACAATTGTTAGAGCAGTGATTGCTTCTGCTTCAGCAGTGGCAGTGATCCTCTCCTGCCTCCCCAATGGGAAGCTCTGTGTATCTGTTCAGAGCATCCATGAGGCTGTTCCCTACTCTCAGCTGTTTTTAAAGTCAAAAAGTCATGCATCCCTGTCCATTAAAAGGTAGATAATGCATAGTGGAATTCTGTAAAATTCTTACAGACTATGCTGAAGTGTTTGTGAAAAGCTGAGGCTGGGTTGAGGCTTAGTTAAGCTCTAGCAATGTTGTCTTTGCCTTAGCTAGTGAAATGCTACTTGGAAAGGGATTTAATGGTTGGCTGAGCTGTCTCCCCTTTTGTTAGGAGATTTCCTAAATTTCTCTTTGAGGTCTTCTTGAATGTATGGAGAGTTTTTTCCTCTACTCTCTTGATACTTTCTGTGTTTTGAAACTCATTATAAATACCTTCTGATGCAACACTTTATTAAACAACATAATGCTTGTTTTGCATGTTATTCTCTGGACATATCCAAGAACTTCTATTACTACAATAGCATCAGTCATTAAAGAAAAATACAGGGTTACTTAAATATCTCCTTTGCACCTTCTCTCCTCCTGCCAGCTCCCCCCCCAGTTCATTGCTGCTGTTTCCAATTGTGCCACGGTGTGCTTGTATGATTGAGAGTTATTACTGAGTCACTTTGTTTTGCTCCCTTCAAATTTTGGGTTATGGGTGATCTGGTCACTTGAAAATGGAGGAAAAATGCTGTAAATTCCTTCCAGCACTTAGAAAAAAATCCCACACAAAGCCCCCACCAAATCAAAAAGCCCCACCAAGCATTAGCCAAGGCCTTTGTAATCTTCTCTAGGTTTTCATTTAATGTGTGGGGCCATATGGCTCTGCACCTCCTTTGTTCTTAGAGGGTTCCTTTAGCTGGCTGTATCCACCAGCTCTCATCTTCCTGTGTTCCCAGCTGCTGACTCCTTTCTAGAAAGGTGCAGAGAACGTCATTGCAGATCTCTGCTTTGCAGTTCCTGTGATGTGGAAGACGGCCTCATGGGCATCTTGGTGATTCATACGTACTGGAGATCATTGCTCAATCCTTTTCTGAGTAATAGACTTCTTTGGGAGCACGGCATCCTGAAGTGCTGAGCACATTCCAACCTTAGCCCTGAATTTTGATCCTTTTTAGTAGAATGGCAAAAGCAGTGGTCACTGCTGCTGCCTTTTATGTCTTGCTTTTAAAGCCTCTTCGTAATTTTACTCTTGGGAACCGATCCTTTTGGGAATTGGTGCTTTGCCACCGATCCAGCGTAACCTTGGGGTGCACAAGAACTTTATACTCACAGCTCTTGATCCAGCTGGGAAAAATCTCTCTGCAGGCCCTGGCACTCCTGCAGCTGGGTGCTGGCTTTGCTCTGCAGCCCAACACACGGCTCTGTGCTCCTTCCTGAGGGTGCTCTCCCACTCCCTTCACTGCAGCTCCCGATGCTGCAATTAGATCCTCTCTCTCCAGCCTTCCTTAACAAAAGGGCCGGCTTCTCCCACTTGTTTCTATCTCCTTCCGAGGCTCTTGTTCCTTTCATGCCTTGAAACCTGAGTCATGTAGGAAGCGGAGGTGACTAGTTAGTGAAGTGGATCCAGCTCAGCGAAGGCAATTTACAAAAGGGTAACTGATGGAGTGCCAAAAGACTTTTCTCTTACAAAACCAGATACATGCACAAGCTGCCAGCGGATGCAATCTGGATTTATTTTTTTTTTTTCCCAAGCTGGTTTTACTATTTTTGGGGTAGAATGCTTCTAAGTATCTGGCACATGGCATCAAGTTTCATGTAGAAGAAAAGTGAGGCATTGCAGCAACTGTACATCAGTATCTTCTAGTGTTTGTTGGTGAGGAGTAGGATTGTGCTCTGAAAACCTCCTCAGCAGGGAGGAAATCTGGATTTATTTTTTACTGCAGGGAGGAGCAGTGCTAGCAGTGCCCAGGCAGTGGCTGTTCAGGAGCAGCACTCAGCTCTTTGTAAGGCAAGTAGGAGTGCAGGAAATGTGTTTGTTAGAGGGGGACGATGTGAGGGAGGTGGTTACCTTGCACTCTAGGGGTTAATGCTACTGGGCTTGCTTGTTTTTGGAAGCTGCTCATGGGACACTTCTTCCCTCTACGTATTGTAATGCTCTTTTTGTGACAGCAAGTGTTTTTAAAACCCATCAGTTTCATCACATTGGTGATGTCACTTTGTAAACCTGAACTTGGATTGTTATCATTAAGACAAGCTGCTGCTTAGGAAGCATGACAGCACGAGTCACTTGTATTGGGAAAATTATGGACACAGTGTGTCAGTCTTGCAAACTGCCTTTTTCAAAAAAACTTTAAATTGGGATTCCTCAAGTGAATTGGATTAATCTGTCAATTATGATGGGTCACAATTATCATTATGATTGGACTGCTTTAGAGGAAAGTACTGTTCACTAATAGGCAGCTGTTCCTTAACCTTCCCAGAGGGAAAAGCTGTTCCAAATCACCAATAGCAAATAACTGCTGTTACATCTTTGACAGAAAGTTTTCTATACTACCTAAACTCTGCTTTAAACTCTAATACTAGTCTGTACTCAGACTTTTTTATTCTTTGTTCTTTTACCTACATGCTTTTCTCTAAAGAAAAATCTGTCCAGTGTGGTGCTAGCTGCCCCTGAGAAACTGATGGAAGAACAAGAATTAGTGTAGATTGAGCATTTGAGTTCTGATGAATTTAAAGATGGGGAGGGGGGGAAGCTGGTATGTGGGAGTTAATCACTAAGCAGTTTTTACACTGCCTACTAATATCCTGTTTGTTTTGGTGTAATGAAATAATGACTGGGGTAGACTGGAGAGGATGATGTTGCTCAGGCACCTGGCAGCACAGAAATCAGTGCCAGGCTGTGCTTTGCAATTCGCAGAGCTGTGAAGTACTAAGGAGCAGTGAAATTGTCTTATGGATTGTTTATATTGACATGCATATTTTAATGAATCCTTTAAAATAATTAGGAATTTCTTGAACACATAAAATCAACTTTACCTGTAAAAATGATGCTGCAAAGTTCGTCTTTAGAGCATTGGGATGAAAGAATATATAATGTGTTTGTTCCTTTGGCTGCTTAAAAATAGATATTTGTTAGTTTTGTGTGTGGGTTATGTGCTTTAGAAAAGGGACTGGGGAGGGAAAGGAAAGTCAAAACCAGCATCTCAGCTGTTGTAGTTCCACTGGCAAAATTTTTTGCTCATGAAGCTGCACACGTGCTGTTTTGTCAAAACAGGTATAATGGCTGAGAGAAGATTTATTTTTGTAATCCTAATATCTGAGAATTCATCTGTGCTTGCTGCTGCTGTTGGTTTACAGCTTAAAAGAGGGGTTCAGTCTCAGTAAAGCTTTGCCCAAGAAAGAATACAGTAAAACTGACATGACAGCTCTTGTATTTCTTAATTTTAAAATTTTTTTCTCTTCTTTCTTGTTCTGGTTCTAAACTGGAAGCTGTACACAAAGTCAAGGCAAACCCAATTTTTATGTTTGAAGCTTTTGCCTAACTGACAGCAGAGGTGAAATGCAAATAAGTGGGTAAAGGAAGAATATGATAAGCAGTTGCTTTCTTGGAGCTGACATTTCTGAGAAATGGACTGTCCACGGTGTGGCTGCTCACTGATAGGGCAGTGTCAGAGTGTTAGCTTGGTTTTAACAGGGAAAACTGGAGAGCCCTTTTCTGTGGGTAAAATATCTTTTCCAAATATGCAGAGCTTTGTGATATATAAAAAGAGAGTATGATGAAATCATTTTGGCATTTTAATTTTTATTTTTAAAAAAACCCCTTCTGAACTGGAATTACTACTTCTTATCTGCATGTGTCTGTCTGAAGAAGTTTCATTAAGAAAAACGGAACTCCCCTGTCTGTCTCCTTACCTGCAGGGAGGAGCCCACTTGAAACAATGAACAATTCCTGAACTCCCTCTTGCATAACAAGTGTTGCCTCCTTTCTGCAAACACGTTGTGTACGTTTTAAGTACAAAAACCTAGATTCTAAACTGTTTAAAAGACAAACACACAACTTTCACTCCCTCTCCTCCTCCCAAAAAACAGCCAACAGCCAGCCCCCTCTTCCCCCACTCCTTGAGAAGTCCCTTTTGCTGATTTGCTGAAGGTACAGTGCAGATCCAATGCTTAGGTCTCTGCCAGGTTGTCCCATCAGTGTCACCGTCCTCCCTTCCCTGCTTTGTTTCAGTGTTTTATATTCTATATAAAAAATACTTTAAAAAACCATTTCCTTTAAAATATTTCTGGGTTAGACTAGCCTGTCGTGATGAAGCCTGTGAATCAACCTCTTTGTAACCTATGCTGCAGTAAGAATTTTAGGAATTTCCTTTATTAGGACCCGTTAGTTTAGTGCAGCCACTGAGTGAGCTGCATTGATTTCTAGGTAAAACAGCCTGAAACTGCCTGAAATTTATGGCATATGCCAGCCTTGTATACACTGCTCCTTTTCAGTACACAAATATCCTGAAGTCGGTCACTTAATGGCAAATGTTATCCCGCATTTAATACTTCAAATATTCTTTGCAGAGAGGCAGCAGTCTGACTGTGGCACTGTTTTTCAGGGTAGCTGAGTGCTGCTAATGGCATGGTGAGATGTGTTGAAGAGCAGCTGCGAGGGTGTCCGAGGGCAGGGGGACCCTGCTAGGAGCTGGGCTCGCAACATCATGGGCCAGTGTGTCACCAAGTGCAAGAATCCTTCTTCTACCCTTGGCAGCAAAAATGGGGAGAGAGAATCTGGCAGCAAGTCCCACAGCAAGAGAAGTGCAGTCCACAAAGACGACCACGGCTCAGCTTGCGGGAAAACTTCGGGAGACATTCTTGTGAATGGGACAAAGAAAACAGATGCTGCTGTGGAGTCCAGTCAGCCTCCGACGTTTTCTGCAGATACAAAGAAAGACTCTGTCTGCAGTGCAGAGGAATCTTCTCTTCAGAGGATTGGGGAGTTATTCAGGAGGTATAAGGACGAGCGGGAAGATGCCATACTGGAAGAAGGAATGGAACGATTTTGCAATGACCTCTGTGTTGATCCCACTGAATTTAAAGTACTAGTTTTGGCTTGGAAATTCCAGGCTGCTACCATGTGCAAATTTACAAGGTTAGTTCTTGTAGAACTTGTAATTATTTTCATATGTTAAAGTGTATCCTGTCTGCAGTACGTTGGAGAGACAGCCTCATTAGCTTCACTTACTTATTTCTTCTAACACTTGTATTTTGATCAAATTAATTCCTACCACTGCGGAAGGTAAGCTTTGTATTGTCTTCTTTTCCCCTTCCCCTCACACTGGATTTCAGAAGATGTGGTTTTGGCCATTATGCTGCTAGTGAGGAACAGTGTAGTGATATTCTGTAGACATTAATTTATTGTTGATTTACCCAAAGCAATTTACTATATCCAGCATTACCTTGGTGATGAGATTGGACACTCAAATTATGTTTTCCTTTAAAGTAATATGAGATTCTTTAATAATTGCTACTAACTCTGTTAACAGTCTGTGAAAGAATGACAGAATTGTTCCTGTCCAACCACTGTTACACTTAATGTCTTTTTCCAAGAGTAATCCTGTTAAAGCATAGAGAGAGAAGGAAATGTGAGGGTTTTGACACTGGTAGCTATTTCATACTGGCTGACAAATGATTGCTGTTCCAAGTGCTGTCTGCCCTGCTGGACAAGGGGCTCAGTCAGCAGCCTGACAGCATGTGTGATGCTACAGGAAACAATGGATGGGCTAAAACTTACCCCACAAAGCCCACAAGCAAACCCAAACTGCAGCAGCCTCCCCCAGCTTGATTAGCAATGTCCAGGTAAGAGCAAGGAAAGGCTGCCTGCAAGGACTTGCAGGGAGAGAAGGAATTTTTTGGTTTTTGCTCTGCCTAGATTGGTTTGAGTAATGCTGAATATTTTTACTGAGCTTACAACTTTCAAAATGGGCTTGGTGTTCAGAGCCTTGAGCCAAGCCTGTGCTGTGCACTGAACAGCACCTTGAGAGTCTTTGTGGCTGTGGGTGTGTCAAAAGGATGAGTTACTCTGGAATGCAAATGAGGATTTAGGGGAGGCCAATGATGCAGGTATTTACTAAGATGGTAAAGGAATTGTAAGTAGTGTCTGTGATGCTGCACAGCTACCATCAGTATTATAAAAATGGTTTGAATTTCCTTGGAGAGGACAGATCCAGTGGTGAGAGGTGACATTTGTTGAAGGGCACACTCCATGGTGCAGGTGCTGATGGACTTCTTCCATCGAGGAGAGCAGCGTGGTCTGAGTGCTGCTCCATCTCTTGTCTTCCCTCCAGCCTGTCCTGTGTCAGCCTGCTGGCTCTTCTGGCTGGCTGTACCACTTGCTCAGGAGCATCAGAGAAGCTGGAGCTAAAGGTGTGCCCACTGGGCCACTTGGCACAGGACTGGTGCCAATACATTGTGCCAGAGCCCCTGTGCTCCCCTCCATGCTCTCAGCAGGTGCCTTGCTCACCAACACCATGGCTCCCTGTTAGTTTTGCAGGCTGGAAGAGCAACCAAAAACCACAGGGAAAGCAGAAGTGAGCTGCTCTGTCCCTTGCAAAGAGCTCACCCAGAGCATGGGCATTTAGACATGGGCAGTACTGAATCGAGTTGGGGTAAATGCATTAATTTCAAACATTTGGAATTTCTTCTGTGGTAAATTCGATTCACTTTTTAACGTGAAAGGCATTCCAGGATGTGGAAATGTCCAGAAAAGCCAGAGAGCAGAATCTTTCAAATGCTAACAGTGCCCCAGCAGACCTGGGGGGTGTGTGTGGTTCCCCAGGCCTTAAGGAATGCCTTGGAACTCTCTCTCTTTCCAGTAGCTCCTGTTGCCAAAATCTTTGTGCCTTTGGGACTGAGGGTCCCCCTTGTCTTGTCCAGATGATCCTCTCTGATCCTCTCTGCTTTGATGTAGCTGAACGGAGTCGGGACGTGTTCAGCACGCGAGGTCGGTGGGAAGGGCTCACTCTAATTTCTCTTCTCTTGCTTAACAGGAAGGAGTTTTTTGAAGGCTGCAAAGCAATAAATGCAGACAGCATTGATGGCATCTGTGCAAGGTTCCCCAGCCTCCTAAACGAAGCCAAGCAGGAAGATAAATTCAAGGATCTCTATCGTTTCACCTTCCAGTTTGGCCTGGACTCTGAAGAAGGACAGAGGTCGCTACATCGGGAAATAGCCATTGCCCTTTGGAAATTAGTCTTCACCCAAAACAAGCCCCCTATTTTGGACCAGTGGTTACACTTCCTAATCAAGAACCCCTCAGGAATCAAGGGAATCTCCCGGGACACGTGGAACATGTTTCTAAATTTTACTCAGGTGATTGGACCGGACCTTAGCAACTACAGCGAGGACGAGGCCTGGCCGAGTCTCTTCGATACCTTTGTGGAGTGGGAGATGGAGCGAAGGAAAAAGGAAGAAGAAACCAAATTTGTTCTGTCCTCGGACCCTGAGGGCCTGTGTGGGGATGAACAGACTTAGCAGCGGCCAAGCAGCAGTGACAAAAGCAACTTGTTGCCCTTCACAAAATGTAAACTCTGGATGTTTCTGGAAATTACCGAGGCTCCAGATTTTTTTCTACTTTACACCTTTTTCTGCCTTGTCTTTGAAAGGGCTCTAAAATGCTGTATCATGTTTTAGGCACTTTCTTAATTTTGGTTATTCCTTTTACTCTTGCCCTGAAATATTTGACCCTGGCTACAAGTTAAGCATTTTTGGGTTGGTTTTTTTTTTAAGACTTCAGATTAGTATAAGTAAGTCTGATACTTCTTGCACAATGTAGTTCTTTTTAGTTAGGTTAAATTAACATTGCTAAATTATACAGTGCCAGATTAAGTTTTTCATACTACATCTGTCAGGGCAGGTCTGTACTGTGTGTAGTGCTGTTTACATTGTTGAAATTTTAGGCTGTAAGAATTTTAAGGTTTTATACCAAGACGAACAGCAGTGTTAACTATAAATGCATTAATCCTGGGTAATAAGGCTCTAAAATCCAACATAAGCAACAGCTTTTTGTAATATGGCTAATTCCCATTTTGAGCTAACTCCTAGTGAGTAAGTCCAGATCATTCCTTTTTTTGGACTTTCAAACTAAATGTTGGGATTGTTTTATAAAATTACTGTACCTGTCAGTCAACTGAGTGGTAGATGACGATTTGTATCTAAATCTCTTTACACATTCACGTAATAAAAGAGCAGTACTACCTCAGTTTTATTGAAAGTGGACTTGTTGATGGACTTCCATTTTCTCTGGAAGTTGTATTTTTGTGGTTACATTGAGACTATTTTTACTTGACTAAAAGAACCAAAGGTTCTGCTTCTTAAGTTTGCTCAACATTGACAGAAGCAACACACAAATCCTAAGTCTTCAAGGAAAACTGTGGTATAATTCTGCTTTAACTTGTTTGATTTATACCTAAAGTATTACCTTACTTGTCTGGCAAGCACAGTACTTCTATGTAAGGAACTATCTTTTGCATTAATATTGACAAACCAATTTTTTTAAAGCATATGTTTAATTGCTAAATTGCAGTTAATACTCCACACTTTCTGGAGCAAAGATATCGGCATCTGATGACAAAGTGAATTCTTAACGTGTTCTTAATGACAACAGTGTAGATGAGTCATTTTTAGACTGATTTGATAATATTTGGATAGGAGTCAATTTATTATTTTACAATGCCTGTATTGGGACTATTTGCCTGTTGAAATTGTTGTGACTTAAAGGGAGTTTTATTAACACTGGTTGAAACTTTTTTTGGTTATTGATGCTACCTTTTTTAATTTTAGTACGTCAACTTTTTTACACCTTTTGGTAAAAGGATTGATTGCCAAGGCTTTCTCTATGGCCAAGTGCTGGCTTAATGAATTTGATATACTTCTGTTACACACCTTTTCTTTTCAGAGCTGCATTTCAGGATCATCAAACAGCTTCAGCTGAAAAAAAAAAAACCAAAACAAAAAAAGCCTGGACAGTCATCCATAGCATCCAATGGCTTTTGTGATAGAAGAGTGTTAAAGCTCAAGGGAAGCAGGTGTTGAGGGGTGAGTTTGTCACCAGGGATGTCACATCTGCTGTGCCCCAGGGATGTCAGCAGAGAGAGGAGTAGGATCTGCCCCAGTTCTGGGGCTGGCTTTGCTGGTGTGCAGCCCTGCAAGAGCTTGGCTTGGAGGTCATAAATCACTGCCAAAATGAGGGTAATGCAAACGGTTTAAAGACAAACCCACAAGCCACAGATAGTATCTCTTTCATCTAATAAAAGGAGAGTTTGGTCCATGTCTCTCTTGCTGGGAGACAAGCTGTGGAAAACAATTGTGGTTGTTTTAGATGCAGCTGAATCTGTCCCTTTGCAGGAGGAGAGCCCTGAAATTGCTGTTTTATGGGTAAATACACCCAAAGCTAAGTCCTTGCTTCTCTAACCTTCTGTGGCACAAAAGCATTTGGCAGCAAAACCTTATTCTGATTTGGAGAGCAAAGCAGGCCAAAGCACTCGTGCTGGAATCGTTGAATTTATGGTGAGACTTTTGCTGGTGCTGTTATTTTTAAAAGACTAAAATAAATTCCCCAACAGAGGCTGCTTTGTTAGGAAAAGTTCCAAAAGGAGACTGATTTGGTAGTAAATGGAGACTGTATTTGTAGGTTTGAGACTCTTCATTCATTCAGCTATTAAATGCTTTGTTCATCCCTTGGTTTTTTTCCCCTGAAGGAAATTTAAAATGTCCAGAATGTGAAGAGTAACTATTCAAATGGGCAGCCAGTGCATGCATGCACACCAGGTCATGGCAGCTTGTGATTCACACCCTGGCATGCAGCTCCAGAGGATGAGGGACAGAGCTCTTTGAGGAAGGTGTTCATCTTGGGCTTGGAATGTGGACAACAGTGAGGAAATCCACCTGTAGCACATCAGGCTCAGCCATTTGAATGTGTCAGATGTAACACAGCTGCTTTTTAGAGGCAGAGGTGAACACACAGGAAGGGAAAATCTGGTTTCCTGCTGGGGCAGGGACTTACCCTTCCCACGGGTTTGGTGTGGGGCCAGCCCTGCTCCTGTTCTGCTGTTCCAGCCAGGCAGGAGCAACTCCACCCAGCAGGCAGGGTACCTGCAGAAATAACCAAATAATCCATCTGGCCAAGTATCACTTATTTTTAGCCTAATTTCAATCCTTTAACTACCATTTCCAGAATGCAAACCAGCCCTGTGTCAGTTTTGAAGCAGGAGCTGAAGGTGCAGCAGCTCTTTGGCTGTCAGACCTTCTCTTGGATTGCCTGGGGATTTTGGGATCCCAAATAAGACTTGCCCCGACTCTGTAATGCTGGGGTGAAGGAGTGGGGTTTGTGTGTGTTTCTGAGAAGTCTTTAATAATATTGGAGCCTCTGAAAATATGCTCGTTTAATGGTTAAACTGTGAATATGTGTGGAACAGGCCAAATCCATTCACTCTTCATTTTTATATAATTTAATTCTTCATTGTGTAGGGCACAGGACTATAAGTGAGCAGTGATTCTGATGAAATCCTTGAAACCATTGCAACTGTTCCATTTTTAAAAAAATTAGATTATGCATTAAGAAACTTTATGCATGTAGTGAATCTGCTGCAACTTGGGATAAATAACTTTAGGTAACCATATAGATAGAGTAAAATACTGGAAAACTGGTCTGACGTCCACAGTCTGTGGCATTTTACTGCCTTCTCTTATATGCAAAGAAATACAACTCCTGTAAACTTTAGTCCCTAGTAATAAACACTGACCACCTACACCATTTTATAGTTTGCAACACCTTTAAAATTTGGCTTCCAGATCCAGCTGGAGGCTTAATTGTGCTAATTTTTACTCGCATGGGTGCATTTCTGAGGTCAAAGACTATTGATTCAAGTTAGGATTTGAAAGATCCCACCCATAGCTGGCCATAAAACATGACTGAGGGAACGAGTTGGAATTGAACACCAAATTGTGAGTTTATTTGCTGCTGGTGCTGTTCTGCATGGAGAATTACAGCTTTTCAGTACTGTGCAATCCTAGTGAAAGGCCCACAGGAAAATGACTGAAGCTGTGGCAGTTGGGACTGCGAGAGCTTCCCCAGGCTGGCCTGGGAGATCTGGATCAGCTCTGAACTAGGACAGCTCAGCCAAGCCCAGCTCAGAGCAGGAGCTGAGCTCAGGCTGCTCTGCTGAGCAGGGAGTGGCTCGGGTGGGGGGCAGAGGGGTGGATGCAGCCCCTGCTCCTGGGGACAGGGGGTGGTCACAGTGCTGGGGCAGCAGCAGCTCTGCTGGGTGACTTTTATTTCACTCTCTGTGTCCATCAGAGCCTGGAGAACCCATGGATCCAGGAGTAGCCTGTGGTTCCCAGACCTATGCACTGACCAGTGACCGTGGGCTTCTCGTGACACAAGTATCACACTTCAGTTCTAAGCCTTGTTTCCAAAAAAAGCCCAACAAAGTTAAAGAAACCATGTAGTTAACAGCCACCTCAGCTGGGATACAGTTTGTTGGTTACGTCATTGCCATTCTTTGGTGAATAATAGTCATTGTGAGTTTCTGGGTCTTGCAGCCTTGTGTTCTGCAGTGTGATCCTTTCTTAGAAGGTCCTCGGTAAATTGGGCACCCAGTTCTTCCCTTGAGCCAGCTCTGCTCCAAGTGTGTGCATGTGGATTTAGCCTTTCATATTAAAAAGGAAGATGCTTAACCTGAAACTCAAAATTCTTCAGGGTAGTGCTTCAGTATAGAGAAAAACATATTTTTTCAAACAAGTATTAAAGCCAAGTGTCTGCTTAAATTTTGTTGCGTGCAAACAAACCCACCAGTGTTAACATTTTCTCTCTGGTTTATTGAAGATTGAACCTTTGGTTTTATAGTGTGAACTGAAGTGAAATTCATGAGATTGTAAGACAGAAAGAAGGCTGTAATTCCTTCACCATGAAGTACGTAGGTATCTCTACCTCTTGTTCTTAGACTTGAACAGTTTAAGGCTTACCATCCTTTTGTCCCAGGATTTTATGCCTGGACGAGTAATCTATTTTTTTTAATTGACCCAAGTTAAGTATTATCTATTTGCCATGGTTTTTGGTATCCTGCATTTAACCTGTATGCAAAGGACCCTTTGGAAGGGGGCCAGGTCAAGCTGCAAACCAGAGCTGGTCCCCCCGGGTGCTACTTTTGGAGTGCAATAGAGCGAGCAGAGCTTCGTGGCCTGTGGCTCAGGGGCTTCTGTCACCACACATCCTCTCCCCTGGTCAGGCTGAACTGAAGATGGAGCAGCTGCTCCCCAGGAGGGACTCACCAGCTTTCATTTGCCCTCGAAAAGCTTTAGGACCCACCTGCTGTAGTGCCATGAGCGTATTTTTCTTTTAATCCAAAACCCTGTGTTTTGTTCCATGTTGGACTGCACAGCCAGCACACGTGGGAGCTGCACAAGTGCAAAGCTGCACGCATCCTCTTCCTCTCTGAGCTCAGAGCCCTGCTCAGGATAAACCCCTCGTGCTCGAGCAAAGCTGGAGCCTCCTCCAGGGAGCTGGAGATGCCGGGGTGGCTTTGGTGCTCAGCTGTGTTCATCCATGCATTGGGGGTGTTCTTTTCCCTGCAGCTCATCCTTGTCCTTCCTTTCCTCCCCCAAGGCAAACTGCAACACAGCTGCTGTCCCAGCAAATCCCCCGCAGTGCTGCAAGGTTCTCCCGGGGTGAGGGCTGGTTTTGGGGTGTGACCTCTTGCACTATCAGGACGGGCACGTATTTCAAGAGAACGGGGGACACGTGAGATAATAGGTGGAAGGAGCATGTACGTTCTTGTCCTAACAGCTTGCCTTAAATCACTGACGTTGCAGCGGTTCCTTGCTACTCTTGCAATCCTCAGTCTTGGAAAATCCAACAGGTTCTGTAGGTAATACTGTTTTTGGTTTGATTTTTAATAAGTTTCTATCTTTGCATAATTGCACTCTTCAGATAAGCCCTTTTTGGATAACATTTGGATGTTATTTCACACACAGAAAAAAACAATATCCATCTCCAGTGTTTGTGCTGTAAAGTGTTTCGTTCCCCCTCCCCTGTAAATTTTATCTGGACTAAAGGTTGCCTACTGTTGAAGCAGCGTGTTTACTTGAATGTTGCCATTTGATGCAGTTACAGCTGCTGGCTCTTGCTCTTCTCTGGGCCCCTGGGAGTGGAGATTGTGTGACCAGAGGTGGCAAACCTGCACAGAGTATCAGAGGAGCTGAAGGATGGCTGCTACTCCCGTGTGTATCTTACACCTTAGAGGACTTCACAGATCAGTGCTCCGTATTTTGAAGTCGTGACTTTTTAAGTCATGCTAAACAAAGTTATTTTAAAATACACTTGCTTTCTTATCTCTAAGTTTGAAATAGCCTTTGAAGAGGAGATGGTCTGGCAGGAGGGTTGGAGGGCCTCGTGCTGTTAGTTGTTGAGTAACTCAAGTTGCAGGAGTGATGGGTGGGACTGGCAGGATTCTGTCTGAGCCAGAGCTGTTGGGTTTTCCACTGGCTGCTCTTGAGGGCATGAAGCAACAGCAGGGCCTTGGTGGGCTGTGGAGAAGGGGCAGCCTGGGAGCACTGGTTGGTGCAGCTTTGTCTCTTTCTTGTGGATTTTGAGTCCCCAGCTCAGCCCCAAGTCCCCCTCGGTGGAAGGGATGAGTTTTGGTGGTGTTTGCTCCCAGAGGTCACTCAGTGTAACCACGGGAGCAGCAGGGCTTTGTGTGGCTGTCCCTGCCTCTCGTTTGAGCCCTGCTCCCTGCCAGGCCTCTGGGCTCCCCAGAACACCAGCAAGGGTGGGCAGGGGCAGATCTGCCCCTCTTTGTGCCAGGGTGTTTTGCCTTTTCGGATGTACCCAGGAGATGACCCCGTCTGAGCCAGTTTCTCCCTCTGGGCAATGATGAATGTGTTGAGTGTCTCGGAGCAGCCCCGTGGTTCCTCTTTGGGACAGCAGGATCAGAATGTGTAAATGTAATGCTTGAAAACAGCTGGAGTAAATTCTGTTTCGTGTAGGATTTTTTTTTCCCCAAGGGGATGCAGCCAAATTTGAAACCTGATCTAGAGGAAAACTGGGAGAATTTCAAGACAATGCATCCACTGAATCCCAATCTACTGAATTGGTTTGTAGTTTCACAGTTGCTTTTCTTACATCAAATTTTCTCACTGTTGGTGTCTGGAACAGAATGGAAACAGCATCTTATGGAATGTGCAATCTAAGGCACAGTGCAAGTAGGGTGTGATAAGAAGGTTGTCTTTACTTGATAGCAATCCTGAGTGCAATGTTTTTGTTGTGTCCCTTTTGGAAGAAGAGCATTAAGTACAGTCTGAGGTTTTTCTTTTCTTATAAGCAAAGCATTGGTTTGTCCATTACTGACTTCTTGTGAAATTCGTGCCAGATGTATATTAAATATTTTGGTGCTTTTTCTAATCCAAGCTGCCATTCATTTACCTGTGAGATTATTGTACTTCTGTATATTTAAATGACCAACCCCTTAAAGAAAAAAAAAAACAAAACAAAAAAAGAATTCCTTTAGTCACAATGTATCCTGACTACTGTAGCTTGTAAATGTTCCAAAGCTTCTGGGTTTCCTGTATTCCAGTAAGGTCTGAGGGGAGGGGAACAGCTACAGAAATCTCACCCACTGGAAAGGGAACTCGCACGCTGTTCTGTGAGTTACTGAACAAATGAGTAACATTTGTGGTGTTTACATAACGACACGTTGGTGTTCACTTTTTTGTGCTCAAGCTTTGTACAAAATGTCTTATTTAAAGCTGAAGTCCTTTTTACATTTTTCAATTAAAAAGGGACAAATTACTTATTTTTTCATGCCTATGAATAGGACTCTTGCTAGTTTTATTTGTCAAGAAAACAAATTGGCTGCATTCATCTTGCTGAGTAATAGATTTAATTTTCAGGTGGATTTAAATTTAGTCATTAATGACACTGACGTGAGCATCTCCTGCCTGCTCACTGCTGCTTCTGGGCTTGTGCTGGACTTGCCTTTCTCCTGCTTGCCTGGATTTGTGCCTGCTCCTCCATGCAGCAATTCCCAACTTCCAGATCCCAGCGTAAGGAGAGAGCCCAGCACAGTGACCTTGGGCTTGGAAAGTAGGAGGGTGTAAATATTCCATCAGCTGTATTTAAGAATTTCTGGAATTATAACTATTTCAACTTTATCTTGGCCTCTTCCAATTCACATGAAAAAATCCCTCCTCTGATGGTCAAACCTTTTAAGTAACATTTCCTTTTAATTTTTCCATTATTTTTCTTAGTGCCAAAAGCTCTTCTAAGCATCCTTGTGCTTGGAAATTCTGTATGTTAACAAGAGATGCTCCAGCAGCCTCTATTTGAGGTGGCAGTGGCTGCAAAGGACAGGTCTGGAGCTGTCACCTCATCCTGCCTCCAGCCCCCTGTGGGAAGCTGTGCTGGGCCAAATCCACAGAGCCACGTGCTTTCCTTAAAACACCCCTTGCCCCTCCCACAGCCACATGGAAACTCCTTTTTTTCGTGTGTGAGGGGAGGGTGGGGGCGGTCAGGGAGGGAGGAGAAAGTGGAGATTGTCCAAGAAGTCTGAATCACGGATTCCTCCTTTCCGTGCAATGAGTGCAGCACTTTTCCAGGAAAGGAGGCAGCGACTCCGATTCGGGAGCTGGTTCCAGAAATCCACGGAGTTCCCGGGGCAGCTGTAACTGCTGAGCAGCTGCTGCAGGGTCTGAACTGAGCCGGTGCCTGGTTTCTGGCCTGGGATGTCCCAGGGAAGGTGCCCCAGCTGGGAGCTGAGGAACAGCATCCCCCAGGCCAATCCTGCCCCGCTCCCTGCCCGAGCACCCGCCTGGCTCCACCTTCCCCCAGCAAGAAGGGTTAATGGAAAAGGTTTTGTGCTTTAAGACATTTTGAATGGCTTTTATTTTTAGACTTTGTAGAAGATACAGAGTGAAAGCCTATTGTTCTTACGGTAAGAGATCTTTACAAAGACATCAATATTTAAAGTAATTAAAAATATCTTAACAAAAGACTTTGCTTAAAAACTTGGCAGTTTAACAAGCACTCCTCCCTTCATCATCTTTTATTCCCATCAGACCAAGGCCAGGCTGTGATCCGTGTGTGCTGCAACACAAACAAGGGGGGTGTTAGTTCTGCTGGCTTCAGCCTCCCTGCACATAACCCTGCTGGGCTGGCACTGAGGCCTGCAGCCCCCAGGGTCAGCACATTGCAAAACGAATTCTTTTTCCACCCCACAATTATTTGGCGTTCTTTTTAATCAAAAAGCCTCCTCTGAACTGTTGGTCCTCTGGGAAACAGCGACACAGGAACCTCACTTGGCAAGAAACCCCTTCCCAGCCTGAGATGGAGTTCCCATCTAAGCCACTCGGCAGCCTGAGAGTGTGAGCCAGGCTCTGTGGGCTTCCCCGGGCTCCCTGGGGATGCAGATTCCTGAATCCACCTGTTCTGCTGGTGGGATTCCTGCCCCTCGGTGACAGAAGCTTGTGCTAAGGGAGAATGGTTGGGAATGGCCCTCGAAAAGTGAATTTGGATGTGCTGAGCCCAGTGACTGCTGCAAAGGACACCCGGTGTGGAGTGCAGCTCACAGCCTCACACCTTCCCGAGGGGTGCCAGGTGAGTGTGCAGGGTACCTGGGGTGATACAGGGGGTAAAGAGGCAAATGATTGCTCAGAAATGTAAAACCTGATGCAGTTTTAGCCCAGCAGCTGATCCAAGGCCCACGTGCACTGAAGTGCCCACAGCCAGGTCACTCTGGGCAGTGTTTGAACGTGAGCTGTGCTCAGGGGGAGCTGCAGGGAGTGCTTGGCTGGTAAGGAACTGCTGCTGGTTCAGTTTGGAACCTGCAGTTTGGGGGATGGGGAGGAGAACAACTTATGCTCTACTGAAGATGACAAATTATTAAAATTATCTTTTTTTCTTAAAGTTATTAGTAACTGAACAATTACAGCAAATCACACCAAGAGCAGCCCTTGGCTGAAATGGTTTGTCACTGCCATTAAGCCCAAATATCTCTTGGCTTCAGATCAATCTCTCTTCTAGGGAGCAGTTTGGAGCAGAGGATTTCACAGCATCGTGGCTCTTCTCAGGAAGCTCTGGAAGTAAGGGAGGGGAACCTGGCATGGCAGAAGAGCCCAGCCAGGCAGAAGAGGAGCAGCTCTGGCTCTGCTTCTGTTCCAGGGCATGTCTGGTGTCTCCACAAGGAACAATGCCCCTTCTGCTGAAAGGCATTGAGGAAAAGCAAAGGTAGATGTGACCTTTAGGCTGAGCAGTGACACTGAGAGCACAGAAGGCTGCTGAAGTGTGTCCCCAGTAACCAGGGCTTGGCTCAGCAGAGACTGAACCTTTCTGGTTAATAAGTAGGCAGACTGTGGCAGCTCAGGGGCTGAAATGCAGGAAGCCCAGTCCAGCTGGAAGCCCCCCTGATACCAGCCCTGCAGCCCAACTCAAATGCACAGCTTGCTCCTTCCTAAAAAGCTGAAGGACTCAGTGAACTTATTTGGGTTTTCTCATTTTTGTCCATCACCTCAGAATGAGGGCATGAACCACTCCTGGATCAGCTGTGGCTGAAGCACAGACACTGGGGTACCACAACACAACAACTGGTAGGTGAGGCCTTGGCTGCAGTAATTAGGTGGTTTTAAAAACCAAACAAAACCCCACCAAAACCCCTCTAGAAACCTGCCTGCTGTGGAAACTCTGCTTAATTCTCTCATGGCCACATCAAACTTGTCTCACAGTCAGTGGGGATGAAACATCCATTGAGGGAGGTGGGTGAGCTGATAAGATCTGTACAAGTAATCAACACTGTGGCCCTGCAGATACATGAATTATGGCTCAGGCCTGCTTTGTGGGCAGAACATTGGCCCGACATGAAAGTCAGATTAAGTACAACAGCTTCTTCAGCCTTTCTCTTCGGCTTTCTCTTCCTTGGGCAGGGCTTTAACTTTTAATAGATGAAGATAAAAATATTTGGCTCTGTGTTTTCCTTGGTTCTTTGCAAAATAGGCAGCAAGTTACCTGTTCACTCCAGGAAAGAGAACAACGCACAGGGTGTTGTTCTGCAGGCTTCTATAAAGCTTTTTGATATGGTGGTCCAACTTCTTCACCTTTTTCCTTAGATCCTGCTCCTGCAAAAGAAAATGGAAGCATTACAGTGCCTCATTAATCAGCAATTAACTCCTAAGAGTGTGGGGAGGCTGAGCTGGGGGATGAGGGCAGCAGTGATGCTGCTCCTGCCTGGAGCACTGCTCCAATGGCACCACAGCTCCCTCCAGGTGAAAACGAGAGCTGCACCTCCAGAGCTCTCCTCTCCTCTCCTCTGCTCCCACTGCCCTGGGCAGCTGTGCTGGTTTGAAGGCCATGCATGTTTGCAATACCCTGCAAACATCACCTTATCTCATGTGGTATTTATTCCCTCTCAAACTGCTCTGTGGGAACATCCTTGGCAGCCCAAGGAGACCCTTCTGCCACAAGCAGCTCTGACCTCAGTCAGCTCCAAGTTCCCACCCCAGGCTCCCAGGGCAGTCCCTCCCCAGCTGCAGCAAACAGCAGCAGAGCCCCACACTCACAGAGTCAGACAGCTGCTCCATTTTCTCATAGAAGATGTGTTTTCCTTGTTTCCCACTGCTGTGATTCATTTGCCAAATCCATCTCCAGAGGTGACCTGGAGCAAGGGCATTGCTACTTCTTAGCTCGCTCCCCTTCATGGTCCATCCATTCAGAGCTTCAAGGGCATCCACAGCACTCTGGGATTTCTGGAATTCTGAAATGCAAAGAGAAGGGAACACTCTTTGGCCATGCTGTAGCTGCCCTCCTTGGCAGGGCAAGGCAGGGCTAAAGGTGTGGAGCAGGATGGAGACGAGAAACAAATCACTGCTGCAAGATCCTCATCTTGCTGCAGATAAACATCAGGCTGGAAATGCCAGCTGGCTGCAGCAGCACTCCTCGAGCTGCTCTCACCTTTTAGAGGTGACTGCTGGGCTGTGTGGAGCTGCACAGTAGCCAGCCCTCAATGGAAGAACTGGAGCCCATGAGCTACCCTGGAATCTTTCTAAGTAAATGTTTGGGTTTTTTTTTTTAAGCAGGTGTTTTTTCCTCTTAAATATTTAGCTGTAAAGTGCTCCTCCAACCAATATGGGCTTTCATTTTAAATACCATCCTTTTGAGCAACCTGAGTTGCTCTGCTGTGTCTGTGCAAAGTCCCCAGGGCTGCTGAATGAGCTTATTTGAAGGAAATGAGCAGGCTGTGTGTGAAGCTACTCACTGAGGAAACAGCAGTTCCTGTGCTTTCCACTCTGAAGATCCTTTGGCAGGAACAGAGTTTCCAGGTCTTTCAACTGGCTGAATTCTTCTTGCAGGTCTGTCTCTGTTAACGACTTCTTTAGACCGGCCACGTAAATCACACCTTCATTTTCTACATCCAGTTCTAATTCCTTGATCAGAACATTGCAGTCCAGCATTGCTGCACTGACTGGCCTCTGGACCTGGGGGGGATGCAGCAGGAATAAAAAGTGTACCAGCCCACACAGCTCTGCGTTCTGAGCTTCTATTTTCAAGTATTTTTCTCCCATTACCAAAAGCAGACAGGCTATTTTCCCTCCCTTGAAATAAATGTGACTAATGAAGGCTAACCTAATTAGTCATGATAAAGGGAGATCATATTTGTAATGCAGAAACACTAAAAAGCTAAAATGGCATACTCTGTACAGCATTATTACTTGGATTTGCCTTTTAAAGCTGCAGCTGGAGGTCAGAATGTTTTCCAACTCCCTTCTACTGCCAGGCAGGAAGGAGAAGAAGAGGGATCTGGCCACTTCCCTTCTGCCAGTGGCCCTAAGGTGTGCAGGGATGGGGAGGATGAACACCACAAGCAGCCAGCATTTGCCCAGACACAAATGGGGTGGTGCAGAGCCCTGCTGGAGGCTGGGCCTGGGCTGAACACAACTGGGGCTTCTGCTGGTTGCCTTTTTTACCTTAATGCAGGATCCTGCCACCTCAGCTCCATTCAGGCTCTCCACAGCAAGCTGGGCAGCTTCCAGCACTTGGTACTGGATGCAGACATATGGCTTGAAAGAGAACAAAAGGTACTTCAGGCTTATCAGTGAGACACGTTAGCCCTCCCTCTTAAAAAGTCAGGCCTCCAAGTTGTGCTTTCTTTTAAAAATAGAATATAAATAAAGTTTGGGGGTAATATATGTACCACTCCACATACTCCAGCTGTTTAAAAGCCCCTTCAATTAACACAACCCTTTTTTTCCTCCTTTGGCTATTAAAGGCCTTAATGACAAAAAGCAGCTCAGCTTCTCCAGTGCTCAGAGTCCTCTGAGCAGCACATGAGCTGCAGGTGCTCTTGGCATTGTGTGGAGCAGCTTTTTAGGTACCCTGGATGATTGTAGCTGATGACCAAACTACCAGAAAAAAACTCCCAACAGAACAACTGGTGTTTCTGTGGTTCTCAGCCAAATCTTTCCAAGAGGTTACTCAGACCTTCCAGGCCTGTCACCAACATCTGAGTGCTCCTCACCTGGAATGTTTCAGTTACCACTGTGAGGGACTGGATTGGTCCACACCTCCCAAATTCTTTCTTCACAGACTTCAGGCAGAAGTTTTCTTCAAAAGGACCTGCGTAAATTGTCAGCATGTCAGTCAGCTTGCTTCTCACCTGTTGGAACACAGATGAGAGAAGGCACTTCACAAAGCAAAGGAACTAACTACTGGGTGCCTCCTGATAAATCACAGCTCTCTACAAGCTCAGCAGGAAGATTATTCTCAAACAAAAAAGAATACCTTTTCATGAAGTCCAGCATGAAGATGAGATGCAATGTACTCTGGACCCAAACTGAACTGAATGACACTGAATTTGGACAGGGGAACAGCTTCCAAGGCTCTCTGAAGAATCTGGAGGGACAAGAGCATACAAGGCTCAAAGAAGTACAAGACAATTGTTCTGCAGAGGATCAGAAACAAGGCTGTTGAATTGAACTCCCAACTTTAATTTTCATTATTGTTCAAGAAAGCCCTCAGGCAGAAATTCCTCTCTGGTGAGTCACGAGAGGATGCAGAGGATCAAAGCTCATTTCCAAAATGCTCAGATGGATTTAGCTAACCTGGTATTAACGCTATGGCTAACACTGCTGTCAGTCAGCTTTTTAAAATAGGACTCCTCTACCCACTCCCACAACAACTTTGAACTATTTTGATGCTTAGACCAACCCACTCTAAGCCCATTCACCTGTTTGTTTGAAGTGCTCAGGTTACTCTGACACAGGCCAGAAGAGTCTAGTCCCTGTCTGCCCAAAAGGAGGGGTTTTTGGCCAGTCACCTGCAGACAATCTAAAAAACTAGCAGAGAGAAGTATGCTGTGAATCACAGAACTTTTCAATATGGGGAATCAAAAACTTCCAAGAAATGCTTGTCAGAGAGTTAAAGCTCATTAAAGAAATTTGAAAGAATATTCTTGTTCACAACATCAAGAGAAGGCTAGGAAATACTCTGTGAAATGTAAGATGAAACAGCAGAAAGTTTTTCAGCACGATGCTGCAATTATTTGTGTCTCTCTGAAGATGCTGATGGCTTCTGAAAAACATCTGGCACTTGTTTGATGTTACTGAGGATTCAACTGAAGGAAGAACATACATATCTGAGAATCTTATTACCATGGTTTGGACAGTGGTGGAGGCTCATTCAGCTGTTCCTGGAACCCACATCCTTGTGGCTGTAGCTCAGCTTTGTTCTGTGAGACCTCAGCCAGTTTTTCAGCTGTCAGAAGCGTCTCCAAGTTTAGTTCTGCTACCTTGGGGAAGGAAGAAGATTATTAGTTGGCTTTCATCTCATCAGCTCATTGCAGCTGACCAAAACTCCTGTGCTTTCCCTGAGTCACACAGGCACACTCCAGCAGTGCAGAAACACGGGCATTCATTCCTTGCCTTATTATTTTCTGTTATTTTTGAGCATGCAGCACTCACAGCATCAACAGGCAATCATCTCCAAAAAAGTCCTCTCAGAAATCCACAACGCCAGGGACTCATCAAACCAGCTGAATCACTACCACAACACACCAGGTCTGTCTCTTCTTTCATCTAGAAAAACTGCAGGCATTCCTGCAGGCTGGGAGGCATTCCTCAGTCCTTCTGTGCCCAGTGCCCCTCTGGAGGACCAGCAGCAATGCTGGCTGATGTTGGTGAGTCCTGAGCCCTGGTGGAGCCCAGGTTTTTCAGGTACCTGGGTACAGGCTGAGAGCAACAAGCTGTCAAAACCTGGGGCCTCTATCAGAGCTCCATTTTCTCTTTTATATCAACAGGAGGACAGGCAGGAGTGGGTTTTTTTTCTTTGAAAGCACAGCAACATTATGTTCTGTATTTAGGACAGAAATATTAATTAGATATAAGTACCTTTGTTGGTCCTTGCTCAATGAAGAATTGAGCTAATTCCAATGCAGCTCTAGCATCTTCTGTGGGATCATGCCCAAGCTTCTGTTCACACTGAATCTCCTTCCTAGGGCATCAAAATGAGGTGTACAGGCAGGTTATCTGTTTTTCCACACTGACCAACATCCTGTCTTTTCTAAACTGGGTCCTTTTCGGGCAAAAGAGCTTTCCCCTCTCCAAAAAGGATTTCAGTTCTGTGCAGCAGCATTCTTGTGAAATATTCCCGAAAGTTACTGCAAGAAATGTTTGTGCAATGTTCAGCAAAACGGGTTCTGGAGTTGGACAGAAGCAGTGCTAACACTTGCCACTCTGATGCATGACTATTTTTAGATTTTACTTCTTTCTTGACCAATGGCCCAACTCACAGTTTGCACACAGAGAGGAAGGCAACCTCCAGTTCAGTGAAGGTTGGCACTGCAGAGTTTTACCACTCCCTGTGAGCATGGCCAGAACTCTCACTGAGACCCTATCCAGTGGTAGCTGACACACTGAGAAATATGATTTAAGTCAGTAAATTAGACTTTCATGCATTCACCTTTCTTTCTTGCCAACTGCAGCTCTCATTGGTGTGAGGCAGAGTGCCTCTGTTGTTCCACACTTCAGTACAGCTCCCCAGCCCTGCAGGAAGGCTACTTCTGCTGGGACTCAGATCAGGTTGGGTCACAGCATTCCTGCTTGCTCAAAGACAAGCCCAGCTTTTATGCTGCCTGATGTTTTAAACAGCCAGCAAATTCCTTTTTACCATGTCTTACTTGCACAACCTGCTCCTTTCTTTTGAATCTCAGTAAAAAAAATAATAATTCTGATACTAATAGTGGCAGAGTGAGACCCTACGACCCACCAGGACAGTTTCTAATCTTTCCCATGACAGTAGAGTAATAATCTTACCCTAAAACAGCTTTGGCTAGAAATTTTAGCTTAAATCTTCGACCTTCACTTCTGGCAAAAAGCAGTGAAGTATCAATAACACTGGGGTGGATCATCTGGAGGAGAAAATCATCACCAGTTTAGTTTAAGAGCAGCAGACATAAAGAACTGGACAGAAACTCCACAGTTTTCTGTGCCTCTGCCTTTGCATTTCAGTTGCCAGTTTCTCACTGACAGCTCCCTGATCCACAACAAGAGTGCAACAGCAATAATGAAACAAGTCCAACTCTCCTTTCTACTTCCCACTCTAGTGGTAAGATCTAGATTGGGTTAGAAAGATTAATTATGATTCAAGCATTTCAGACTGGTTAAATTACCCACAGAGCTGTCAGAAGCATCTGGCTGAAGCAGAGGGGTAAAGCTTCAGTTGCAACAACACCTATGTCTGGACAGACTTCTCTTGGGTTCTGAACAGCCCCTTGCAAATTTTATAGCTGTAAGGAGAGTTTTTGTCTTTTAAATCCTTACAGACATAGGGCTATTCATAATAAAAAGCAATTAACAAGTGTTCACTGATAAAAAGAGCAGTTGTTATAGAGTTTTCAGGTGTGAAATGAGTAACACAGAGTTGGGAAAAACACTCTTACAAAAATACTCACTTCCAAAGCCTGAAGATCAGAATTTAGAGAATGACCGACCAACACTGCATCGTGGGGAAGCATTTTTTTCAGCCTGGTTTGGATGTCTGACAGCCTCGTCTTCACTGGAAGAAGCATTTTCTTTGTGATTCCTGAGAATCTTCAAAACAAAAGTTGGATGAGTTAAAAGCAACACATTAGAACAGTGTGTGCTGGAAAGCATTACAAGCAGGCCCTGTAAAATCTGAACTAATCACAGAATGCTAAATATTGCTTTCTCTTCCAACAATATGCTGCAGCTATATTAAACTGCTGATACATGAAACTGCTAAGAGTGCTACCACATCTGTTTCAGAAGTTCATTTCTCCCAGGTATTTTTAAGTGATGCAGTTGGTAGCATCAGACAGCACAGGTAAGGAAATGCTGCACGTTTGTTTGATGGGGGAAGGAGATGGTTCCAGGTAACCTGAGGGGACTGGCACATCACGTCCTGCATGAAGCCAGGTGAAGCTTTGAGGAAGACAAGCCTTGAGTTTTGCCTGCTTTTGTTACAATCCTGAGCCCCACCCCAGAGGTGTGTACAAGCTCTATGCATTTTTTACATATGAGTAAACTGAGTGTGGAGTGAGTAAACTGAGCTATGGACTCCATCTTATTTTATAACCAGCAGTGAAGAGTAACTTGTACTGTGCCTCATTAATTTGTAACAGAACTTCCCCAGGGACCCTGCAGAGTGGCAGTGGCTCTGCCTGGCAGCCCCAGGGGCACTGTGCAGCAGACTGTACACAGAATGTTGGTCACTTCAGCCACACAGCAAGAACTGTACTCTTAAATCTGAGGGAAATGCAGCAGGCACCTGTGCAAACCAAAGCCTTGTGTAACAGGCTGGATGAGAAAGGGCTGCAGCTCTGACAGCAGAGAGGTAAGGAAGGTTTTACAAGTGACCTGGTGCGGTAGTTGACCACTGTGCTCTCGGGTTTGACCAGTTCACTGAGGAGGCACTGGCCCTGGGCATCCACCAGAGACACGCGCGTGACTTCGTTCCCCTTCGCCGTCAGGCACTGGCAGGAGGAAGCAGAGGCAGTTGTTGAATCAGCACCAGGCTGGCACTCAAAAACCTGAGCTAACATCTGTTGCCCTGGTTTTTGTAAGCCTTCTGTTTTTAACCTTGGAGTCAGATTCTTTCTCACACAGTTTCATGTAAATAATGGCCAATGTTTACTTAACGGTATTTTCTGTTTTTCATTCCTTTTGTGATAAGAGAGCTTTGATGAGCACCTTTCTTCTCCAGTGGGATTGAGAAGGAAGTGACATGTCCTCCAATCCCTTGTGAAGTTGGGACGTGTATAAAAATGAGATAATGTAAACAATAAAGGTCTTTTCTTTCCTTTCTGCTGAACCTGGCAGGTGTAAGAGCCTCTTTATTGTGTCTCCGCAGACACAAACATCTGCTTTGGCTGCAGCAGCATCACAGCCAAGCAGCTCCCTGATTTCGAGATCTACCACTGGTAGCTGGTGGGTTTATACTCTAGAGTGCTTCACTTTCATTGTTAAATGTGCACTGCAAGCACAGCACAGAGAGAAACATTGTAAAGAAGTGCTGATGGCACAGCATCAGCCTGTGCTCTGTGCTGCACAACTGCCACTGACAGCACCAAGCCCAGAGAAGCTGTATAATTCTAAGGCACAGCCCAGGTTATATCAAGTTATTCAATGCTGATGCCAAACAGGCATCTCTGCAAGGCTAAAACTGCACTAAAGGAGGACTCCTCACCACAGCAGCTGCCAGAGGAATTGTGATGGCTAAATGAAAGATGTGTGACAGGGAAGCATCCTTCCTTCCCTGAACCTTGGAGAGAGCTGAGGAGGAATTCCACAGCACCCTCGTGGGTTGCTGCAGCACTGCTGATAGCCCTGGCAGATCCAGCAGCTGCTCTGGGAGCCAACACAGAACTGAGCTCTCTGCTCAGGATATTGTTTCTGTCTCGTTGCCAGAACCACTTCCAGGGCCTTTCCCATGGCTGCACCAGCACTGGTACCATCGAGGAAGGGACTGGCAGCAGATATTAAGATATCAGAAGTGGTTTAACAAATACAGAGAGTGCTTGGCTCACTTGGGAACAGCTGGTAAGAGCTGGGTGCCTGACTCTATTTGGGAAGGCCACACACACTGATTTTCACCATTTCACAATCCAGACCAAAGAGGGGGCTGCTGTCTGTCCTCTGCTGATCACACTCTGTGGAGATGTAACCCTTGCATCCAGGGGAACCTGGAGGAAAACACACCCAGGAATAAGAAAAAGACCTCTCTTCTACAACTCATGTGACAAAACACATCACTAAACGATCAAAATTAAAAACAACCTCCAACATAACACAACAACTGAACAGCCCTCGCTCCAAAACTCACCTTCTATGGGATAGTCATTTTTTTTCTGCTCTTCTAAAGTCAGAGTATAGCTTGTAAGGCCTTGTTTTTTTTCTCCGTATCTCTGAATGATGGGATCACTTTGCAAGTCTGAGCTTTTAGTAATTTCGCTGCTGGTGGAAGTCAAGCCTGGAAAATACAGAAGCACCTGTCAAGCTCAGATAGCATTCCCTACTTGGGTGCAGTTTCTGCATCAGATGGACACTTGGAGGCTGCACCATTCCAAATTCCTATCTGGAACAACGGACTGGAGAGAGAGGGTCAGAGAAAAGGACAGACACACAGTCTTAGCTGAAATCAAATTTATATCTCTGGTTCTTTGATTAGATACATCTTAGAATAAAATAATCACAAAACGGGTAGCAAAGCAGCAGAGTTTGGGACTAAATATGCCAAAAACTTTCCCTTTTTTTGCTTTCACTTTGACAATCGGCCCAGCATGAGTTACTGAACCAGTCAGGGTAAGAAGTCTCATGGTTTAAGCCATTGTATGTGTTTCTTCCTAAACAGGTTTACCATGGCACCACTGGGATTGCAGAGGATGCAAAGTCATAAATTTCTGTTCACAGTGAGTCACTGTCTTGAAAGAGACAATGCAAAGCCAAACAAAATACCTTGGGGAGTGTTTTGAGGTTTCAGGTTTGTTCCTTCTCCATACAGGCTGACTGGGAAGTTAGCAGAAGGTGTTAATGTGAATCTCTGCAAAAAGACATCTGTTAGTGACTTTGAAAGACAGGCAGGAATAACAAGCAAATGGGGAGTTTATTGATCCCCAAACCAGCCAAATTCAGAGGAGGATGGATAAAGAAATAGAAGAAATACATTTGGTGTTTTATCAAGTAAAAAACCCAGCACAAAGCAAACCTGTTCCAGTGAGGGATGGCACAGGATTCTTTGTACTACAGGACAGATTTGCCTTGCCTGATACGATCAAGAAGGCAAATCTCAAGACTTTCTTTGATAGAAACTAAAGCCAGTTCCAGTCTTTCCAGTTAAGTTGTGATTTACATTTGCTGTAGTTCAGGAAGAACTCTCTAGAAGCTTGAATTCAAGTCCTTCTTTCTATATCTTCCCTCAAAAATGTTGCTTGTAAGTCAGAAAATTAAAATAATTACTGTAATAATCTTTTGGAGAAATGGGAGAAACTTGACATAAAGTGCAAATAATAAAAGTGATATTTTTCCACCAGTGGGACTAGCATAACTCTATTGAGAGTCTCCTCACTCAGAGCAAATTCCAAATTACTGAAATTACTCCAAAATATTTATAATCTAATTGGCATCCTGTAGATGCAGGATACATAACAGCCAGAGGACTGAAGCATCAATAAACATTTCACCTGGTAAGGCTTCAAAGACACGAGTCTTGAAATCCTGTTCCTAATATCAAAGCCCTGTCCTTTGTTCTGAGCTGACAACTGCTGCAAACAGATCTTCTCACTTGTGTAAGAGTCCAGGGTGGCCACATCCTTGCAAAAGGCAGGAATTCCACTGCAGCCATTATCCCTGGGATGTGGTTTCAGGACTGGAAGAAGTTCACTGCTGCAGTTTGGGACTTACGTGCCGGAACACTTTCCTGAGGTGTTTGAGCTGTAAATAGAATCTGTAGAAATGGAGTTGGCTCATTCCGTGTAGAACAACAACCACAACCCCAGCCAGGTGGCTTTGGTGATAAATACGGCACCAGCTGCAGTTAAAAAAAAGAGTAATAATTAAAAAAAACTCATAAAAATCAAAGCAAAACTATTATCAAGCACTATTTAAAAAAAAATTGGAACCAGCCCAGCTTTTAAGTCAGTAAATGGCCAAGTGCCAAATTACATCAGTAAGAAGAGGTTTTATAGCTTATCTCAAACAGCCACATATTCCTGGAAGCAACAGAATATGGGAGACAGAGAAAGAAGAGTCACTGCAAATTTCTGCTGCACACCATTTCAAGACATGGATATCCCATTTATATGCATCAGAATGTGAATATACCAGTAACTCCAACTGTAGTGATGCAGTCTGGTGAATTAATGCATCAAAGTAAGTTTCACAACAGATAATTTTCTATTCACTATTAAAATCTGGAGTGGGATATCTTCTGCTTTGAGTTTCATTTGAAGATTCATTTCATTTCACAGTATTTTTGCCATTCAGGGTTATATACCCTCCTCAGCCTTTCCCTTCCAGTACTGAGAACTTGCTCAGAGAAAGGGAGAAGTGATTAAAACGTGTTTTTTTCTAAAACACTTTATAGAATGCTCTGTTTCGATTACAACATGAGATGTATTAATATTTGTGCCAAATTTTAACAGGGTATTTTGTTTCTCAGTGTGTGGAGCTTCTTCAGTTCCACAGCAGTCATTTAGTTCTTCAAAACTGCATGAAACAAAGCATGGAAAAGTAGAATTTCTAAAACCTATGGAAAGGTAGAATTTCTGCCAGAAGAGGAATTCTACCTGCTGGCCAAGTGTTGCCCTGGTTTTTGCTAAGCCTTCTGTTTTAACCTTGGAGTCAGAATTCTTTCTCACACAGTTTCATGTAAATTATAGCCAATGTTTACTTAACGGTATTTTCTGGTTTTCATTCCTTTTGTGATAAGAGAACTTTGACGAGCATCCTTTTTCTCCAGTGGGATTGAGGAGGAAGTGACATGTCCTCCAATCCCTTGTGGAGTTGGGAATTGTATAAGAATGTGAAATCTGTAAATAAAAAGTCTTTCCCCTCCTTTCTGCTGAACCTGGCAGGTGTGAGAGCCTCTTTATTGTGTCTTCCCAGACACAGCCAAGTCTAACAACAACTGTATCTGCACAATCCAGGCTGCAGGGTGAGCCTTCCAAAGCCAGGCTGGCCAATATTCCTTCAGGAATGTCCTCACACCGTGGGAGGACACGAGACCAGGCTGGCTGTGGTGGGGATGTACCTGGGCTGTGCTGCGTGGTGGCATTTCCCCAGAGCTGCGTATCTCAGCAGCTCAAACAGCTGCTCCTGGCTGATCTCGGAGCCCTCGCCGAGCAGGGCTGCAGACAAACGACACGGCTTTTCCTGTGGGGAGGGAAATGCTGGTAAAGAGAGGCTGCACGGAATCACACCAGCTCGTGGAAAAGGAAGGGAAAAAATCTATTTGGATACAACCAACGACATTTAAAATAGCTCTTCCATTCATTATGGGCAGAAGTTTCCTTTCAGATCATATTTTAATATTAAATTTACTGTCAACCCAGATACTCAATAATTTATTTAATAGAGAGTAGCATAAGCAGATGTATGCAGTAAGGAGACAACTGATACACAAACACTGTCCATTCTCTCTCAGCCCTTTCCCCCACTTGCTGCTATAGAGCTTTAGACATTTGCACTATGGAGCCACTCCATGTGAGGTTTGCTCTATTTACAGCACCCAGAATACAGATACTCTAACTTCAAAGATTTATTTAATAGAGAGTAGCATAAGCAGATGTATGCAGTAAGGAGACAACTGATACACAAACACTGTCCATTCTCTCTCAGCCCTTTCCCCCACTTGCTGCTATAGAGCTTTAGACATTTGCACTATGGAGCCACCCCATGTGAGGTTTTCTCTATTTACAGCACCCAGATACTCTAACTTCAAAGATTTATTTAATAGAGAGTAACATAAGCAGATGTACGCAGTAAGGAGACAACTGATACACAAACACTGTCCATTCTCTCTCAGCCCTTTCCCCCACTTGCTGCTATAGAGCTTTAAACATTTGCACAATGTAGCCACTCCATGTGAGGTTTGCTCTATTTACAGCGTGGGACCTGCTCTGCCAGAAGGGTTTGCTGACCCCTGCAGGGAAAAATGCTTCAGTAAAATCCAAGGAAGCTGCAGAAAGCAAGCACTGAGTAATGAGGTGGGGACTGTGCCACACAGCTCAACACAACAGTTCTTTAAGCCCACATGCACAAATTCTTCTAAAGGCTAATTAGCAAGTAAATGTGGCATTTTGGAGACCTCCACTGACCACATGGCCTGTTCCAAAGAACTCCTATAAAAATTTTAAGGGTATTATTTTTATATGTGATGAAAAGACATCACGGTGTACGGGGGAAAAACGCCCCACAACACTACAGGATGTAAAATCATACAGCATAAACAACCACTGGAAGTTGTCTTCCCCTGCACACTAACAAGCCTTGTGCTCAGTAATTTGGACAGAGCCTACCCAAATTAGGGACTGAGCTGCTGTGCTCTAAAAGACATTTGTCATTGGGTAAGGAAGTTAAAGAGAGGTGACAACCTTCGTGGTTCCAGTGGTTAAGAATCATCTGGCACTAACAGCACAGGCTGGTGTAATTGCTAGTGCCTCATCTCCCATGCTAAGTGAGACAAGTAATGACACCGTTGTTTTCAACACCGCCTAATTAAAGCTTTGCAAAAAAGCCCAGACAAAGAGCAGAGGTTTTGATTCACCAAACAGAGGGTACTGCCAACCACAGGAATTTGTCTCCAGGTACAAACAGGGCTGATCTCCCAGGCTGGACACGCCACCTCCTGTTGTACCCAGGGTAAGGTGTTCCCGTGGGGCTGCTCTGCATCCTTCAGCGTGCATGTGCTGAGCACACACAGCGCTCCTTCCAACATCTGCTTTGTTTACGAGAAGATTACATTGGAGAATGTACCTATTTTTTAAACAAAATCCCTTAAATGTAGTGCTGAGCACTCCAAATGAGTTCTTTCTCACATTGCTTGGAGCAGAATCCAAGCCCTTGGCAGGCTCTCCAGGGCAGTGGTCATGGCCCCAAACCTGTCAAGGCTAACTAGCAAGTAAGTGTGGCATTTTGGAGACCTCCACTGACCAGATGGCCTGTTCCAAAGAACTCCTGTAAAAATTTTAAGGGTATTATTTTTATATGTGATGAAAAGACATCACGAAGTTCGAGAAGCGCTCGGACAATGCTCTGAGGCACACGGTGGGATTGCTGGGGTGTCCTGTGCAGGGCCAGGGGTTGGACTGGAGATCCCTGCGGATCAATTCAGGGCATTCTGATGTTACCTGCAGGCTCTGTCTGCAGCCGGCCCTCCAGAGTACACTGCCCGTGTACACGGCCTTGCCGAGGTCCCAGCACCCCAACGCGGGACACAACAACACCCCCGAGAAGGCGCCGTAAGGGACACGCGGCCCGCACCGCGCTCCTCACAGCGCCGGGCGCTCGGCTCTCACCTCGGGGCCCAGGCCCGGGCCGC
>VYXC01008623.1:1089-18395 GCA_013397175.1 Platysteira castanea | reverse complement strand
GGGGCCGGCGGGGCGCGGGAGCCGTGCCCTCGCTGTGTGTGTGGAGCAAACCGCGTGTGTGGAGCAAACCGCGTGTGTGTGGAAGGAGCCGTGTGCGCTCACCGCGCCCGCGAAGGTCCCGGGCGGTGCAGGCGAGCCCCAGCGCAGCCCCGCTGCCGGCGGGGGCTGAGGCCCGGCCCGGGCCCTGTGCCCCGGGCCCGGCGCGCTGCCCCCGGGCTCGGCGCTCACCAACAAATCGTGCCCGTGTGAAGTTTTCAGATCACGAGGAGCGGCTGTCTGGAAGCGACGGGGAGGAGGATGAGGACGATGTGGAGGCAGCCCTGAAGAAGGAGGTTGGCCAGATCCGGGCCTCGACGGAGCAGAAGCTGCGGCGGTTCCAGTCGGTGGAGAGCGGTGCCAACAACGTGGTGTTCATCAGAACCCAGGGCATAGGTGGGACTGCAGCTGATGCCGAGTGATGCAAACTGCTCTGAGCACTGTTAATAAAAAGCCACGGAGTGTGGCTTCAGAGCAACACGTGTATATCAAACAAATACCCTTCCCTTTGGCTGTGCCACTGAATTATGTCATTAGTGAAAAAGCTAAAGGTAGAGGCAACTCCTTCAGCAGAATAATCTTTAATTCTCAAGTTTTGGTACAGTAAAACAACGCTTTATATTAAGGGGTTTGAGGCTGACAACAGTGCATTTCCTGAGCTTATTATTTAGAAGAAGAAGAAGAGAGATAGTGCCTTCAATTTGTTGCTCATACCCAGCTGTTTCTCTTGTAGAACCTGAGAACCTGGTGCACCACATACTGAAGGATATGCACACCACTAAAAAGAAGAAAACAAGAGTCATTCTGCGTATGCTGCCCATTTCTGGAACTTGCAAGGCTTTTATGGAAGATATGAAAAAATACACGGAAACCTTTTTTGAGCCTTGGTTTAAAGCCCCTAACAAGGGTACTTTCCAGATTGTTTACAAAGCTCGCAATAACAGCCATATGAGTAGGGAAGAAGTAATTAAGGAGTTGGCAGGTATGTATGGATTTCACACGAAACAGAACAAGTTTACATGCACGAGTATATTGCATGCACAGATGGGTCAGGCTCTTCAAAGTGGTCTTAATGGACATACCCATTTGTTGCTTAAAACCTGTATGTTGAATTTTAAAAGCTTCTCTAAGACTTAAAAAAAGCTTGACATCAGTATTCCTTGTTGGTGTCTTAAGACAGAACAAGCAGAAGAGAGAACAGTGGTGAATATAATTTGCAGTGTCAATTATAAATGCTTTGAAACGACTGCTATCAGGCTTTCTCTCTGGATGCTGTATTGAAATGATGTGTTACTATTTCTGCTGAATATTTGGCTCATAAAATAGCTCTGCCTTACTTGAGTATTTTGTTTCTCAGTAATTGCAGTGGAGTAATTTTGCAGTTACTTGTCCTACTGGTGCTATATTCTGCAAGTCCTGCTCTGTTCTGCTATTTTAAGCAGTTACAAAAATAAGTAATTGGCTGTAACTGAAGGGGGATCTTGCTTTATCTCTCTTAATTTTTATCCATTCAATAAGACATGCTTATGCTCTTAAACACTTTTTCCAGCATCTTTGAAACTGCGTTTTCTTTTACAGGAATTGTGGGCAGCCTCAATCCAGAAAACAAAGTCGATCTTAATAATCCACAGTACACAGTTGTGGTGGAAATAATAAAAACCGTCTGCTGCTTAAGTGTGGTGAGGGACTATGTTCTGTTCAGAAAATACAATCTGCAGGAGGTAGTGAAGAGCAACAAAGAAGATGCACAACAGAAGTCAAGTGTGACAGAAGAGCAGAATTCAGAGGTAGTGAAAGCAGAAAGTGAGGAGAAGAGCTCTAAAGAAGTAAAAGAAGAGAACAAGAATCAAAGTGAAGTAGAATCTGAGCCCAAGGGGAATGATGCAGTGACAGTGTAGAAAATATTATGTAAGGGAAAGGTAACCATAATCCAAACATACAAAAAAAGTTGCCCTAGTGTTCTGAGAGGTGGTTGGAATGAGGAGAGGGGGGTTTTGTTTTGAAATCCTGGTTTTGAAATCCACGTGTGTAAGAATTTTAATGCTCCTTGCAGGTGGAACTGACATTACAGCAGATGTAGAGGTGCTCAGGAGTGCATCACCTCTGTGGTGATGTTTGCTGTCCTCCTGCAGCTTGGTTCTGCATTTCCTGGCACACAAAGCAGGAGTCTGTGCATGTGTGTGTAGATGTGGCCATCCTGACATGTGGGGACTCTCCTTTGTTACATCTGGAGGCTGCAGGAGCCAAAAGGCAGCACAGAAACAGCTCTGAGCAATTCCTGACAGAAGGGAGAGATCTGGAAAAGATGGTTGCAGAGGATTTGGGGAGGGAGGTGACCTGACAGCTGCAGAACTCGGTGACACTTTTCTGTGTGAACAACAGAATGAGGAAAATCTGATCATTTGATGGAGGGTTTTATACATATATTTATATATACACAAGGATGTGCTGTCTTGAAATGAATGGAAAGGACTGTTACGATATATATATAAACACTTGAGTATTATGGGATGGTTTAGAGTGAAACACTGGACTGTTCTAGAACAGTAGAAGTACAGTGCAGGCATTGCAGATGGTTTTATCCAAAACTACACGTGTGTTTACATGAGCTGTGTATGCAGCACTTTCTGGTTTGTGGTAAATGCTGTTGTCACTGAGTGGAATCCTTTGGAATAATTTCCTGCAAATAGCCTTTTGCTGCTCTTTCCAAAGACTCAATCCTTGGGAGTTTTTATAAAGTGTTTTTGGTTTTAGGTTTTTTTTTTTCCTTAAGTCTTAAAATTTGAATTTAAATACTGCTTGGAAACTTCTTATGAAGGAAGCTCTCCGTTATGCTCTACTAGATAAGGGGAATTAAATTTTAATTTTTGGTACAGTTTTAGCTTTATGGTATTAATTTTGTTTCAGATTGAAAGTAATGCTAGTGAGTCTTTCTGTGGTCTTGTTGTAACAGTGGGCTGTCCCTGTGACTTCTGAAAACCAACCAAAACCAGTGCAGCTATAACTTGCTTTCCAACAGGGTTTTTAATGTGCTTCCTGTACAACTTTCTAGCTTTAGTATTTCATTTCTAGCATTAAAGCCTGTGTGTTGCTAATGGGAAAAGACTTACCTTGAAGAACACAATTTGTTACTTGTCTTGGTTTAATGAAAAGGACATGCTCAACTCTCTCAGAATTTATGTTTTCCTCTTCTTTCAAAATCGTTTTAGAAGTTGGAAAATGAAGATGACTTTTTTTCCCCCTAGTCCTGTCTCCCTTGCAACCCATTTATTAAAACTCTGCTTTCTTACCTCCCGTGGTGTTTTCTTTAAGTTTTGGAAGATTTTTGTGTGTGTGTAAATCAATGTCTGGGTCACACAAAGGAAAGAACCAGACACAAAGGGCAGCTGTGGGTGTTTGTTGGTGATGTTGGTGACCATGATTCAGGACAGCCTGCTTTTCTTCTGAGGACAAACACCCAGGGCAGTTAATGGGATTTTTTGTTTTCTTTCCTCCTCTCCCTCACTGACCTGTGTGCCTACAGGACCTACAGTTTACTTCTGATTTTTGATAATTTGCACTTACTGAATATTCATTGTTAACTCATTGATTCCCTGGCTTTTCCACCGTGCCATCACTTTTGGGCTCAGTGGTGTGGTCACACAGTGCTTCAGTGGTTTGAATTCCAAACTATAAGACATTATTATGATCTCACATGAAAAACTGAATAATTCAGTGCTGAGGAAGGATGTGACAGTGCCCAAACATCAGCTGAAGAGGTGATACACTGACTGTAGGATGTGGTGCACCTGATTTGTCCTAATGCTGACTTGGAACACAAGGACCATCCCTTGGTAGGAAACCCTGGCTCTGAGATTTCACTCTTCCCCTTGTGCTAGATTAAAACTCAGATTGGCTTGAGAAGCTTGAAAATAATTTAAGAACAAGCCTCGGTGTTTTCCAGTACAGGCTTGCCTTTCTTGCAGGTCACAGCTGTGTAATTAAAAGATTAATTTACGTGTAATTCAGCTCATTTATCATTTCAGTAGTGAAATGCAGTAGGGGAGAGCTTTAAGTAACACCAGTAACTCCCACTGATGGGAAGCAGCTGGGAATATCCTGTGCCCAAAAGAATCATGCTGCAAAATCCTTCCTGTGTTATATTCCTGTTCAAAAAACAATCCCCTGGGGTTAGGCCATCTTAAAACAGCTAGTCCTGTAAACCTAAGAGGCTTAGTTTTGTGGCCTGCCTGGGAAACGACATGAAATATGAGTAACTGTTCATGGTGTTCTTACATTTAAGGTTGCTCTGGGATCAAACTGTGGCGTGGCACGTACAGGAACAGATGGAAAATGCTGTTTGTAAAGGCTTGGCTTGGCAAACACTGCCCATTGCTGTGAGGTTGTGTGTGGGCATATTTTTCTTTGTCTTTTAGAGGGTAAATAAGCCACAGCTGTCAATAACAGAGTAATTCCTGCCCACTTTTCTGTATTGTTTTATAGTCCTATATAACAAATCTAGACATCAGAAGGCGACTTTTTAACTGAGGGGTTTTGTGAGGTTGCCTGAAGCCAGGGCTCTGCCAAACGGAAATGGATTCACCAGTTTGTTTTTCCTTATTTCCTGGTCAGGTTCAGGTTTTGTGTCACTGCAGAACTGCAAGAACCCTTTGGCAAGGCCCAGGGTGCAAACTGAGCTGTCCATGCTGCAGCAGCCAGGAAACCTCCAGAGCCAGCCCTGCCCTGCTGCCACCAGCAATTTGTGCCACTTCCAGGGCTCAGGGGAAAATCCTGCCAGCTCCTTTTAAAGCCCAGCACAGCAGTACCAAAACCTAGCAACCTGTTGCAGGATTGGACTTTTAAATTTGCTTTAAAATCAATTAGTTTCAAAGTTCGTAAGGAGATTGTATTTAAAAATTTATTACTTATGTTCAATAAATGGGTTATATGAAAAATCTGATTACTGCACCTCAAAGTGGATTACTTTTCCAAGAAGTACTCACATTTGAAGTCTGAATGTCCTTAAAAAGAATCAGATACTGAAATTGTGGCCAGATTCCATTTTCAGTGGTTTTTTTGATTGCACTTAAAGATCTAATCCAATTTCTTGTTTTTCTGTTCCAAAATTGGCATTACATTTAAAATACCCAACATGTTTTCCCTCTGTTCTGGCTGAATGAAGGAGAGAGAAATTAATCTCTCAGAACAAAGCTGTAATTCAGGAAAAGGGAAGTTTAAAACCCTGCTGCAGCCAGCTTTGAGCACAACCTTATTTTGTTCACTTTTCTTCGGGTAGAATCACATTAAACAAACTCCTTGCTCTCATGGGGGATTTAATTTCCTCCACTCTCTAGAAACCTGTGAGATTGTGTTTGAAGAGAACTTTATTTTGGATTTTAAGGATTATAAAGGAACCCATTAGAACTGAGCAGCTGCTGAGCTCTTGCTATGCCACAGCTGATGGAAGCTCAGACACTGAGGATGAGTTCTGCTCTGCCTCTTAAATTTAACACTGGAGTGTGATGGCCAAACTTGGCAAATTACCAAATTCTGCTCATTTTTTATTCTTCCAGGATGGCTGTTTACACCCAGATCAAGTATCAGCAGAAGAGTTGGTTTTAGATCAACAATCTGGAATCCTTTTGAATAACTAAAGCCAAGCTCAACTCAAGGCTGCTCTGTTTTGCATTAAAGCTTAATTCCAGCTTTTGGTCTTGTGGGAAAGGTGATGGAGTTGTGGATCACTTATAAAGTGCTCCTGCTCAGTGGACTGGCCAAAGTCACAAAAATCACAGTCCAGAAAATCTGCAGGACCAAGTTCCAAACCCATCCTGGAAACGTATAAAGCACCTCAAGACGTAAAACTAAATATTAACTTTCTCACTAGTGCAAGCAGAGCAATTTTATGTGCCAAATGCCTACACAAAGCCTAGATTTATACACACTGTAGATATGTGTTTGTGCCACATGAAGCACACACTGGGAAGGTCTACAGCTTGTTTCTCAAGATGTGTAACAGCATCATCTATAAAAGGATTACTTCTCACACTCTGAACATAATCTTAATTCTCATTTCATGTACTTCAGAGGGGTTTTAAAAGCAAAAGATGGGATCTTATTTTCATATCTACTTCAGAGCAGTTTTTGGTATAAATACAGATGACTTGTGCAAGTTAAAAGTCTTATATTGTGCATAATAAGATACCTCACAGTTTAAAAACAATACAGATACATCCAGCCTTGCACTGAGAATTCCACTCCTGGCTAGTGCTTGGAAGAGACAGGATGCTTTCAAAAGAAAGGACATCTGCACGTGGTTCTCATCCTACCACCAAAAATGTGGATTTTGAACCTATCCAATAAAACTGCTAACCCCCATCTGTAACACTGCATTTCCAGGACTTTTGCTGTCACTATCCAAACCAAAAAAAAATGTTCTTTTGCAACCTCTTCATAATGTTGCATTTTTGGAACCCATATAGTGACCACACCAGTCCTCTTGTCCTTTCCATAATCTTTGGATGTCAGGGTAAACTCTCAGGAAATAGTGAATCAAAATGGGTTTGATGCATTATCTTTTCTATTGTCTCTTGAGAATAACATCAAATAGAAGCTGGGCTGTAAGAGGGATGGTGAGGAGGTCTCAAAGGGAAAGGCTGTTGAAGTTGTCCATTGAAAATTTTATTTTTCACCCAGAATAATAGAATTCAGTCAAGTATTGACATTGGAAACTCTGCAAGCAGGCACAAATATCACATCTCACTGTTACCTGTAGTTTTTGATGCTGAGGCATTTAACAAAAAGAGATCAGAATGAGGGCAGTTATGGTGGTGAAATTTATACAGTGCTAATGGAATGGCAGAAGTTCTGTTAAATTCCAAACAATTCTATATCCGTCCCCACTCTTTGTCTCTTAATTCATTCCTCTTGATCTTCCCAGTGACTGTCTTTGGCAGCTCTTTGACAAACTCCACCTGGGTGAAATAAATGGAGGAATCAGTGCAGCACATCCTGCAGAGCTGGTTCCCAAGACTCCTCTCAGCATTTGTGGAAAGCTCAGAGCACTGGATCAGGAAGAATTAAAATCCAAGCCATTGTGCCACTTGTGAAACACTTGTTCCACATTGTGCCACTCGTGAAACCTTCTCCTGGGCTGCCTGGGTGGCCAAACCTCTGCACAGCTGCCTCAGCTCAGCAAGCTGAGTGCAGTCACTCACAGCAGAGGGGTGAACGACAAAAAGAGGAAAAAAAGGAGGTTACAGCCCCCAAGTCTTTAATGGTTCTTAGTTCTGTGAGCTCTGCCCAAGTGAACTAAAATATGCAGTAGCTCTTTTCCAGTGGTGCTGGGATTACTAAGAAGTACCAGGTGTATCCTCTTGGGTTGTGTCTCTTTGTTAGCTGTGACAGCAGATAAAAACTTACTCAGATTCAGTCATGTGCTACCCTAAAGGCAACTGCTTGTTTGAAGGTTTAATACAAAATAGAGAATTGTGACTGTGAGTCTGACTTAGAACATGGGGATCTAACTGGGATATACAAAACCTAGAAAATTTTGAGAAATTTGAACAAGTATTTTATGCAAATGCATGAAAAACAACATAAACTAATGTTATTTAGGAAAAGTCTCCTGGAGCCAGTGCCCCAGATGAATCTTGACTGCTGTCTCTTTCAAGTGAATCCTGAAAATCCAAATGGTAATTCTGAGATTTATGGAAGAGTGCCCCGTTTCAAAGTTTCTCCTCAGACTCATTTAAGTCTTTACCTTTCTAGGGTATTTATATGGAGCAGTAGTTTTCTTGACGTGGTCCTGCAAGTCCTGAGTTAAGCTCTTCAGGTCAGTGGATGAAAAGGCTGGGGACAGAACCACAAAGGCTTTCACGACCTGTAAGGTAACAAAAAGTGATCTGGCACCATCTGTGAGTGAGGGCTGGTGTGCAGCTCACCCGTGAGCAGAGCTGCTCAGAGCACGATGCTCGTGAGGAACAGAGGAACCAGCAGCTGGTAAGAAAGGATTGTGCCCAAATTCTGTGTGTGTGTGCAGAAGGGGAAGTTTAAAGCACAGGTTTTGTGCCCTCATTACAAATAAGAGCCTTTGCCCTTTCTTCTCAGCAGCAGTCGAGGGGAAGGGACATTCAAAGGTGTCTCTGGAGCTGTCCCTGAAGCCAAGGGAGGTTTTGTTTCTCTCTGAATTTCACACTGAGGACAGCAAGCTCTGTTATGCCAGCACGGGGCTCTGCTCCCACCACACCTGCAGCCCCTGTCGAATGCTTGGGCACTTCCAGCAGAACCTGGGCTACACCGAGAGCCAGAAATGACAATTTCAGTGTACAGACAAATGCCTAAGAACAAGGGCAAAGTGAACATCACAGCAATGTTGTCCACAGAGAAGACCTTGGGATGAGAAGGAATTGGGAAGAGCAGAGGTGTGTAACTGGGAAGGGATTTTGCTTGCCAGCCCCACTGGGATTATCCATGGTGGAAGAAGATGTGGTGCTGAGGTTTATTTGTGGACCTGACAGTGCTGGGTTCATCACTGGACTCAATGACCTCAGGGGTCTTTCCCAGCCTAAACAATTCCGTGTTCTAAGATGAAATTATCGCCTTAAGAGCTGTACATTATTCAGTTAAGCAGAAATTTCTTTATATCATTATATATTTGGACAAATGCATTGCTTTCCCCCCTCCATTCAGCATGGTTACCTCTCCTCTGAGGGGGTCTGGGCTGCTGACAACAGCTGTTTCTACCACAGCTGGGTGCTCTATCAGGGCACTCTCCACTTCAAAGGGCCCGATGCGATACCTAGGCAAGGAAAAATAGAAAATGGGATTTGGCTTTTTTTTTCATCTGGAAAAACCAGCACCAAATGTTTTTTTAATTGTCACGTTGAAGAAAAAAGCCAAGCCAGAACAAATCAACAACCAGCTATGGAAGTTTTAGGCAAAATGAGAAGCTGAGTTAGAAGCAGGAGCATTTCAGAGTGGCAGAGGACTGCTGGGGCTGGGGGTACTTCTCCAGATGCCCTCTCTTCTTGGGGCTCTGGAGCTGGAGCTCCATCCCACCCCGACAGCCAGGGTCTGCAGCAGCACCTGGGGCCACGTTATGGTGCCACAGCACACAAATCTTCCATCTCAACGTGTTAGAAACAAACTGCTTCAAAAGCTCTTTGAATCCAATAGAGATTCCTTCAATTTTAGTCAAAAAAATGAACTGGATAAACATCCCTCCTTTGCCAGCTGAAGTGTTCATGCTTTGTTGAAACACGTGAGAGGTTGCAGGGGAAATGGATGCAGCATCATCCCCACGATGATCATCACACTGCGGGTCTGTGAAAAGCTGATAATGACAGCAAGAATTCCAAAATCAGGAGGTTAAAACATTCCTATCACGGGATTACGATGCCCGAAGCTCACCAGGACACAGCATTTAGGATTACACAAAGGCAGATTTGGGGTGGGTGTGTGCACACTGACCCTGAGGAGATGATGATGTCGTCGTCTCTGCCAATAAACTGGAAATATCCATCTTCATCCACAGTCCCTCTGTCTCCAGTGACATAAAAATCCCCACGTTCACTTTCTGCGGTTTTCTTGGGGTTATCCTGAACAAATGTTCACAAGCAGTAGTTTAGATTTTAAACATGCATTACCTGTACATCATTCTATAACACATGTAACATCAAAAGCACTGGAACTTAATTTTTCAATCAAGGATGTTGATATTGCTACAGAGTACAATGAAATAGGTTTAAAATAATTTCTATTCTTTAAGAAAAAATTTAACTTGATCTTAAATTATTCTCTTTCCTTTTCTAACATCCACCAATACAGATAAACAAATCACTCTGGTCATAAATAATAAAATGGTGAAAAATGTTCAGCCTTTTGGACCGCCATGCAAGTGGAGAGATTTTGGAGAGATTGGTGGTGGTGGTGAGGAATAAAATAAAGTTCTTACTAAATATTCAGAGAAGAAACCAAGTGGTCGTGTAGGTTTGCTTCTGACAGCAATTTCCCCCTGTTGTCCTGGAGGCAGGATATTGGCATTTTTGTCTACAATCTGGAATGAGAAACAACTCTTATTTTAGTCCAGTGGAAGAACAAACCCCAAACACAAATCCAACCCAACAAAAAACCCCCCACGGCAGAATCTAAAGAGCAATCAACAAACCTGAACATCATAAAGGGGAGCTGCCTTCCCCATTGATCCAGGTTTAATCTTCATTCCTTTAAAAACAGAGCAGATTATTCCCTGTAAAAACCAGAATCAAACCAGAGTTTTGCAACAGAAAATCTCCACATTCACACTCAATTCATTAAATGTAGTTTCTAGGCTAATTCCAAAGTAAGGAATTAAGGTTCACAGGATCCTGTATGTCAGTGCTGTATGGTACAGACATAAAATCATAAAACTCCTCTGCTGACCAGTCTTCTTGCCTTAGATTCAAACTCTGCCCTCTTTGATGCCTTCTCCCAGCCGCCCAGAAACAGAGACTGGACAGGAGTAAGGGGATAAAGGCAGGGATTTATTTGAAGGCCTTCAAGGCACACCCTGGGGAGCCAGAGGCTGCTTCCATCAAATGGACCCCAAGATGGACACCAGGTCACGAGTTCTTGACACTGATATAGGTTTGGTCCATTTGCATATCAGCATCAATTCACCAATTAAAACTTCAGCTCTCTTCCATTTCTCCACCTCTCTCATGGTCCCAGTTTACACCTTTGGGCCTAGGCCAGCCCGAGTGTCCTTGAACAGCTCAGAGAGGCTTTGTTGTGTCTGTCTGGCCTAAGAGAGCAGCTCACGAGCTACAAGGAACTTCAGAGTTACACACTAGGCAGTACAGGCTTTGAAAAATATAGAAATTAAAACCTAAGGCATCATCTTGGCTGTCACTGTTACCTGGAATCAGCTCAGGGACATTTGTGGGGGTACCCCAGCACCTCCCCTCCCCAGCGCCGTGCTCCGGGCAGGTTCTGTGAGGAGAGCTGTGAGAGGGAGTCCTCTCAGGGGTCAAGGGCATTGCTGAAACCTTCCCAACAGTCTTAAGGAGGAAACAGACTGCATTCTTACAGAATAAACCCAAAAATTTGGGTTTTTGCAGAGGCTGAGCAGGCTGCAGGCCCCACGCACGTACCGTTTCTGTCTGGCCGTACACCTCGTGGATGTCCAGCCCGGTCTGGCTCTTCCACTGCTCCATCACCTCGGGGTTGAGGGGTTCCCCTCCACTCATGCAGGACTTCAGGCTCATGAATTTGTATCTTTGTTAAAAACAAGAGAGATGTCGCCCTGGTTTTCTCAACCTTCTGGTAATTTACGTTCTTTGGAGTCTAGGTTCTCACAGTTTCATGTAAATAACAGCCACTGTTTACTTAACTGTTCTTTTTTGTTTTCGTTCTTTTACAATGAGAGAAATTTTGATGAGCGTTTTTTTTGTGCTGTGAGGTTGGAGAGGAAGTGACACCATCCTCCCAATCCCTTGTTGAATTGAGAAATGTGTAAATATCAGGACAAATAAAGTTTGCCCCTCTTTTTGCCCTTCTCAGCTCCGCGTGTGAGCTCAGTTATTTCGTGTCCTATAGCGACAGAGAGGCAAAACTTAAATCTGCGGGGTGAGAGCAGGAGCAGGCAAGGGTGGAGAGCACGGGAGAGCTGGGAGAATTAGTGCCACAAAGTGGGGAAATCAGGGGATCCCTGATCCTTCTGCTCCTGATACAGCATCAGTCTGTGCTCAACATTTTACTCAGGAGTGGTAGCAGTCAGGGTTAAACGTGAAAAATGCAATTTTTGCTGAAGTCAGCTGGGATTATGAATAACCAAATCCTGATCTGCTGAGCCAGGCCCTGCTTGCTGACCCTCTGCAACAGAGCAAGTGAGAAAGNCAGGCAAGGGTGGAGAGCACAGGAGAGCTGGGAGAATTAGTGCCACAAAGTGGGGAAATCAGGGGATCCCTGATCCTTCTGCTCCTGATACAGCATCAGTCTGTGCTCAACATTTTACTCAGGAGTGGTAGCAGTCAGGGTTAAACGTGAAAAATGCAATTTTTGCTGAAGTCAGCTGGGATTATGAATAACCAAATCCTGATCTGCTGAGCCAGGCCCTGCTTGCTGACCCTCTGCAACAGAGCAAGTGAGAAAGTTCAAGAGGGAAGGAAGGAACAGTGACAGGAGCAGGGGTGAGGTACAACTGCCACAACAAATAATTCCCTCACAGTTACCCTGACATGCACTGTCTAGGATGAAGTCCTTCCCAGAGTGTGGACAATTAATGTGGTAAACAAAAATTATGACAAGATATTTAACAGACTCTTAGCTTCATACTCACAAGTTCAGTAGCACAAGTCTCAAATTTCTGAGAGAAAACATCAACTTTCTCTGTTTGATCAAAAAACCCAGCAAACCTCAAATTTTGCACGATGATCTTCTCATGAGGGATATTTTAAACTAAATTATTGCCCTGTTTTGGGTCCAGCAGTTCGATATGGGAGATGACTGAAGCTGAGTTAAGGTAAATTAAACATAAGTAAATAATTCCTTGACGTACTTGGAGAGGTCATTCTGCACCAGCATGCGGAACAAGGTTGGGGCACCGACCAGGGCATCAATTGGGAATCTGCAGAGAGTCTGGAGGGTTAAACAACAAGATGGACACGTGAAGCTCAGCCAAAACTCTGTCTTGGGAATGTACAGAGAACAGGGGACACAGAAAAGAGAAGCACGTTTGGCCCCTGTGTAAAAAAACCACCCCCTGTGTTGGGTGAGGAACCCTCTTGCAGCTGGTGCAGTATTGGATATTGTATATTTTATACAGATTTGTGTGTTTGATTGGACAAATCTCATGCTAACACATCTACCTGGCAGCAGGACCCCACAGCTTGGGGCATGGCCAGAGTAAGGACATCTCTGCCTACATCAAAGGGAGGTTTTCATTTTAATCTTGGCCAGTGTGGGCAGAGAAATGCCTCATTTTCTGCATTAATACCAACTGATATTGCTTCCACAGGCACCAGAGTGAATGGCAGGCAACTCGTGCTGCTTTTGGATGATTTTCATTCATGTGCTCATCAGCTATGAACAAAATGTATGGATGGATTTCATGTTTGTCCCCTTCTGTACACATTAGAAATCAGAGTAGGGGCTTTACACAACAAATAGAACATCTCAAATACTACTATAAACACAACTCTCATGAAATCTGTGGATGCTGTCATTGTTTTTGGCATCCTTCCTGCAGAGGAATACGTTTCCATGAGTGTTTTCCTTACATTTAGGATGACTGCTGATTCAATCTGTGGTAGGTTATGGATGAAGACACATGATCCAAAAACCCAGGGATCAAAAAAAGATGCTACTGAAGTGAGTATCCATCCTGTGTCTGCTGTGTTCCAGATCACGTCAGAGGGAGTCAAATCCAACCAGTACCTGATAGAACAGAAAGAAAAAATAATGAAAATATAATGAAAAATACCCAGAAAGATGAATAAGTGATACTAACTGGCAGATTGAGGCACTGGGGATGATCCTAGTCCCCAGAAATTTGGTGGAGCTTTTACTCTGATTTCAAAGGGAGAAGGACTGGGGGTGTACACTGGTATTTCTTATTCAACAATTTTTTTTACAATATTTCTCCTATGCAGCTTCAATTATCTTACACTCAACCAGGCTCAGGTCTTTCATACCTTTCACTTAAAAGGGGCCTGAAACCAAGACTGCCCTGGGAATGCTGAGCCATCTTTGGAGAACCTGTGGTTCCACTGGTGAAGAAGATGACCATCGGGTCTTGAAGCCTTGTTTTGACACAGGCATGGTCGGCAGGTTGGTTTCTGAGAAAAGGAGAACACAATCATGACTTCAGGGGTTGTAGCTGATGTCAGTGAGTGCTTGTGGGAGTCACACTCACTGGTAGAGCTCAGCGAGGTTCAGCCACCCCTGCCTGCTGCCCTTGGACACCACCAGCTTGGTTTTCAGGAGCTGGCACTGGGGTGCCACCGAGTCCACTGCAGGAGCCAGCGTGTCCGTGGTGATGATGCACGTGGCCCTGGATGCCTGCAGGCGGTACAGGATGTCTCTGGCTGACAGCTGGGATGTCCCTGGAATTAAGACAATTCCTGGAAGAGTGGTACAGTTAGTTTGTGTTGGGATTTTTCCTATGTCTGATTCTTTTCTAAGAACCTCAGCTACTGATTATTCCCAAACTGCCCTCCGGTGTGGATTTGCCCTGGTGTTCCACAGCCAAGCAGTTACATTATATATTTTTAATATATATATATATATCTATATATAAAATCAGATTAATGCAGATGCCTGTGCTCTCTTGTCAGCAATGAAATGTGGGCCTGTGTCTGGGAAGACACAATAAAGACGCTCTCACACCTGCCAGGTTCAGCAGAAAGGAGGGGAATGACCTTTATTATTGACATATCTCACATTTTTATTCAATTCCCAACTCCACAAGGGATTGGAGGACATGTCACTTCCTTCTCAATCCCGCTGGAGAAAAAAGATGCTCATCAAAGTTCTCTTATCACAAAAGGAATGAGAAACAGAAAATACCATTAAGTAAACATTGGCTATTATTTACATGAAACTGTGTGAAAGAATCTGACTCCAAGGTTAAAACAGAAGGCTTAGCAAAAACCAGGGCAACAGTGGGCCTGTCTGCTGACTTCCACATCCCTCCCCTGCCTTCTGGAATCTCCCTGCCTGCTGCACAAAGTGCATTTCCCATGGCCCCCAGTGAAAATCCTTCAGGACTGCCTGGCAGCCAGGCCACTCACTGGATTATCACATTATTTTTCCTTGATAAACCATATCCATTCTTGATCCTCTCAGCCAATTTGCAGTGACCATTTCCCCTCGCTGACCTGCTCGCACACAAGCCACCTTGACCAGCCACCACTCTGGAATTCGTGGCAGGATCAGGATCAGCCTGTCCCCCTTCTGCAGCCCACACTCCTTGCTCAGCACGTTGGCCACTTTCCGAGACAGGAGCCCCAGCTCCTCAAAGCTCCACTTCACCTCTTCTCCTTTGCCGTTTATCCACCAGAAAGCAGGGTTTGATGGCCTCTTTCCAGCCTAGGGGTTCAAACACAAAACAGTTTCTTCTGAAAGACCATGGAATAAATGCACAGACACCTGTAAATTATGGAAGATCTGAGTATCTGACAACTGGCATATAAGCAATTATTTTTCTCTTGTACTTAAAGGATCAGGATTTGCTGTTCATCAAGCTCAGGTATTCCCAATAGATTCTCCTTTTCTGAACCTGAAATGTTTACCAGGCTTTTCGTCTCCAGACCCAAGTCTATTTCAGAGTTTAAGCTTTACACTTGTGAATTAATGCTCCTACAAAATAACAATAAATAAAGCAAGCAAGAATGAGCTTTTGTGTAATTTCCTAACGCAAATATGGTTTGGCAACTGACTGTTTTCATAAAGAAAAAAATCCCAGCTTATTCCAAATGAAATTTAAAATTGAAATATTTCATTGGCACAACAAAAGATCACCTACCTTTTCAATCTCAGACCATCTGTCCAGGACGTCACTTGCAAAGTTAAAGTACTTTGGTATTTCCTGTTTGCCCCTTCTGATGGACTCGTACTGGGAATAGACATCAGAGGAAAGCAGCCTGGGATGTCCATGGAAAGCCCTATTGGGAGGCTTCAGAGCCCACAAGAGTTTTAGACTCTGTAATTTAAACAACAACTTCATGGCAGAAGATTATGTATGTAGATGCTGTAGACTGTGTAAGAAAATTGGCAGAATTGTTGCTATGAATCCTGCAACAACAAACAAATAAAAACAAACAAAAAAGAAAAATAATATTGAGTTTATCCAAACATGATCCAGTTATGAATTAACGAGTTATTCATTAAAGTCGCTTAGGCTAGTCAGAGCCAGACTGATGATTTTAACACGCTAATTAAATGTTAAGTTCCTTATCCTACTTTCTCATATTTTAAAGTTTTTAATTAATTTCCCACAACTCTCCATATAAAACACAACATCAGATATTAATGTTTCTATTAGAAGCACATTTCTGCTTCATACATTCAGTACCTGATTCTCTATTCCTTTCCCTTTCTGGGTTTTCCCAAACTACTTCCATCAAGAGTCTCATAGCTTTAGCCTCAACAGCTGCTGAATTATACATCCATTCACCACATCAGTCCTGGGAGCCTTCACTTCACTCTGCAGCCCCCGAATTTGATGGAGACATTCCTCCCCATTTTCCTGAATTCAGTGGAGACATTCCTCCTCATTTTCCTGAATTTGATGGACACATTCCTCCTCATTTTCCTGAATTTGATGGACACATTCCTCCTCATTTTCCTGAATTTGATGGACACATTCCTCCTCATTTTCCTGACCTGTCTGCTGTGGACAGGAGAGGCCCAGAGCTGCTGGGGGAGATCCTCTTTGTTCTCTTCACTCACCTCTCAGGACACGTTTCCCATGTGAAGCCCTGCAGAGATCAGCTGTCCCCTGGAGATGTGAAGCCTGGGCACTCCTTCATGAAGGTTTTGGAGTGAAACCTTTCTGATTTTATTGCTCACCTCTCCTGGAGGAACAACAGCAGAATGTGGCGCAGCACGGAGCGAGCAGCAAAATGCTTTCTGTGGAGCAAACTTTTCCTTGTAATCATTTACACCACTGTCAATTGGGTGTAATTTGCACCTTAACCTAAAGCACCTCGGGTCTTCTTTTGCCTCGACTTTAACCATTTAAGTAGATGGCAAATTCATCAAGGTGAAGAGAAGCGTTAAAAAGAAATGTCTTTCTTCTTCTGCTCAGAAAGAATTTGAGAATGTCACAGTGGTAGTTTTTGAAAAGAATATATCAATGCACTGACAAAGATTATCTTTATTAATTTCTCTTTTATTTGTATGTATCTAAGAGTTGTAGTTACTTTTTTTTTTTTTTNAAATAAGGAAAGTGTTTGTACAAATTGCAGTTAAAAACCCTAGACCTTTGTATGCACTTGGGACTGTCCATNGCAAACTTTTCCTTGTAATCATTTACACCACTGTCAATTGGGTGTAATTTGCACCTTAACCTAAAGCACTTTGGGTCTTCTTTAGCCTCGACTTTAACCATTTAAGTAGATGGCAAATTCATCAAGGTGAAGAGAAGCGTTAAAAAGAAATGTCTTTGTTCTTCTGCTCAGAAAGAACTTGAGAATGTTACAGTGGTAGTTTTTGAAAAGAATATATCAATGCACTGACAAAGATTATCTTTATTAATTTCTCTTTTATTTGTATGTATCTAAGAGTTGTAGTTACTTTTTTTTTTTTTT
>VYXC01008622.1:188030-268651 GCA_013397175.1 Platysteira castanea | reverse complement strand
GGAAAAGGAAAAGGAGATGGGTAAGAAGAGAATGGTTAGGGCTCCCCAGCAGAAGCCTAGGCACTCCTTAAAACGGATTCAAAGTGGGCGTGGGTACAAGGCTTGCACCAATAAACAGCTAATAGGGGAGGGATACACATCTCAGGAACCAACAGGAATGGGGGGCAGGAGGGATTAGGTAACATAAACCAACTGGAGTACTGAGGAAGGGGTAATGGGCAGGGTTACAGCTTAGGGATATTCCATACATTTTAGAAGGGGGAGGGGGACAGAACAAACCATTTAAAGGAAAATGCATAACCACATTCCATGATCTCTAGATCGTGCTTAGAAATTGTGATCCCTCTGAAAATCTGACGTGCAACACCATTAGTTTCAGGAGAGGTAAGCCTGTCTGTCTAGGCCAAAAGCTTTCCAGCAAAACACGAGACCTGTACAATCAGATAACCAACCAAATGTTTAACATCTCAAGGAGCAGCTTCTTTGGTGTGATGTCAGACTCTATGTTGAATGATAGTGGTTAGAGTTCTTTTATTTCAAGCTCACAAAAATTAAAATCTCTCTGTTCAATTATATTGATCATTTTTACTAACTCTTTGGCATATGTGTTTGTCTCTTTAAAAATCTGTTTACCACTCTATTGAGCTTGCTTTTAAGTTAGCAAAAAGATGATGCTACATATGTTCTGGTAGTTTAGCAACGCGAATAAAAAAATCCTTATTTTCTTTACAGTAATATACACTCTTCCATTAAAGTGCATATAATTTTCAAAAAAGATTAATTTCCTAAAAGGTTCTTTACACCAAGAGTTTTACAGCTGATACTAAAGGTTTTTCCTGATCATTTGCCACAATAATTCTGGCTTGAAGATCAGAGAAGTAAGAATATTTACAAATGGAATGAAATAATAAAAAAGAAATGCTAATAAATATTAAGTAAAGGGGGAAATGTTGCTTAATAATTAATTATGATCAAGAGTAACAGTGTACCTTTGTACATAGTTGTAGATAGCACCTTTGTATTTTAATCTCAGCATCACAGCTTTCATCTTTTTGAAACATACACTCAAATATCATTGTCACTACATATAGTATTTACTTCTACTTCTAAATTACACATCATTCAGGTGATAACCTTGGCAACAGCATGGGGAAGACCAAACAGGCATATATTGCCACATCAAAGAAAAATCTTAATTGATTGCAAAAGCGAAGGGAGGGAAAATAATGATTCTGAAGTAATTATAGATACAGAATGAAGTACAATTACAGTGTTTTAATTTTGATATTCTCAGACATTCAGTTTCTGGTCCCTGCAATTATAATAATATTCTTCTAACAGATGAAACTGAGGCTAGAGAAACTATCTAGAGGAAGAGACAGGTTGAAGAACTAAGTGTCTCTGGAGCATGGAGACTGCAGCACAAACCAACAGCAGGCCACTCTTCAAGTACAACTAAAGGAAATAGTTTTCCCAAGGAACTTAGGGGCCACAGTGGATTTTGTCTTCACAATAATACCATCAAAATTTGCTGGATATGGAAAATGAAACTTCAAGAACATAATGAGAAGGAATGTTTTTTCACAAGCCCTTTTATTTCTGATGGTCTTATTGTGATCTTTAGAAAAAGCATCATTGTACATTCTGATATAATTAGTACTTTTTAAAGGTGCAGACAAATTTGATGTGCTCTAGGTATTTACTTCCAGAAACATCCATGATAATACATCTCAAAGCTCTGGCTGCCAGGACTACGTCACAACATGAAGAGTTACTGTTAATGCATCAAAAATATGTATTTGCTATGAATAAATGAGACAGAGACACTACTAAACTTTTAGCACTACAACTTATGAAATATATATTTTTAATTCTTGATTAAAGACAGTCTCTGCTCTTGGAGAGTATCTCACTTCAAAGTAAGCGTCTTCACATGATTAAACAAATGAAAATAAATTTTTGAAAACCAAAGTAAAACAGTTACTCCATAAACATTTATAAAAATCAGCACTTTTAAAAATTTTATTTAATAGTCATACAGACTTGTAAGCAAAATTATTAATCTTCTTAGAAAGTAAGACTATGTATTTTTTTCACAAAAATTAAGAAACATACTTGTTCAAGAATAATCTCTGTGAGAAGAGTATATAGGCAGTACTACAATATATGTATAAATCAGTTAATGAGAACATATGAGAAAGTAAACAGACTAGTTACAAGTAATACTCTTTATATATTAAAATAACTAATTTTCTACTTGGATGGGACTAAATTAATTGTTTTGGAATGCATCCTTATCAGTTGTTCATACTCTGGAGCACGTACCAACAAAAACCACCGGAGAAATATTTTGTGTAATAAAACCTTCAGCAGCTGGATACTACTGTGATTGGAAGAGCATATAAAAATCTGTGTTACAGGCAGTAGAGATGGAAAAAAGAACATGAGCAGGAATCCAATTAAGACAGTTTACAACCACCAAAAACTGCAAGGTTTTTTTTTATAAAGTAGATGCAGGAAGAAATCTTGAAAAACTCTGCAGGTTGTAAACTGATATAATGTGAATTTTGGAACTTAAGAGTGAACCATTCTTTTAGCTCATGTAAATTAAATTTCCAAAGATAAAAAATTTGCATGCCATCATCATGAAACTCTTAAAAGATTGGGAAGTCTCACAGAGAGAGTGGTGGACATATTATCAACTCCTCTTATATAATACTTGTTTTAGTGCCATTAGAAAGCAGAATATAAGCTAATACCCAACTTGTTTCCCTTCAAATCCCTGACCAATTAAACTTAGTTAAAATGTTTAGCAATTAAAAGAAAACAATAATTTAAAGCATCATTTGCTTTCTTTTTGTTAGGAAGGAAAGTAGAGTTTAATTTAAGGTTAACTTATAATTCCATCAATTAGTTGCTTTTGTTCTAATAGGTTTGAAATGTAATTGTTAAATTTGTCAAAAAATGCTGGATAACGCACCAGAACTTCTTAAGCAGAAGCATGTATAAAAAGGGATTTTCCTTTGTGTTTGAAGTCTTATTTTATTCTGTCAGACTGTGATGTTAACTTTCCCTGAGCACTAGTTGCCTAAAAGTCCATATGATCATGCAGATTTAATGTAAGAATCAACATCCACTGAAATTTTCAGATCATAAACTGTATCCTTTGTTCTCTACACAAGTTAATTCATGATTTATTCATAGTTTATAAGTGATATTACCTTCCTAAAATCATGTGAGGATCCTCATTTTTGCTCTTTTCCCATAGTAATTTTTTTTAAATGTACATATGTAAAGAAATATTGAAAATTTAATCAAAATCGATGCATTTTACTATGCATGTGTTTCTACATTTCTATGCAGACATACAAATACTCATTTTACATAATAGTTGTGTCTTGCTCTGGTGTTCATCTGATAATAATTTCAAGCTTTCATTTACTCATTACTGCTAAATATATTTTCCTCTAAGAGGCTAAACAACTGATGCTGTAGGATATGACTGATTGTAAACTCATTCTTTCAGTTCAGCATTCCCTTTTTATAAATACTTCCAAACTGTGGCAGTATTTGCTGTCATGAACGCAATAAAAGTAAATAACTTGTATATCAACTGCTTCTTCCAGTCCTTCTATCACCAAATGACCAAAATGAAATTTAAAGTCATAGGTTCAAGAGTTTTTACTCTTTAGGATAAAATGTCTAGTTAGCAGCTTTTAAGCTTTTATTCCTTAGGGGTGAAAAATAAATACTTAGGTGGTGTGCACTGCCCAGTAATCAAGCTCTTATCCCGTGCTTGTAAACAGGTAGCTATTGCGGCCTGACCTGCTTGTCTATAATCAGATATAAGAGGGTTCTGCTCCTCCTGTGAATATACAGTTCTCAGCAAACAGTCAAACGTCTGAGACTGCAGATGATAGAGAGAGCAAATGAGTAACAGTGTCTGCCCATTTAAGAAAGAAGGAATATAAAACTGCAAGGTATTTGCTTGTGGTTTTTGTTTGGTTCTTTTTTTTGTTTTGACTGTGGCTTTTTGTTTGGTTGGCCGTTTGTTTGTTGGTGCAAGTTTTTTGGTTTTGTTGGTTGGTTGGCTGGTTTGGTTTGGTCTTTGTTTGATTGGTTGGTTTTTGGGTTTTGTGATTGTGGTATTTTGTTATTGTTATTACAGACTGTAGTCAGAGTGCAGCATCATAAAGAGCTCCCTTAGATATTTTTGATGAGGTTAGCCTAGGTAGGGGAAGCAATCTGCAGAAACTGCATAAAGCTTCGTTGACACTGACGTATATTGCTTTTCAGTAAGGTTTCACAGTCTGCAATGTAGGTTTTCTCCACAGATCTTATGGCAGAGGAATGGGCTTTCAAAAGAGGTGAAGAGTTCATTCTGTATATTAGTACCAGCTCCTGAGGAAAAAGAGGGAAATTCCAAATACTTCTTTTTTATTGAGACTTTGTTAAAAAGAAAATAATTTATGTCCTTTTCAAAGCATAACCTATCTCTAGACAACTATGGCTTTATCATACTCCAGTATGACTTGCTTGTTTAGATTCAAACAAAAATCAGATTTTCTGGTAGTGCATGAGCACAGCATAATCAAAGGGATGACAGCACTTATTAGCTTAGTCAGTTAATGAGAACTTAATAATACATTTGTATCTCCTCATGGCCTTCTGCAGGTGGCCTTGTTCTCTTTTGTTACAGCTTACGATTTACTCCTTCCAGTCAGATACCTTATATAATGACTGGTTTATGGAAAAGAGGTGTTTTCACTAAAACTCATTTACATTGTCTTTATGAACATGCAGAAGCTTACAATCTGGGAACAGTGATTTGTTTTCGTTCGACATTTTGTCCTGTCATCTGTTTGTTTTTTTTTTAATTTCATCTCCTATTATGATACTTAGAACTATAAAGCAATAATATTGAGACACATATATTTCTTCTACTGAAAACCCATGAAAATCTATCTTAATATCTTTAACTTCTTGACCAGCCTCTGTATTACTTGGTCGTATGTGGAACGTGCTGGTCCCATTAGTAAAAACCTGCAATAGTTCAGAAAAACTTCTCAGTTTATGATGATTTCTTTAAGTTTGCTTTCATGCTTCCTAATTTTCAGCTAGTCTCATGTATGTTTCAGTTTATTATAGTCATATTCTAATGATTTTGCTTAGCTTATATACTAATTTTAAAAAAGAAATAGGTCTTGGCTTATACAATAGTTTGTCATCTTCCATGTTGTATTTAATACTGGTTTTTATGTTGCTTTTTTGCTCCTTATATTTAGAAAGATACTTAAAAAAGAAGGTCTCATGGATAAAACCCTAAATTTTTAGGTTTCTAACAACTGCTGTACAAGTTCACTGCAAATACCTTGAGTCTTAAAAGAAGACAGAGGGGAATTGGAGCAATGCTGGAAGTGTAATATTTCCTTATTTGCTTAGGAACAAACTAACAGCTAAAAACTGAAGAACACATGTATTTATATATATATATGTATGTATATATCTACATAAAATCTCTGAGGCAGCTTGTTTAATATATTTAAAGCTGTTAAATAATACTATGAAATGTGTCGTACAATATAAAGAAAAATATTCCAATTAAATTGGTTGCCATAAAGTTTTAAAATATGTCAATAGGTTTGATGCTCTTTTCTGTGGCAAATCATTAAAATTTAAAACAAATATTCTATTAAGCCTTTTGATTTATGTGTTTATAACTTTCACATTTTTATTGTTTGACTATTTTAAGTGATAAAATAAGTATTAGCATACTTCTACAGAGGAAGAAATTTTTTTCTGTATGTAAGTCTTTACTGTGCATAAAATATTATAGTGCTGGAGAGCTTAGGGATAAGGTTTGTGTTCAACAGAGAAAAGTTTATCATAGTTTGCAAAAAATTGGAAAGTATAGACACTACCTTCTGCTAGACAACGTTTTTCATTGTAAATATTTAACGTGGTTAAATATAATGAAACACTGAATGTGCTTTCAGATGCCTAAGTATCATTTTCACCATGCAGAAATATAAATACTGCACACATTGCTATACACACAGAGCAAATTCAGACAATTATAGCCATTTTTATCTACTCCTAATTCCGCCCATATGCAAGGATCACTTACTACTACTCCAGGAGCTTCTAACCACCCTCAGTATGCTGATGGCAGTGATCTAGTCTTCTATCACTCTTAAAACAGTACAGAAAGGGCATATTAAATTTGCTTACATCAGCTATTGGATTGTATGAAATTAATTTAGTGCTGCTCATTAACTGTACTTCCTACACCTGTCTCCAGAGACTATCTTTTAAATTTGATTTTATGTGACAGTGTTATACCATGAAGATTGTGTAGATTCAATCCATGTCCAAATAAAATGTGTGGTCCCATAGGTTATGCCTTTATTGTCCATTTCTCAGAACACATGGTATTAGTAGACCAAGAATAATAAGAAGATTTTAAAAAAAAGGTTCAGAAATTTACCAGAGACCAAGGAAAAAAGTTATAGGATTAGATTTTTTTTTTTTTTTCATTCTGGCTATAATAAATTTCATCCTCATAACAGGGAGACAATTGTATTAAAATCTTTTACTAATTTCGTTTGCAGCTGAGTAACTTAATGAACTGTCATGAAGTTAATCCTGAATTACACCAAGAATTTGGTGTATGGTTTACCTGATTTGTATTATAATTCTAACTTTTGTCTGATTCTGTGAGGCCTACAGTCAAGAACATTACACTATTAATGAGATTGTCACATTTACATCTACAGTTGCTCTTCAGATCAAATTATATGGAAAAGGAAAAAGAATTGATGTAATAACAAACACATTGTTCAGTAAGGCGCTTCCATCAGCCAAAGTCATGCTTTGGATAACATTTCAGTCAAAGAAAAAATGATGAGTATTACACAGAACTTAGACTATCTAATAAAGACATGAAATGTGCCTTATCCATAATGTATCCATGTACTATGAATTGCAGCTACATGAAGCACAACACACCTGTCGCAAGAAGGAAAATACTACTATATTTATTTAACACATGAAAGTGGTTTTGTAGCTTTTGGTCAGAAGAGAATATACTCCTAAGAACTGAACAGATGAGAGAGTTAGATAGACCAAAGATACCATGTCAACAGTTGCTGTTTACTCTGATTTTCATTACAAGCTTGCAGTATTCTGAACATTTGGATTTCTTTGTGTCATAGGTATTCATTTCTCCATTTCCAAAATCTTAGTTGCAAAAGACACAATCTCTTAGTTAGGAAAAACAACATATGTTTGTGTAAAAAACAGAATTAAAATTTTGCAGAAAAAATTACAGAGCAACTTCGTGATGTTTTCTCAATTAAAAAGCAGCTGCCAGTGTCTCAAAAGGCATACTGCATACCACTGAATCTTTTGCAAAAACCCCAGCCATTTGGAATAACCAACATTGGAAGGTGTCAGTGTATTGAAATGAATTTTCTATTTCCTTTCTTAACAAAATATCTTGTGAATAGAATGAATCCAAGGATACATCTTGAAGTGTGTAAGGTTTTGACAAAATTATTTGTGATATTCTCATAAAATATGGAAATGTGATTGATGAAAATATAGGATAAAATTTGACTCTAAGTCTGAAATTGAAGATTACATTAAAGATCTGATACGGAACACTTCTAAGATGATATGAAGCTGGAATCAAGCATATTGTCCAGTGATAAAATTTCAAATTGTTTTATAAATATTGTGGGGAATCAAATTGAAATTCAGTGACAACAAATGGGAAATACTATACTTCAAAGGAGATGTCAATGTAAAATGGAAACTTCTGAAACAGCAATGCTGCTGGAAAGACTTGGAGAAATATTGAGTAAAAATATGTCACACTTCACAGTACTAAGGTCATAGCTGGAATATCGCATTCTAATATTTTTCACAATAAAGCTTTGGTTTAACTCTTCTTTTTTTTTTCCCCTCCAGAGGTGGACTGAATTATTTGAGAATTCTGTGATGTTTTAATGGCCTTGTTTAGACACATTATTATGAGTGGAAAAGAAAGAAAAAGAGAAAGAGAAAGAGAGAAAGAAAAAGATAAAGAACAAAAGAGAAAAAGGAAAAGAAAAAGATAAAGAGAAAAGGAAAAGGAAAAGGAATAGGAAAAGGAAAAGGAAAAGGAAAAGGAGATACTCTTCTAGTGCTTATAACGGCTAATGCAGAGAAAAGATAATCTCTAATTCAGAAATAAAAGAACAGCTTTTTTCATGCATTTCTTCTGAGTCAAAAAGAGACAAAAGTTCAAACACCCTCTGTTAACAGAGAAAAAAATACTAATTCTGCCCACAATTAACCTTATTTTCCAGCCTAATTGAAACATATTAACTCAAACCTTTAACAAATGATAACATCACACTTTTTTATCTTAGCCTGAAATGCCAGTAATAGTTTTTCCAACCCTAAAATTCAATATCCTCTAAGATATCCTCCTAGAAATTCAGAAGTAATGTTACAAGTTGTGTATATCCTTAATAAATATCAATAGATTATAGTATTTCCTTTTGTATTCTGTAATGGATTAAATTTGTTGAGAGAAACACAGTAATGCGAAATATTTGTATATGCCGGCAATATCCAGTGTTTAGACAAACACATACTATTTATTCTTGAGGTATTGCATAAGACTAGGATGTTGTGATGGTCAGGCTTCATGTTTCATGTCTTGTACAAGATTAACAAGACCTAATTTAGTTTACAAATGTTACTCTACCAGTGCTAAACAGTTTTACAGTGAACTAAGAAGTCTCTTTAGGTACAACATCGTTATTTAATTTGACAAAACAGGCACACAGTTATATTTGGATTTTCTGATAGGTAAATTGAGTTTAACTTAGGAAAATGGATTATACCATATTAGTCAAGATACTGTTATCATTATTCTTAGAGAGGTTCTTTGTCCCAATCAATTTCTTTTATGCCACTGTGGTAGGAGAAAATGAATAAAATTAATCTGCAAGACTCCCCTCAGTATGGAAAATTACTAACAAAAGAGACCACTGTTTCTTATATCTCCTCTGTACTCTGCACAGGGAGATCTTCAGGAACCCATTTCAGGGAAGTGTATTAAACCTTGGGCTCAGGCTAATGTCAGCTGCAGTTCAGCTGGGGAGATGCCAGTCAGGTGGGCAGACACGAGTCAGCTGATACAAATTAATGCATGTCCCAGAGTCTGAAGTGCTACAGCATACAGCTAATGAGCTGTAAAAGGAGGAATGGAGATAAGGGAAGGTAGCCAGGAGTGTTAATTGCAAGCAATTTAAGCCTACCTTTGGAAAGCAGAATGATATCAGCTTTTTGTTTGATAGACTTCCACATGAACAGCTTATAAATGAAAAACAATCCTGTTTCAAACTGATTGTATTCTGACTTCATTCTCATTCTCTGATTTTTATGGTTGATCTGAAGGGCTGGAATTCAACCACTGGTCTAAAGTTTTAAGCAAAGTAGCCTTGATTGACCTGTTGTTGGATGTGGGGATCACAGTTGCTACAATATGAATACAGGAAGAACTAGCTATCCACTTTTGTATAGAGGTGGTTTTCTTTGATAGCGTCAATAGGAAATTTCTAAGCAAATTTTGCAATATATAAATTTTATACCAAAATATTTTCCAGAGTATTTTGAAAGTCTATGACACAGAAGTCTTAAACCCTTGCAGTAGATATTCTTGTACTACTAAAATGAAATTATTTATTAAAATATATTAATGTAGTTATAATTCTTATGGGTTTTATACCAATAACTAAACTTTTAATGTCACCAGAGTTGGGCATGGTTTATATGAATATGAGATTAGAATTAGTCTTTGTACATGCAATGCATAATGAAGAAATTAATCCACATTAATTTAGTAAACATCCAAGAACAGTAGGTATGTGAAAAACAAAGTGATATTAAAATACCAAGTAAATCTAACATCATTCTATGCTCCCTTGTGTCAAGTATACAGAAATATGGAACATGTGATCTCACAGGAATTCAAACACATTAATTACTAAATAAACACAACAGAAAATAGGTCACAATAGCTCTACTTTTTCCTAAGAATCACACATTCTTTTCTATATGCAGTTAGAAGTACCATTCTTGTTTATTACAATTCCTTGCCATGTGCTGTATATTATACATAATTCTGGCTTATTAAAATCCTGAAGCATGCAATACAATGAACTTAATAGATTTTATGCAAATCATTATATAAAAAAATAAGAGCAGATGGTCCTCAACACATCAGAACCTTTCTATAACAGTTTCATATTTTGTTTAAATTAAATAAAATATAACGTCACCTCTGTGACACCTAACTTACTTTAATTTATTCTGCTGCACTGTTTTTCTTACAGGTTTTCTTCCTTTTTATAGCATTAAAGTAAAATATTTGTGCTAATGTTCCTTAGGTGTTCAGTTGTTTGCCATTTCTGAGTTGTACCATGAATCTATACAGATATTTGTTTATTCCTACTTTCCCACATGAAGGAAATCTATTGCTATCAATAGAGCACATAATTCATCTCACAGAATTGCCCAAAGGAAAGAAGGCGAGCATTACACGGGGAATCTTAAACTAGTATCTTTTAAGCTCTATTGCTATACAACTCTGTGACATCTTTCCCTTACAACTCACTCATTTTGCGTTCTCCCTGACACCAGCCATGTCAGAAGATGAATGGTAGGGCAAATAGATCTAAAAGAAGCTATGGAAACTAAACAAAACCAAAAAAAGAGCTATCAGAAATAAAGAACTAAGAAAAATAAGAGCCATATAGCTTTGTTTTCTCCTGAAAGATTTAAACAGCATATCTAATGATGGTCTCTCTCCTGTTGCCATGTAAAATATGTATCTTATGATCTTCCTCACCTACTTCCAGCCAATGTTCCAAAATCGTGTCTGACACATATCCATGAGTTTGAACTTAACACAGTTGTAGCGGGTTCAGTTTGTAACCAGGCAGAAATAATTAGCTTTATAATAAACAATGAACAGGGTAGCCAAAAGGGCTATCAAAAGCTATTGGCAAAAAAAAACAACCCAAAAAAAACCCCAAACCCAAACAATTTTCTTAGTCATGTTTTGAACAAAGATGCTTAATATTATAGACTAATATATAGATATTATCGATTTGAGACTCGATTCACTTATACTATCATATACTGCAGCATTTCCTTTCACTGTAATTGCCAGTTGTAGAAGTGCCTATTTTTCATGAGACTCTCTGTAAGCTTACTTGCTCTATCTTTTCAGCTTTTCTGAAGAGCAATTATGTAATTTATGGAAATAAAATACTGGACTGTATACTCCACTGGAAGTGGTTCAGCTGGTGCAGGAGTTATACCAAACATAGTTAAAATTCAGTAACTTTCACCCCTTTCCCTCTTTCCTTCTTTCTCTCCTTTATTTTTTGAATTTAATTCTTTAAAACCCGTATCTAAGGATAGGACCATTCCAAGATATATGATCATGTAATAGGTGGGGAGAGGAGAAAGCCATATTCCCAGCTTTCGTTCCAGACAGAGGACAACCCTGTTACTGGTCTTGCCACCTTGTTTCATTCTCTAGGACAACTGTGACACAACTACTTGAGGGAGTTTTCATGTTTTATTTGGATTTTTTGCTGAAATGAAACTATGTAGTCTGAAATAAAAGTTAATTTTTTTATTCATTGCAGCATTATTCAAGAATACTTTTCCAGAAGTGTACCTCAGCATTTAAGGTTTTCTGAATCCTGCTAGAAAATGAGAAAACTCATCACCAACAGAGTTAACCAGCAAAAGCTACAGATTTTAATTTCCCTTGTTTTCAGGAAAAAATAGCAGTTCTCTGGTTTACTTAATATAAGGGAATAATTTGCACCAAGTTCTGGGAAATTATTAATACCAAGAAGTAATCATACTCTAAATTCTTATGAGACTGCACCCTGTTTGATCTGCCTGTGTCCCTGTAGAGACACTACAGTCCTATTTCAAGGGTCACAGTAAATAGCAAAGTAGATTATGGTCGACACAAAATTAACAGTTTTGATTGTAATAGAATATCAGTGTCCAAAATGGAGAAAAACACATTAACAAATGGCGTTGTTCTTCAGTCGCAGGTTAATCGTACCCCTCAAATTAGGAAGAAGATGGAAAAGAACCCCAAACAAGCCACATGGCCTATCTGGATACTGAAAATCCCTATGACTTTTCTGCTCCAAAATTCCAGGAAGCTATCAGATTTCCCCCCAGCTTGGATGCCAGAAGCTGTCCTCTAAGGTGGCAGTAACAATATTTTTCTGTCTATCTGTCCTTCTCATTCATTACAAATGCCAAATTTTCCAGCTTTCCCTTAAAATTGTCTAAGTTCAGTTGATGGCACCTTGCTGTAGAATGAATCAAAATGTCTGAACTCATATAAAATACTTTAGGAAAGTATCCAAACCAATATTTACCATGTATAAGTAAAATTGATACTTTGATGATTGGGAATAAGTCATACTTTTAATTAATTAGAATCACACAAATTTTACACACTTTGAAGAATAAGCAATGTTATAGAACAATTCTACTTCTTTTTCCTATCCATGTAATTTTTAATGTCATCAGTATGTTTTGAGCTATAATAACAAAAATGGTACAGCTCTGAAGGTGGGGAGAAGTTTTGCTGAAGGTCATAGAAATAAAATGTGATATTCATAGAGACTAACAAGAGGAATAGTCTTATTCTGCTTAAACATAGCTGAACATACCTCCTCAAAATTACCCCACACGAAAGATCAGAAATGTCAAACGTTAAGTGACGTAAGCGATAGTTAGACTTAATCATAGCTGTAGACACTGACTTGGTTCCAACATATTTTCTGCACTCGTCAGAGAAGTGCTTCCTTAAGGTTTGCTAGTTAAAATGAACAAAACCTCAAAAATGGGAAAAAAAGCTGAAGAGCAATGTTGACACCTGAAAAAAAAAATGTATTGAAACTGTAAGCAAATAAAGTATCACTTATCATTTACTTATCTCTAAAGTGAAAGAGAAACAAATATTTGCTGAAAGAAAATATTCATTCCATTAACAATATGATTAACCACTTGAACAAGAGAATTTTGAGGTGGTCCGTTAAGTTCAAATTTGAACAACAAAGCAGAAAACAAAGCAAGACCCTTACTGAGTTTAAATATTTATAGTTACATGTAACTTGACCAAGTAAATATTTCTGCAACAGATGCATCACATACACCTGAAGAAAGTTAATTTTCTGCAGTACCGAAGACGTATTCATAATCAGAAGCTACTATTCTTCACTACTGAAGATGAAACAAAGTATTTACCTTTCAGACACGTTGATAAACTCTTCTTGACTTCAGCACAAGTAGAGAAAGACTAACTGGGAGTATTTCCAAAGACCCCACCTCAATTTTTTTAATTCTACAATAATGATTTTATATTTTTTCTTGAGGATCTGAAAAATTTTCCTCAAACTTTATTATGTAGCCAGGAGGGTTTTTTTTACATTTCCTCACAGATTTGCTAAGTTTTTTATTTTCCTTTTGCTACTGATTAGCATCTATTCTTCTTATATTTTAATACTTAAATATATGTCCTTAAGAAAGAAAGAACTTCCTGACCATGGGAAGCAGTGAATGAATTCCTTATTTTGCTTTATTTTTGTGTGCAGCTTTTTCTTTACCAACTAAACTCTCTTTATCTCAACCCATGAGTTTTTTCTCTTATACTTTTCTGGTTCTCTTCCCCATCCTGACCAGGGTGAGAGTGAGCAAGTAACTGTGTGGCGCTTAGTTGCCAGCTGGAGTTAAACCACAACACAACTTTATGCTATGTGTTCTGAAAATGTTTAGGGAAACGTGTGTGCAGGTGCCCCTGGGGGGGATGGGCCTTGGGAGTGGAAGCATGGTCGGGTTACACGGGATTTCCAAGCTCCCTGATGCTGTTGTGTCTAAATCCTGTTCCTCACTGGTCTTTTCAAATGTAACCCCGCCCAGTGAATCCTGTACTTAGGTGGGTGTTCACATGGTTCTGGGGCAGCTGTTGCAGTCAGTCTGTGCCAGGCCCAGCCATGAGGCTGTGAGAAAATAAAGAGCATCCATGAACATCTATCAAGATTATTGTTCCTCATTCTCTTCACGGGCCAAAGCTGTTTTTCAGGGAAGGTTGCAGGCTAACCCCACTGCAACAAACATGTATTTCTTAAAGAACAGTCTGTGTTTCCTTTAAAAATTTTAAATCCCTTCAATAGCATTTTATGCAGTCTTTAAGTCATTCAACCAGTAATACTCCTATTAACTAAAGGGAATTCTTTTTAATTTTTTCCTTGCAGACAAGTGACCCTTAGAAAGAGTCTGGTAAATTCTGAGTATGTTAATGACTATTAAATTCTCTTTCTGTTTTCTAGATTTTAAAATTTTTGTACAAATCCATAGAAGTTTATGTTTTCTTTCTACTTATCACTATAATATGCATATCTACTTAAGTTTTCAAATAAAAAAAAGAATACCATGTTCTTAAGGTAATGACAGGGAAAAGAGAGGAAATAGACAAACTTATTTGTCATTGGTCTTAAAATGATGAAACACACTTCTTCCAGTGCTTAGACAGTCCAAAGGGGTCACAAGAGCTCAGGATAAAAAGTTGAGCTTAATTGGTTCTGCAATTCCTTGTCTCAATTTGGCTGAGCTACATGAAATGATTTCTTTACCAGCCTGCTCTTGGAATTAATCTTGTATTCTCTGTAATTGTTTTTCATTCTTAGCATGTATGTCTTCTGCTTTGATTTCATTTTAATGTGTTTTTAAATTATATGCAGCAGTTTGCATGTGAATGTGTTTAAGTAGATATGTACACAAGATACACATAAAGATGCACAATCCAAATATTTTGTTTTGAGCAATATGCATAGTGCTAATTCTGTTTTATATTTCCAAAACTTTGAAAGTAATCAAATGTATCACAGCAAGTGCCATGATAGAACAAATTCTTCATTGTTTGCCATGGTCATGCCATTCAATTGTATTCAGCTATCTCGTGGTTCTTGTATTCACAAGCTAAAATTTTTGCAACATTTTAGTTTCTTAAGTCTTTAAGAACACTAATTTTGAACATTTAAAGGTTAGTTACTGCTAAAAAAATGGCAAAAATCAAACAACCAAAATCAAACAGCAAGAAACGAATACTTCTTATAAGTCACAGTCAAAAGTGGCTGTAAAGAAGAACAGGGTAGATTCCTGTAAAATCTCTTATATTCACTTATTTTATCAAAGTGTGGGATTGCTAATGATGTGATATGGGTATATGTTACTGTAACTGCTACAGTTACAAATAAAAACAAAATTCTGCAGCAGCTGTCCATTCTGCTTCACCTTTCTACAATGAACCTAAATCTGTTCTTTCATTCTGTACATACATGTCGCTGGAGCTAGTCTCAGTGAAGAGGATTTAAGTTGGCTCTACCTTGTCAGTCTCCTAGCTTTTGTTTTCTCATCCATTAATGAACAGCAAAAGTTACTGCTTAAGTCCTGCTCTACCCTTGAAGGCTTTAAATGCTCAGTCATTCTGCAGTAGTGGCATGTGTCACCTATCTGCTTATGTAAGTTTTGGAGGCTTGCACAAAATAAATGAAGTTACTAAAAAGAAAGTCTCTAAAGAGTTGTAACTTGGCTCTGTTAGGCATACGTCGACTGCAATAGTTCAAAGTTTTGTGATTTAGACAAATGTTTACTGTTTCAGTAGACCATTAAGAATTCAGTGAACAACACATATAACTCCTCATCTGCCGAAGTCTTGCTTCAGAAAGGTCTTCTCAAGAATTAATTAGCTGCACACCAATTATGTTACATTTGTATTTATAATGTTGCAGAGTACAAAAGTGTATTTCAGAAACACATCACATGTACTTCCTGTCCACATACTTTCTAGTAGTACTAACACACATTCGTACTAGAAAAAACATGGAAGAATTATCAAGTAAAGTTTCAGTCTATGCAATTAAAATTTGTCATGTTTATCTGTAACTAAAGAAAAACAAACCCCAAATCACCTATTTCTATGAAAAAATCAGATCACCTTAAATCGTAATGACATTAATAAATTCATCTCTAATGATGGAATTGTAGGTGTTTGTGTGACAAATAAAAAAGAGAGATAATTGACACTAAAAAGAAAAGAGTCAGAAAACAAAAGAGTTGATTTGCAATGCAGTTTTCAAAAGCCAAAATAGATTATCATACGCAAAGAATAGATTGAAATAAAAATTAAACTAAAACCAGGGAGAAGTGAGAATAAATAAAATGCAATGGCAAATGAAACCAAAATAACAAAGGAACTATTGAAAGAACTCAGTATATAAACAAGATGACATGCAAAAATGGAATGACAGACAATAGGTAGCAAAGCCCATCTAATTATCAGAGACATTATGAGGGAATATAAAATAACAAAAGATTTTCTCTTGACACTTCTTAAATTAAAGCATCTCAGTTGTTTGGTTGGTTGATTTTGTTTTGGCTTTCATTTTGTTTCTGTTTTTTGAGTCGGGAGTCCAAGACAGTTAAAATCTTTGAAAAGGAACTGCTTTGACTTTTAATGAGCCTACAAAAGACATCAAAAGTTTCCAATTTCCTAAATTGTATTTAATTACAGCACAAAGAGAAAAACTGCTACAAGTCAGTCTTTTAAACAGACTTGCTCTGATAAAATATAAAAGAATTTTGAAAGAGATTTCTGCTCCACCCACTGGGTCATCATAGAAAAAGAAAAATTCCCATGATTCCTCCTTTCTGCACTGATTATTAGGTTTAAGAAACCAAAACCAACGTTTTGATTCTTAGTTTTCTTATCACTTCTAAACTATGGCTTTTGGTCTGGTGCTTGTTGGCTGCAACTTCCCCACTCATATCAGGAATCTCAGTTGTGATAATACAGGATCAGAGTACACTGGAATAAATCCAGTTGTACTCAGAGAAGGAGCATGCCCTTTTATCCCGTCTTCCAGAAGATTGCCTCTGCTCTGTAATGCAGTGGCAAGGACAAGGTGCCCGGTCACATGTTTTTAAACAGAAGATCAGTCACACAGAAAACACACAGCAAACCGCAAACAAGTCAGTAAGTCTCCTGTCATACATTTCTACAAGCTCTGGGAGTTACAGCACAACAAAAATCATAATAACACCTTTAGCTTGTCAGGGAAGGACCCACTGTGACTTAAGTAAACTCTAGTGAAGGAGAAGAAATGCATACAGATAAACACAAGCTCTTTGCTGCCTAGAATTGATAATAAATCCCACTACACTGTCTCACTACTTATTAAGACCGGTTCTGTATTTTGGGATGCACCATTTTGCTGTAATAATATAGCAGTAGACCTATAAATGCCACAATATAGACGCCATTAATAAAACTATTAATGAAATTAGTCTCCATGCAATTCCTTGTAAGGTATGGGCTTTATAAGCAGAAGTCCTCTGCCACTTCTGTTGGCAGAAAAAAAATTGGTTTTTTTCTGGTCTATCAAAGGATTCATATTATCCTAATTATGCATATAGCATTGTCACCTTATGATTTGCCCTGACATATTCTCATCCTCATTTTCCTTTTTTTACTTCATAGAGTAAAGTGCAATGGTCACTATCAGGAGTAAAAACTCATTAAGGTTTTTTAAGAAAGAAGAGAAGCAATTAACAGTCAAACAACAAAACCAAAAAAGATGGTCCAATAGAAACAGAAACAGAAGAGTAGGCAAGATTCAACCTCAAAAACTTATGGGAAAAAAATATATTTCCTACAGTTGATGACACTTTTCAGAACTTTTGAAGTCTTACAAGTTGTTTTACTCAGTGAAAACTGTTAAATTTCTGCATAAATAGTACATGGCACTAATTTTTTTTTTTTCAAATTTGTAGTCAGGAGTACAATTTTTTTCTCTCTGACATAATCAGGTTTATGGATTATTAAACCTGAATAGGTTTAATTCCTAATGCAAAGCTTTTCCCTGGTCATTTTAACCAAGTAGCCCTCCAGGACAAGGACAAATGTAATTGCTTGTAGCTGGTTATATGCTTTGTATGGAACTTGCAAGACCTCAAGATGAAGGTGTCTTCAGCACCTTCCAACAGTTTTGCTTGGTTCACCTGTGACTAATTTTTCTAATTCACCAAATATCCAGTGGTAATTTGTTTTGCTTTTATTTATCTTTGCGTGATAGAGTCATTGTTTTTTACAGATAGCTGTAACAAGCAGGTAGCCTATGAGAGTTCCACATTTGTGATTATAAAATAATGATGAAGTTAGAGAAATGTTGGCCTGTTACAAGTGCAAAGGTTTAGAGAACAGACACACAATGAGGTGCAGAGGAGAATATAAAGGGGAAGAGTGCAGGCATAGGATCAGCAGTAAAGAACCCGCAGCAATAAACAACTCTTTAATGGTCAGTTAAAGCAATGCAGACCTGGATCTAGACAAAACTGGTGTTAAGGGTAACAAAAAGAACTAAGAAATTGTATATGATATACATAAAAGGCATTTGAATACAATATGGACCAAGAAAGAAAGAAAAAGTGTAAAAGCATGTCAGAAAAATATAGAAATTATCCCAAGTACATCCTACAATAAGGAAGTAGAAAACATCAACATGAGCATCATATTCCTCCTGGAGAAGGATTTGTAAATGCTGGCAACTCACCCAACAACTGCCAGCCACCCACCCACCATCACAACTGAAGCAAGACAACTCACCATTCAGAGCAAGACAGGAATTAGAGAATAACACCAGGAAAAAGAGACAAACTGAAGTGTATGCATGCTATTATTTTAACTGCACTACTTTTATTTATTTTTCTCTGGAAATATTTATTTTAAGCTAAAAATTTGTTGTGTTTACTTATATTTGATGTCTGCTTCCTTTTTGCCTGTGAACAATATTTGCAATATTTTGAATGCAACATTTTCAGCACTGTGCATTTTGGTTGGGATTCCCCAAAGAAGACCCCTATGTATATGCTACCTATAATGTTGCAGAAAGTCTGATATAAGTATAGAACCAATATATAAGTCACCAAAATTTGCTGCCACTTCAGAATTGTTATGATTGGCTGGGACAGCCATATACCAGTTCAATAAGTAATGCTGTAAATTACAGTGGACATAGAGATTCACAGATCTCTACTTGGCTGTCTATTGAAGGGGTTGTCAAGATATCATGAATATTAAATCTCATGACCTGAGATGATTTTGAAACAAAAATAGTTGTTCAAGGAAAGAAACAATCGAGAATTCTGAAATAATTTAGAGTCATTTTAGAATGAAAAAAGATTTAATTTTTTTTCTGCAAAAGAGATACCAACAAAAGAAAAAGAGATGGTTTAAAAATAAAGATGAGGTTGAAAATACAGGCTCTGAATTCACAGATCAGACATAAGCCTCAGGGTTTTCTAGTCCCATGGCACAGCAATACAGAAGGCAAATGAGAAATGAGACAGAAGCCCAGAAATCTGAGGTTTAGGAGCCAAGACTGGCAGGAACTGCAACTGTCTCTGTCTTATCAGAAGTTCAGCATGAATAATGCATTTTCACTCTTCTCTCACCCCTCCAAAATCATATAATAATTTTCTGAATGCAACTTGTGGCACTCAAAAACTTCCAGCCAACCCTGTTATATAGAAAACTGGAATGATGCTTAAGTAAGGCCATGTCTGCCTTACAGTATTGTGGTAGGTTGGTGCTGACTGGACAGCAGGTGCCCAGCAAAGCCACTCTATCACTCCACAGTCTCAGATGGACAGGGGACATCATATTGTGTGGGCCAAGAGAAAGATGGGGAGAGATCACTCACTAGTTACCATCATGGGAAAAACAGACTTAATTTGGGAAATTAGTTTAATTTATTACCAGTGAAATCAGAGTACGATAATGAGAAGTAAAACCAAACCTTACAACACTTGGCCTCCACTCCTCCCTTCCTCCAAGACTTAACTTTATTCTCAATTTTCTACCTCCTTCCCCTGCCATCAGCACAGTGGGACAGGGAATGGGTTTGTGGTCACTTCATCACTTGCCATTGTTGCTGCTTCTACTTTCTCCTCAGAGGGAGGACTCCTCACTCTCTCCCCCTGCTTCAGTGTGTGGTCTCTCCCACAGAGGCAGTCCTCCATGAACTTCTCCAACATGAGTCCTTATCACAGGATACAGTTCTTCATGAACTGCTCAAGTCTTCCACGGGGTGCAGACCTTCATGAACAGTCACAAGTCTGCCAGCAAACCTGTTCCAGTGTGGGCTCCTCTCTCCACAGATCCACAGGTCCTGCCAGAAGCCTGCTTCAGCATGGACTTTCTGCAATTTCACAGACTCTCTCAGACATCTACCAGCTCCAGTGTGGGGTCCTCTAGGGACTGCCGATGGATCTCTGCTCCACCATGAACCTCCATGGGTTGCAGGGACACAGCTGCTTTTCCATGGTCTGCCCCACGGACTGCAGGGTTTCCAGCAATCTGTTCCAGCACCTGTAGCACACCCTCCCCTCCTTCACTGACCTTGGCGTCTTGCAGGGCTGTTTCCCTCAGTCTCTCACGTATCCTCATTCCTCTCTTCTCTGGCTTGTTCTGCATAATAATTTTTTCCCCTCCTTTAATATGTTACCCCAGAGGTAACACTGTTGCTGATCGGCTTGTCCTTAGCCACCAGCGGGTCTGTCTTGAAGCCAGCTGGCATCAGCTCCACTGGACTTTGGGGAAGCTTCCAGCAGATTATCACAGAAGCCACCTCTGTAGCCCACCACTACCAAAACGTTGTCATGTAAGCCAAATACAAAAATTCTGTTCCTTTTCACAAGTAGAAGCTTTCCTCTGGCTATTAAGGAAGTTTTATTGCTGAAAAATTCTCTATTATAAGTTTTATAAAATATTGCTTTGCTGTTTTCAAATTGATAATGCTGAATTAGTAATTGCCAGATATATTTTAAGGTGTATATAGAATGGTACTCAAAGTCTTAGTATCAAAGTGATTTTAACACCTCTGTTCTATAGGAAAATCTTACTTGTGATTGAGAGTATTTGTTAAAGCCTGCTCTCAGGAAAGATTGTGACTGGTTTTGAAGGATGAAATGGGCTTTGATAAACTATGGGATCAGGGGGAATAATAGTGAGAAAATAACCTGTTTTGTGGGCAGTGTGTTCTGCTAAGAATAAACAGCAGTCTTCCGAGGTTTGCCCTCAATTAAATATTTTAGCTAGTATATATCTACATTTTTTCCACATTTTACAGTATACTTGTTACGAGACAGTCTCAAAAGAACATGAACAGATTAGCTCAGGGAGAAGACAGGGTTATAGCAGCTAAAATGTCAGATTAGATGGTCTAAACAAATTTTAAAACAAAACAACCCCATTGAAAAATTGAGGCAGAACATTACACAAAACAAAACATTAACGATTTTTTTTTTAGAATAAGACTTTTTATGAGTCCAGATGGGGACAGCCTAGGAATTCCCAACATTTAACACATGAAAATAAGAGAATTTTGTGACTAGCAAAATGTTGTTTATCCTTAACATGGAGGTCAACAACTTTAAATCAAAATAAGAAAAAAGTGAGAGAAAAAAATTTGTTAAAGAATCACACTGTGGGATTCGAGATTACACCTTGAGCCCCACCTGGAAAATTCTAAAAAGAAAGATAGATATCTTCATTACATATCACATGGATCTGAAATGTCCCAGAAATTACACGCAGTGACTGTCATGCCCAGAACACAGAGATCTTACTGCAGCTGTGCAGTCTGTGGGGCACATGCACCACACACAAGCAGAAGATGCCTTGCACTGGGATGGACAATGAGGGCTGGTAAGTATTGCCGCACCACCTCTGCCTGCAAAATTTCCACATGGTGAGATACAACTGCACTGTAATGAGAGACTCTCCTATAGTCAAAATACTATTTTGTTTCTGTATTTAAATGGTTTAAAACCATTATCTGAGTACTTTTACATTTTCAAGAGAGGACAAGCTTTGGGGCATGAGTGCAACCAACACGAGCAGAAGAGGGCAGTTTCTGCCTTCTAACAGACATGAAGGTTTTGTCTTGGACCCCTGTGTGTAAGGGAAGGAAAAAGGACTCCTTAAGCCTGTCTTCACATCTCCACAATGGTTGCCTGTGGTGGGTTGACCTTGGCTGGATGCCTGGTGCCCACCAAGCTGCTCTATCAGTCCCCCTTCCCAGGCAACAGGGAAGAGAAAATAAGATGGAAAATGACACTTAGGTTGAGATGGGGCAGTTTGCCAAAGCGAAAATGAAACTTTGAACCTGCACAAGAAAAGAGAAAAGAGAGTAATTTTATTCTCTACTTCCCATCAGCAAGTAATTTTCAGTCACTTCTTGGGAAGGGAAGGCTTCAGAATGTATAGTGGTTGCTCCAGACGGGAAACAGATTAAATACTGAATGCCATCCCGCTTCCTCCTCCTTTCCTTAGCTTTTATATGTGGGCTGACATCATTTAGTATGGACTATCCCTTTGGTTATCTTGGCTCAGCTGGCCTGGCTCTGTCCTACCCCAGGATCTTGCCCACCCCCAGCCCCTTGATGGAGGGAATGTTGAGAGACAGCACTGATGCTGTCCCAGCGCTGCTCAGCGCTACCCAAAGCACCGATGTGTTATCAGCACCTTTCCAGCCACCAGTGCAGAGCACAGCACTGTGAGGGCTGCTGTGGGGAAATGAACTCCAGCTTAGCCACACCCAATACACTGGCACAATCTGACCTTCTGAGTTTATAAACCTTTGTTAAAAATAGAAAACAAAGAGAAAAGAAAAGCAAGGGGTGTAATGTGAGCATAGACCAAACTTGACTTTAGGCACCATTTGAGGAAAAGTCTGCAAGACACAACAAAATGAGAATTGGGTATTTTAATGTTCAGAGGAAATACAATAAGGATACTAAATAAGCATCCATATTTGTAGTAAATTATGATGTATTTGACTGAGAAAAAGATAGGGCAATAGAAATTGTCATAGGTTAAACTGGATAAAAGTGCACTGTTTTCAAGACCTATGTAGAATTAATATTTATTACAATTATACTGTTCTTCAAATCATAGGTCGCTATCTTGGATCACCTAATCAAGCATTTAATAATCAAACATTTGATTAGCTGGTGTCATTACTTTTTTTCCCCTTGCTATTTTTTTTCAAAATGAATCAATATTATATGAATCACAGAATCACAAAATCACAGAATATTATGAGTTAGAAAGAACCCACAAGGGACATTGAGTCCAACACTTAGTCCTGCACAGGATAGCCCAAGAATCCCACCATGAAAGCATTGTCCAAATGCTTCTCGAACTCTGTTATATTTTTTTTATACTAGTTTCACATGACAACTCCGTTAAGAATTAAATTTCTTTGCGTGTAATCCAGACTCATCATGATGCCCGTTTGAAATTTCCAACCTAATTCTTTCCTTTGTCATTTCTATACTTCTTCCTACCAGTACTGTTTCTGCCTTGGTGATACATGCAGATCAAGCTCAGTAACTGTTTTTTATCAAAAATCCCAACAGGAAAAAGAATGTACTACACATTCATAATCTCTTAGTGAGGCTTCTATACTAAGGTACTTTCCTCAAACTATATTGTAAAACCTCAACAATTTCATTATTCCTTATATTTTTTTTTTTTAGTTCTCAATTTTGCAGTGTCTTTCTGTAGCTACTTATATGTATTTCTTCAGGTGGCTGATGTTTAATAAATGTCATATTTTTTTTTAGTTGTTATAATCCCCCCCCAACCAAACAAAATATCAATTTGCAATTTGTGTGACAGCATCTCTCACAGATTCATCTGTGAGCTCTCCCTGAACCTTTTCACCTGGTTGCTTTCTCTGTTCCTTTCTTTCCACCATCCCCTCCGCAGTTCTAGGGGGGAGCACTTTGGGAAGCACCAGGCCACACAGCAGGAGCATTGCCAGTGATCCCTGTGCCATCAGTGGCTTCTCAGTCCTGACATCCCTTAAGGAGAGAGTGCAGCCTGGAGTCATGCTCCAACCTTGAGCTCCCACCTCTCACCTCTCTGGCAGGTGAGTGGGTCATAGAGCAAATCAGTAGGTGGTTTCTAAAATTGAGGTCATGGACATATGAGTAATTGATCTAGACAGAGCCATGTGAGATCAGGGAAAAGGAGCTCAGCAGTCCCCTAGGTAGTTAACACCACAAGAAATAATATACTCTTTTTCCTGTCACATTGGACCACAAGAAAAGGGGGGCAGGTGCCTTCCTCTGCTGTGCATTGAGGACCTGCACCTCTCTTCTCCCAGACCCCAGGGGTCTTGTGCAGAGCAGGAACACAACAGGATATAGACTAGCCCTGATGCTCTGACTTCCCCCAGATCCAAATGGTAATCCCACCTGTGACTTGTCTCCTCTCTACCAGAGACCCAGGGCCAGCATCAATCAAGTATAATTCTGACATGTAAGTGGAACAGAACCAACAGATCTTGTTATAGGCAGATAAAAAATGAGTGGATTTCATACTGGCAGAGGTGAATGTGTATTTGTATCAAAGGTTGCCTGTAGAGAGAGTGATGGGGAAACACACACACACACACCTAACAGTGCTCTACAGCCTGCCCAGTGTTTTCTGGCTGTAACATTTCAAACCTGTTTTATCATTATACACACAATATGAAGAGATGAAAACATTACAGAAAAAGTGGATATTTGCATACAATACTAAACAAGCAATAGATGCCTCATGTTCTAGACTTGCCTGTCATCATGACAAATGCTAACAGATGGAAAATTTAAAGTTTAGAGGAAGGGCTAAATCTTCCCCTGTAAAATTGCTGTATAAGTTGATATACTAACACATCCTCCAGCTGAAACTTTTAAAATATGATTCTATAGTTTGATTTTCATAGATCAACAACTACCTCACAGTAGACTGTATTTCCAAAAGGATCTGAGCACTGCCTTTTTTGTTAAGGTGGCCTAAATAGACTATCAAACATATTTTAAAAGGGGACTATCTTTCCCTCACACCACAATATTTACAACATATATATTATATATGTAAAAGTATCTATTACTTTAGCTGTCTGCTCATCATGCTAAAGAGATGGGGTGAAGTGAATAAATGGCGCTGTGGATTTTTTTCCTCTAAAATTCACCTAATTTCCAATTAATTTAATCCAATGGGACAATGTAATAGGCATTCTAACACAGAAATCAAATTCTAAGTTGATTAACTAAAATTATTCTTGTTTCTAGCTTAAATAAAATAAATTTCTCAAATTATAAATCTGTTTTATTTTGGGGTATGTGTAGAACGATTACTCATAGAGATATTTGGTAAATAAGGACTAAACATACAAAAACCTTAATCAAATTTTATATACTTCTGATGGCTTTTGCTATATAAGGAGTTATAATAATGATATATGTTGTCTCATGGCAGAGGAAGAACATCTCACTATTTTAATTCCAGGGTCATCTTCAAACAAATACTCGGGTTGTGTCTAATGCCTTCAAACCTCTGCTACATAGACTCTGAAGCAACTGCAAAGTTTTTACCTGATGTATTTCTTACTGGTGAAAGCAGTGTTCCAATGACATAATAACAATGCAGTATATAATACATTTTGTCTACATTTAGAGGGCATAAAGAATATGGTGTTTGGAGAAAAAAAAATTACCATGGTAGTTAATGGCCAAAGATTCATGCTGAGTGCATTATGGGGCACTGGATATTAAAGATTCAACCTGGGATGCCCTGGTTATCTTAATAAAACAAAACCTCCAATCATTGCTGAGTTTATTATTATGGTGATAATTTGCCTTTTTTTTTTTTACAGTAGATGGTGGGGATGTAGTTACTGATATTCTGCTAACAGTTGTTTTTATCTTGGATTATTGTAAATTGTCTTCTTTTTATAGAATCTCCCACAGCTGCCTTTTTTCAAATTGAAAACTCAGTGGGGCTTTGATTAAAATGAAAAAGAACCAAAATGAAATTTTATTTGGTGATATGGTGTAATTTTCTCCTCTTAAATCTGTTTATACTTTCTATGATGATTGTTTGAGTAGTTCTTTCATAATTGGAGGTAAAGATAAATTTGTTAAACAGTGTTGCTGACAAGCAAAACCAAAAGAAAATAGATTCTGCTTCACTAATTTATGGTATATATATGTTTCAACTGAAGCAATATATTATTATCATATGTACTTTTTTGTTTATATTATACTTTAATTGATTTTATTTGAGCCTTCCTTTTCAGTGGTAGGGCAGGGGGCTTGTTTGTGGGGGTGGTTTTTTTCATTGTTGTTTGAGATCTGTTGCTTTTTTTTTTTTAATAACACCAGCTATAGAGCAGATACACACTCTGAATTAAAGTGTGTTCCATGTTTCTCTCTAGTAGTTATTATTATACTTGTGATGTACTTTTATATTATTGACTATAGTTTTGATCTCACAGGGAAAACATTAAGTTTTACTCTCTGGATTTTGTGAAATTTGTACATGTGATGATGACCACTGCAGAAAAATCCCACAAAAATCAGTAAATGGTAATGGTAGTGCCTCCTTAGCTGATTTAATCATTCATATGGTAATGTTAAGGAGCCTATAGTGCTGATTCAGAAGATTCTTGAAAATATAATTATAAGAATTTGCTTATGAAAGTAGGATGCCTGAATTTTAGGTACTGGGCCTGTTTTTCTAAGGAAATTTTGTGTTCCGACAATATGAACCAGCTGCAGAGGTCTATTGATGACATGCACATTGCCCTCATCTGTTTGACATTCAGAATAGTACAGAATCACAGAGTCACAGAAACATAGGATCATAGACTAAAAGATCCACAGAATCACAGAATAGTTTGCATTGGAAGGCCTTTTGAAGGTAATCTAGCCCAATCCCCTTGCAGTGAGCACAGGCATCTTCCACTGGACCAGGTTGCTCAGAATCCTATCCAACCTGACCTTGGACACTCCCAGGGATGTGGCATCTAACTTCTCTCTGGGCAACCTGTTCCAGTGTTTCACCATCCTCACTGTAAAAGATTTCTTCCTTCAATCTATTCAGAATCACCTCTCTTTCAGTTTAGAACCATTACTCTTCCTGTCTCAACCAGACCTACTCAAAGGCTGTCCATCTTTCTTACTAGCCCCCTATAAGTGGAAGGCTGCATTAATATCTCCCTGTACACTTCTCTTCAGGCTGAACACCCCAGGTGTTGCAGCCTGGCCTCATAGGAGGGTTATTCCATCACTGATCATTTTTGTGGGCTTCCTTCTGGACCTGTTCTCCTCTGCTGAGAACTCTGGAGCTGGATGCAGCACTCCAGATGGAGTCTCATGAAGACAGAAAAGCAGAATCCCCTTGTCCTGCTGACCATGTTGTTTTTGATGCAGTCTGGGATACGATTGGCTTCCTGGGCTGCAAGAAGACATTGCAGGGTCAAGTCCAGCCTCTGATCCACCAGCATCCCCAAAACCTGCTCTCAATCCTTTCATCCCACAGCCTGTATTCATATTGAGCCTCGCTCCAGTTCAGGTGCAACACACTGCACTTGGCTTTGCTAAACTTCATGAAGTTCCTATCGGCCCACTCCTCAAGCTGAGAGTGATCTCAGTCACTGAGATCTCAGTCACTGAGTGATCTCAGTGACTCATAGACAGAGTCTCACTGTCTATGTCATTGATGAAGATATTAAACAGTCCCACTGGTAACCCCTGAAGGACACCACTTGGCTCTGATCTCCATCTGGTCATCCAGACAGTTCCTCATCCAGCAGTCCACTCATCAAATCGCTATGCCTCTGTCGTGTTCCACGGCAGGGAACTGCGAGGAGTTCTTTTAAAAATGGATGGTTGAGAACAAAATGAATCCAAATGATGCAAACCTTGTACCTGAGAACCGTTTATTGATAACAAAAAGGAGAAGGAAAAGGAGTTGCCCGAGCGAAAGACGGCTAGAAGAGGCAGAAAAGACAAAAGGAAAATGGAAAAGGACTGGGGGAGAGGAGAGAGAGGGGACAGAGAAGAAAAGAGGGTGTTACCACCAGGGAGCCAGGGCAATGCTGTTGATGTCTGGGCAGGGAGGGCGTGTGCGCTGCCTGCCTCGGGCCAGGCTGGCTCTTAGCAAGCCCGCGCAGCTCCCGGAGGGCCGTGGCTCCACAAGCGCGGCTCGTGTTGCGATGGCAGCGGACACGCCGGGAGTGGGTGCTCGGGCAAGAGGACCAGGACCCTGGGCAGGGTCACGGTGACCGGCTGGATCGGGGCAGCGGGGTGGCCACTGATCGGCGCATCAGGGTTGGAAGCAGGCAGCCCAGGCAAGGATGTGGGGCGAAGTGGCAGGGCGGTGGTCAGGGGCACAGGATGGCAGGACAGGTGTGAGGGTGAGCCAGCGAGGGCAGGAGAGCCAGAAGGCAGGCAGGCTGGGGCCAGGGCAGAGGCTGGAGTGAGCAGGCCAGCAAATTAACAGGAGCAAGCCCCCATGAGCAGCCGCACAGTTGGTTTTTATACATTCCAGCCCCTCCCAAAGTCTGCCTGCTAACAAGGAACCACTGGTCTGGTTCAAGCTTTCTTTGCCATCCATTGGTGGAGACCTTTTCACCACCTGGTTGGAGAAGCCCCTCCACAGTGTCTCCTACTGCCTGCCTCATGGGAGGTGTTGCCGGGCGAGGTCCTCCCAGAGATGAGGCTTCTTCTAGTTGTCTCCTGCATGTGGCACATGTGCACCCCTCCTCCACACGCCTCTGACAACCATTGTTGAGGCATAACAAAACTGAATTGGCTCCTCATAGGTTCCAACACAGAGAGAAGGATGTTTTAGGGGACCATGTGAAAGGCTTTACAAAAGTAATTTGCAGATAAATGATATCTGTAACCCTTCCCTTGTCCGCTGATATAGTCACTTGACCATAGAAGGCCACTAGGTTGGTTAGGCAGGACTTGCCCATGGTTAAGCCATGCTGGCTCTCTTAAATCATCTCCCTTTCCTCCATGTGCCTTACCCTAGCTTCTGGGAGGATCTGTTCCATGATCTTTCCAGGCACAGAGGTGAGGCTGACAGGTCAGTAGTTCCCAGGGTCCCCCGTTGTACTCCTTTTAAAAATGGATTCAATGTTTCCCTTTCTCCAGTCAACTGGGAGTTCAGCTGACTGCCATGGCTTTTCAACTGTCATTGAGGAGTGGATATACAACTACATGAGCCACTTCCCTCAGGACTCTGGGATGCACCTTGTCAGGTCCCGTATATTTATGCACGTTAAGGTTCCTCAGGTGTTCATGAACCTGATGTGGTCTTACAGTGGGAGTAGAGCATTCCTTCTGCCATTACTATCTTTTTGACACATTCTTCATGGGTTTTTCTTCCCAGTAACCTTGAGTTGATTGTCCCTCACATGCTACAATTTATTACAACCTTAGTCCAGAAAGCAAACTAGTGAAATATTAAACAAACATATATGTGCTAAAAATTATGTAGACTCATATTCAGAGGAAAATAATAATGTTTTATTAGGTAGTTATCTTTCTGATTATGACAAAATTGAAAGAATGATCTGTGACTATATAAAAAACCAAGCATAACTAATGTGCATTCCTTCACATGCATAGGTTCTATGACACGTATATTTTATGTATGGACAAAAATTCATTCTTCTTGGCAGCTATCCACTTCTTGTATTTTATTTTTTTGTTTTATTGTGACACACCTTACTTGTAGTCACAAATATCCTGTTTAGCATTTTGCTTAAAGTAATTTCTGTTGTCACAATAATCTTTATACTTTCTTCATGTTGACATGTTACATAAGAATAACTTGATTTATATGGTTGTTAGTTCTTTCAGCACCTGATGTAAAAAAACAACAAAAGCATTTAAATATGTTATTGTACTTAATTTTAGCATGGATACTATGCCTCAGGTCAATTGCTCTTCTACTGTGATTTAATCAAATTGTAAGGAAGAGCTGTAGAGTCCAGGGATTATTTTTGTTGAATGAACATGTTCAGATACAGTTCTGAAATCAATGAACTGGAAAGATGTCAGCTCATGCTGGGAACACAGTTTAGCTGTATGGTAATAAATGCACCAGGAAGGTGTCAGGCAAACAAAGCCATAGCCTGCAGCAGCAAATGACAGTTCTCTGAATTAGTATCCCTGTCCTTGAGCTTAAATTTGGGTATGCTTCAAATCTTTCTGATAAAATTCTTGATACTGCACTGCAAAGTTATCAGATTAATGCCTCTCTGGTTTTGCTGGATTAAATGATAAGAAGTGCTATAAAATAAAAAGAAAGGAGAAAAAAAGTTCACTCTATTTGAGTTTTTTCCCTTTGGAAACAAAAATGTTGCAAAAGTTGTGGTATTCCATAGAAATGCCAGCACTGCAATCTGTCTGCAGAAGTCTACATAATTGGGAGAACCTTCACTAAACACAATGTCGAAGCAGTACCAAGTAAAAGGTCATGTATTATTATGCACTGTGTAGTGCAAGAGGGAAGAGCAATTAAAAAAGCCAGAGGGAAAAGCAAAAGCATCAGCTTCTCTCCTAAAGCTCTTAGCTAAATTTTAGAAGTAGTAGAGTGGGCGGATACCATATGTATTGGTCCCTATGGCTAGCATCTTTAATTTCTGGATGAGATGAATCAAGGTAAAATCAGGAGTCACAGTCTAAGATGTCAGCAAAAGAAACAATTAATTAATTAGAAAAAAACTAAATAAAAATAGAATAAGAAAATAATAATCAGCCTCCCTCCTCCAAAATACCACCAACACCTCATACAAGCTCCAATCTATTACTATTAGGGATAGGAGAAAGCTTTTTTTTTTTTGAAAATGGGAGTGCATCTGGTCAGATTCACCAGCACTGATGTTTTCTGATTCCTGGATTAGAGTTATTTTCAGTTTTAAATGCAATTTAAGATGCTAGGATATGCAGATTGCTGGGTTTTGTTTATCCCTATGCTCACTTTCACTTCATTCAGAGTAGTTAATTTTTCATCCTGGGTTAGAGCAATCCATTGCTAAAACCTTTCATGAAAGGTGATGTGACTGTACAAACTCATTTTCTTTTCTCCCTGTTAATCGTTTTTAGCCAGAGGGACAAATATGGGAACACCTGAAAGGGATTTTTTTTATGATTGTTAAGACATGGAGCTACTAGATAAATATAACTTAGAAAACATACTCATTGGAAAGACTGGTTCAGTTTTCTGAAGTTCACTTAGTCTGGAGTTTCAGTAATGTGTTGTAACTGTTTCAGAGCTGCAGGACTATTATGTCCAGAATATTGTTGTGGTCAAAAAGGAAACACATATTATAGGTAAAGCCAATGATATATTACTGGTATAACAGAAGTCTTAACAACCTAATCAATGAATTATTTTTAGCCCAGATCTAATTATTATAGGAAAAAAATCCTACTGTTACAGTCTAATCCTACTGGTCTCAGTGCTAATACTACAGTTAGAATAGACATACCTGCATATTCTATCATATATCTCTTTCTCAGGTGCTGTGTCCTACACTCCTTTTGGGTCCTTTGTCCTTGGTCCTTGGGTTGACAGCTTCATTTTGCTTGTGGTTGTGCAGCAATTTACAAGCACCTGAAATCCTGCACCAGGAGGATTATGATGTTGGTGATTTCTTCCTCCTCACCCTAGGATTCAGTTTGGGTTACTGTTGTAAGTTTGCTAATGTACTTTTGCAGGTTCCTGTTACATCTGAATTTACTGTACAGAGTATGTACATACCTTATGCACTTGTGTTTTCTTACCCCCAGACTGGTTATTCTCAGCTTTAGGTCTTCTTTTTTAAACTGATATTTGTTGGGGTTTGTAGCCCTGAGATCTCCAATACCATGCCATTAGGAAAAAAAAAAAAAGGCCTTAGAACTAAGCAAAGTAAAAATAAAGCTCCAAGAGGGTCAACACAAGTTCAGACAAAAGAAGCGGGACAAGTCTCAGTTTTGTAAATGCTGTGCAAAGTCTGAGGGCTGTTACTAACAATATTAATATCATATGTATCAGTTCCCTTTACACTGCAAACATTCTGAGTGGTCTTTAGGGAGAGTATAGTAATGATTATGTCAACTCATCATGTGTACCTTCTCGTTTAGAGTCAATTCTATAGCAAGACAGTAGATTTTAAAATAGGCTATGCATGGCTTTTAAGCAGGCCAGGCAAAGATGAAAAGTTCTTATACTCTTCTAGTTGTCTGCCAAATTGGTCAGGGATCAGGCATATTTTATGACCAGAAGCAGAACGTGAAATCATCAGTTTTCAATTGTGATGAAAGAAATTAGAATGACAAGCATAGTCCAGCAGGTTTAGACTTTGAATGCATATGTATATAATATATAAGCTAACATGTGTAAGAACTTACTGTGCTGTAGTTAGTCTAAAACTGTAACTTAAGCCTGTATAGCTTTAATGAAAAAATTCCACAGTACCTGGATTATTTTTTCATTAGCTTGAATGTTAGTCCCAGTAGCTGCGATCAGAGCATATTTGTTTTAATTGTTCATTAACATATTGGTTATGTTGCTCCTAAATTGCACAAATTAAAATAATGAATTCTTACAAAATCATTATAGATCCTTACCTATAATTGAAACCTGAAAAAACCTTTCCACTACCTTTTCATTAATAGTGTATGTTGGTGGGTAAGACAGTTTAAGTTACAACTGGTTTAGTGTTATTTGTTGCCTTTGGTTTTTGTTTCTTTGGGGTTTTGGTTGGGGTTTTTTCTTGTTACTTTTTGGGGTTTTAACATTTTTAATAACCTGTTAAAATATATAATTGAATAATAAACTCCAAAACAACTTTGTGGTTAAGTATATAGCCACAATATTACATGTAGTTTTCTTTTTTCCTTTAGCTTCAGAAAATCTAAATGAAATACCCCTACAAAAAAATTAATAAATCCAAAATTATTTGTGATGAAAAAGAAAGTTTATGTCCTTCCGGTGACTTATCAAGACATATATGAAATGCAAGAGTGACAGTTTTTATAGTTTTCAGTAAATGGGGTTGCATTTATGAATATTCCTTACTACTCCTTGTAGCAAATTATTTATGTTGCAATTAGATCAACTACATACTACATTGATTCTTTTGTGCTGCAATACTTTATTATTAATATCTTGCAATGCAATTCACTGCCTGGATTTTTGGGGGTCTTTTGGGTTTTTTTACCCTTTGGTAAGGTGGGTATATACTCTTTGGTTATCTAATCTTTAATGTATTAAAAGCTTTCCAAAGGAACAACATCCTATACTTAAGCTCTACGGTAGCAGAAAAAGTAAGTATAAAGCTTAAACAATCAGGACCAAAACCTGATGACATGTATCATGCATAATAAACTACAGTATAATAACGAAATCAATTATTATATTTGCATTTTAATTGACAGTGAATTAATGATTATTTTTTAGTAAAATAGGAGAGTAAATTCTACTACATAGAAATTCCATATATATGTATCCCTCAATGAGACTATATCAAGTAGTAGTCACTACAAATTTATTTGTTTCTATTATCAGACTTTAGTCATAAATATTTGTTTAGGAAAAGACAGACTGGTGCAAAGTTTGGTGAGCAAACTTCTAAAACCCTAACAGAATTTCATCAAAAAAAAAAAAAAAAGCCACTACCTCCCACCAGAAATGCAAAAACACTATAATCTGCATGAAGTGCCTATCTGCACTTAACTTTCTGAAAGGCAAAATCTTTCAAGAATCTCGCATAATACTTCGGTACTAATATTAAATAATCATAGTTTTAGGTCTCTTTGTCTCTGACTTCCAAATCTCCACATTCCAAGCATCTGTAACTCGAGAGGAACATTTAAAAGAAGTTATAATTACAGGGTCACAGACAAGAAATGCAAAAGAAAACAGAGTTACAGTATATATGTGATTCAAAGTAAGGAATGAGTATGTCAGGAGTGGTATTATGATACTAATGACAGGAGACAAGTGATCATATGGTTGGATTGCACAGATGACTAGATATCATATATACTGATTTAATTATACTTCCATAATTTACTTGTATAAGAAGATATTTGGATGGCTACCAGAAACAAATTGAATATCTACATGTTGTGCCCTTCACTACTCACACTGAGACTGCAAAAATCTGCCGAAGTCTGTCTGCTTCTCAAGAAGTTCAATGTAAGTTCACGTACAGCACTGATCATAAACAACAGACAACTTTATGTTCATGTAACTGCTAAATTAGGACCTTTGGGCTTTATAGTAATTTCACCTTTCCCTTGAATCTCAGAAGTGCTGATATTGAATTGGTCCTGGTTTGTAATGCTATGGATTAATAGCACACGAGTAGATGTGATTACAAATCCGTTATGAATTCAGACCATACTTCATATTATGTATTACACTAACACTACCAATGAATAGAGTTATAACTTCATCTCCCTGCTTCTGCTGAAATTGAACCTACTGTGGGCCTCGTGTATTAAAACAATAAAAAACCCCAACTTAAAGGAAACCAGATCTATAAAAAGTAAATTATCATGTTTCTAATACCTAATAAAACATTTTGATAGCCTGGTTAATTTATGCAAGGTTATGTTTTGTGTTCCAAGCCTACATGAGGACCATAAATTTTAAGCACTGCATTTTTTCTTCCTTTTAGTTCAATTACAATTTTGATGAAGTTTACTCTCCAATTTAGTTTTCACTAAAAATGTGCCTTTAACAATAAAAAGAGCTACCCAAATAGAAATGGACTTTTAACTTTACTGAAATACTGTAGGAAAGGGAATTTTGAAAACTCCTTTCATTTGCAGTGATTGCTATCTTATCACAAATACATTTATTCTATACTAGTATGTAAAACAGGTAGAGGAACTTAATTCTTTCCATTCCCTTCAGAGGAAACCAAGAGCTGCAGATTGTCAGGATCATCAAGTGTATAAGGAACTCTTCAAACACAGAAGAGTTGAGTCAGATTATTTTAATACATTAGTTAATGATGACTTTATGTTAACAACTGGTGAAAACCCTTCTTTTTAATTTATATAAAAAAGAAAGCTTTATGTGTTATATTACATTCATACACACTACTCGCCTTGTGTGGTGGTATCCATAAGAAAAACACAGATATAAATAATAAATTGAATTGCATATATCAAATGTCAATTATAACTACAAATCATGTAGCACATAAAGTATTTGCCACCTGTGTACTCTGCTCAGTGATTTTACCTTTTGACATAAAAGCTCCAACATATCAGTCATTGTCAAAATTGCTGCCAAACTTTTCTGGTTTTGTTAGAATTTATTCTTCTCCCCTCACCTCTCTTTTACTTGATCCCCGTACTATGTCAGTAATCCAAAATTCAGTAAAAGACAAAACTGGTCTTTAGAAGGAAATTTGGAATGCTTGTGTTTCTCACAGCTTTACAAAGCCAAAAGCAGGAGCTTTCTATCACTAGAATACTTTCCAACAGGACATGAAGCATTTGCTGTTATAGATCTGATGTCATAATAAAATCTTTCTCTGAATCCTGTTCAGTTATAGTCACAGCATAAGAACAAAGCTAGACATCTGTTTCATATATGATATTAGTGCTATATAAGCCTCTTCACATCAGTGAGCAATCTGTCTCAGCTTGGTCATTTAGAGAAAAAAAATTAAAATGGCAACAGAACAGTAAAATATTGCTATAACATATCTTTTCTGTGACATAGGGAGTGGGGTTTATTACACACATGTCTATGCTTTATTCAAAATTATATTTTTATTATCCAGGGACAATATTACTAGAGAACACTTTAAGTTTTTCTTGTCTTGGTTTGGGGTTTTGTTTGTTTATTCTTTTTTTTTTTTTTGCTTTGTTTTGTTTTCTTGTGTTTTTTTGTTTTGTTTTTTTTTTTTTCTAAAGTGAACACCGTACATCTAAGTGGTCAAGAATGAATCAAGGACCAAAGGAAGACTCTGACACCTTTATGAGCATTTATTTGGAGCATTTATTACAGTACATTGACTATTAGATCTATCTATAGGGATACTAATGAAAAACTCACATACTGTCATTCAGTCTAGTTGGTTTTGATATTGGAGAATATACATTATTTGCTGGAAACATTTTTTACTTCTTTTGAAGTCAGATAGCATGAAAGAAAAAGGAGAGAAAAAATTCAGATTAAGACTAGAATCTTATTTTCGAAAATACTCTTTTTTTACTATTATATGAAAGCATATTAATCTTCCAGTTGCAAAAGTTCTGTCTCATTGAATGAGGCTATCTCAGATGACTCAGTGTTATGCAATTTTTCTTTATTTATTTTTTCCTTTTTTGAGTCACGCTAATAGTTCAGTATTTTTTGCTCTTTTTCATATCACAAATATTAATTGACAGTAATTTAATTAAATTACATTAAGAATTTTAATTTGACACAGAGTGTATGTTGTCAAGTTATTCCTGTGGTCCTGTATCTAAAAGCTGTAATTTTACAGTGTTACTATAAATTATACCTGAACAACTGTGCATTTTCTGTGGCGAATTTCGGAATTGAGTAACTTTTGGGTGGGGTAACTTCTTAAAAGTTGCTTACAATTAACAGTAGTAAAAGTACTGCTGTTAAAAATGACTTATGTTGACCTATGAGCATCTTCAATAGACAAAATTTTGATTCCAAACCAAGAAAAGAATGCTATTTTCTCTAGAGGAAACCACGCACTGGCAGCTCACTCCACCATTTCCTCTTGTTTTCATGTCTACAGACCTGTACAGACAATATTACCAATTCTAAAAAAAACCTTCATAGTCTTATTTTGTAGCAGAGATAGTAAGTGACTGTATTTGTACTTAAAGCAGAAAAGCACAGGATATTTGGAGCAGAGCTGAGAATTCTGTCAAATCCCTCTCCCTAAAATGTGAAAATGTGCGTATTATTACTTCATTCATGTTGGTAAAATATCTTATTATAGGAAACATGTAAGTATAATGAATCATAAACCTTAAAAATTATGATACTTGAAGAATTGCTGGAGGCAAAGAAAGAAGTGTTGCTACTGGTACATCATTACCAGACGGTTTCTGATTAATGACTATCAGTTCTTGTAAAAAGATTCAAAGAAAAAATAATGATTCCAAGTAGCAAAAGGAAAAAATACTTATGAATGCTTGAAGTACAGTGCTATGGAAAAGACCCAGGGCTTTTATTCATGTAGTGGGTACTGTATTATAATCCTTTCACTGATACTGTTTTGGGAGCTATCTCCCAATCATAATAGTTTAAAGATTAAGTCACTGTGTGCTGTAGACAAGAGGTTTAATGCCCATGAATTTCAGATGTTTTGCCACCTACTTACTGCACAGAATTCAGGTTATCCCAAGCAGTGGCTAGCAGAAGTTTAAACTACAATTCATGGTCTATTTTATGTAAAACATATAAAACTACAATTATCTGTAGAGGGAAGCTGGTTTACTAAGTTTCACATTGAATTTTGGTTCTTTTTTCAGGATTACTTTTTTTTGTACACTTCAGCAATACAAGTCTTGGCTCCATGCCATGCCAAATAGAAATTGTTCAAAAAGTAACAATCATTCTTAAAAATACAGTAAGATTAGTTTGACAGTACCATGGTATATGATCTTCTGAGGAGCAGAATTTATTCCCCTGATCATTCATTTAATTTCTTTTTTTAAGGACATATCTAGACTATATATATGCAGATAAAAAAAGCATTCAGAAATTAGTAGAATAAGGCTTCAGAAAATGTTTATGTTTGCCCATGGTGGTAACCATACATGTCTAAGTCACTGCTACACTTAAGAACACTTTAAATGTACGGTGGGGTACAATAAAAGTTTTGTCTTAAAGCAAAAATAAACAAAACCAACCAACCAAACAAAAAATAATGTGCTCAACAGAGAAAAGGAGGAAAGGAGATGTGTATCTGTTCTTTTCATCTTTAATATTAGATTTGAAATATTCAAAACTACTGTTTGAGGAAAGCAGATTGCATGAACATTTCAAGAAAGAAATAAAAGCAAGTTTATTTTCAGTATGCTTAGAACAGAGGAGAATATCAGAATAAAACTCATCTTGAAAAGTAAACATTTTTTGTATTTGAAATGAAATTGCCATTCAAGAATTATCTGGCAGCACTGAGTTCAGATACTCTGACTGGAAGACACAATTGCTGTGTCTTGACTCAGAAGATGAGGAAGAAGAACTGCAGTTTTGAACACTTGATCTTTACTAAGCAGAATTAAAGTCTTAGGTAGAGCTGAGACACCAGAGTCCATAAATACAATTGCAGAGGCCCTTTCAGAATTGGTTTTGGTTTCACTAAGCAATGCCACAATTTACTTTCTGGCTCTCAGGAAACAAGTTTGTCTGATGAAGACAGCTGGGACTGGACAGCTCTTTTTCTGATTTGTGACTAACCCAGAACCCAGGAAGTAGGCATTTTTCATGTAAATCTTTGGAGACTTTTGATCTAACAGACAAGAATAAGGCTTGGGAAACCTTAGTTTGTCAGTGAGTTACTTTTTTTTCTTTTTTCTTTTTTCTTTTTTCTTTTTTTTAAAGCAGAACTAAATGAGAACTAGAGAATGGTGCTTCTCTTTACTTTGGTTGGTTGGGTTTGGGTTTTTTGGGTTTGATTTGGTTTAGTTTCTTATCTCATGATTAGTTTAGTAATTGAAAAAGAAAATTTCAGGTAAGTTCTTGTCTGGAAAAAAAGCCATTTTGAGTAGATGCTAACCACTGAAAGGCAGGCAGGATGTTATGTACACATACTACATATGTATATATTAATTAATTTTTAATTAATTACCTACTAAGTGAGATGATTTTGAGGAATCAAGATTTGAATTGCTTCATTTTAAGAGAGTAATTAAAAGATGTCTGCTTGAGGATCCTAACTACTAAGCACAGAAATATCAGCTGCTTCTTTTTTTCACAATTTTGTTTTGCTAGGAAACAGCTTTCTGCAGTTCTTTGGAAGAGCAGTTGCAGGAGAGGCTTCCAAATCCTGGATAGAGTTACTTGAGCCTCAGAGAAAATCTCCATCAGACAAGTTGATGCAGCTTTATACGTACAGTTTTCCTTTTACCTGCTTTGAGTGGCTCACTGTTCAACTTAAGGATTTCTAGAGCTGCCATTTTAAAGCACCTAACTCTCCCTAGAGACTGTGCACAACTTAAGGAACTTCACTCATGGGAGACTTAATACCATTAAATAAAACAAAGAAGCTTATAAACATTTTCTGTTTTTTCTTATCTTAAATATATGCATACAGGGAAAATGACTAACTTAATAGGATTTAAAATAGAAGATGCCTATCTTCACCTCTATGACTCTCCTGTTATATAGTTGCACTTATTATCATTTCTGTGATTATTCAATTATTGAAGTAAGCTCTGGTGCTTTGGTAGGTGTAGGTACAGACAACTGTTGGGCTCATTTCTTCTTTCTTGTTCCTATTCTGATTGACTAATTTTTCTTATCATTTGATAAAGGCAACGTTGTGCTACTTGATTTGCAACCACTATTTTTATTGGTATTTTTTTAAAATTTAAGTTTATTACATAAATACTAAGCCTTTTGATTGACTTTTGGTTACAACTGAGATAGAGAAAGAATATACAATTTCTCACATGCTTTCTTTTATATATATATATATATATATATAGTCCTCATATATCAATGTTTGATGTGTGAAGTGATTAAAATTAAAATACCATCAGGGACTAGTGGCTTACTTATATTCACATTAAAGTTAACAGAACAGTTTCCTGTCAGAGTTCAAACAAAAAGAATTAAATTATCTTAAGAAAGAAAAAAAGGACCATTGTGTCTGTTTCCATCATTTTTGTAATCTAAATGCTTACTTAAAACTGCAAGAGGGAGTATTAATAAATTCTAGACTATATTGTCCCCTTAGGGCCATACTCAAGATATTAGATAATAAACAAAAGGGAAATAGGTAGGCAAGCTCCTCTGTCACAACTCATAAAAGATTGATTCCTACATACTTGCCTGGGTTTTTTCTAATTTTTCTGAGAACCTTATTTTACTGAAATAGTCCATTGAAACTTTTTAACCATGAAAAGATATGTCTAAAATGTGAAAAATGGAGGGCAGTTAAGATGTAATTTCCTTTTTCCTCCTCTCCTCTTTCTCCAATTACTTCTTATTTCTGGTGATTCATGTATCTGGGTTGTCCTCCCTAAATATGTTATATTGAACTATTTTTCTGTAAGTCTTATATATTTATGTGTGTGTGTGTGTAGCATTTAATAAGGCTTTCACTGAGTGAGCGAGCTTGCTGCAATAATTTTTGGGGAGATTGCTGTGAGATATAAGGCAACTAACACCTAACCTCTTACGGTAGGTTAGCTATTATTTGGTCATTCTTTTTTGGGCATAATGTCACAACCATTTGTTTCAATTGCAGTGTCTGCCTGTTCTCCACACTGGCACACTCCTGTCACCACATCGGCTGTGTCGGTACCAATTTTCGTGTTGAAGCAGATTAATTCTGGGATGAGAGCTCACTACACAGCTGTGGCTGCGCAGAACCTGGGATGGTACAAGAACAAAATCACCAGATGTGTAAGGCAGCAGTGTTATTGGGGAGTGGGTAAAGGGAAATCTTGTGAAAATTAAGTAGTTGATCGGCAGTTCCTTTGTGGTGTTATCTTTGCTATTTTGGGGTACATGGGGACTACTAGTCGTAACTGTCTGCAAAGATTCCCCATGGTTTAATTTCTTTTTAAGTAAATCACTTGGAGGAATACTTGGAGGAATTTGGAGCTATGTTTATCTACCTTCTTCAAACAGAGGACTTAGGAAAAACATGATGAAGCCAAGTAAGTATCAGGTTTTAAAGAAGACTGAGGAAAAAGGTGGATATGGTGCCAATGAAAGTTAGAAATTAGTGTGTGATTTCCTATTTGCTACTTTCTGGAGTTTATTTTTGAGATATGAATTCTTCTAACTCTGTATGGAATGAAAAAAATAATTGAGTGCAGAGAAATATGAGGGGGTTTAGGTACAATCCAGGAATACATAACTTCAGTTGAAAGCAAGTCATAGTCTTGTAGCATCAAATTTCTAATCCTCCATTCAGCTAGTCATCATTTTCTACTTATAAATAAGTATTCATCCCAGTGAAGAGATCACATTTACTTGGGAAGTAAATGAATAGCTAAGGTGGACCAGGTGGACTCATAGGAGTAAGATAACTCCCACCCCACAATAAAAAAATTTGGTTATCATTTCTTACACTTTTTTTAAAACTGCTGAAGAATTATATCTTTAAAAATTCTGTCTCCTAATGTGGATGGGAAGTATGAGTATAATTTAGAGCTTTTTATTTTTATTATTTAAATAAAAAAATAATGTTGTATAATCTAAATTTTAGTAATTACAACTCCAGGAAGGAAAAATTCCTTTTTTGTTTGTTTGTTTGTTTGTTTTGTGTTAATTATTTATATTGAGATGAAGGGCTTTGTTTCATCTTTAAATCATCTGCCATTTGCCACTGTCAAAGGCTGAAGCTTATTATCAATAATATGCAGCTAAGTCAGCATTCAGTTCAAAAGTAGAGGGAAAAAACAAATCTCTTTATATTTGCCTTTAAAGTTTTAAGCTCAAGTTCTAAACAAATTTTATTTGTCCTGTTTTTCATTTGTGCAACCAATGGATTTAACTGGCATAAACCTCAGATTGGAGTTTGGCTAGGGTACTGAAACAAGCATTTTATAACTTCTCATAATTAGCATTTCCTCTGCAATCTCTTTATATGTCTGGGTGTTCAGTGTGATTTCCTTGCACATTTCATATCTTTAATATGTTTCTCCAGGGTTTTCATCAAAGAAAATGTTTTGATTAATTTTTTCTAGATGAATATACTGTGTCTTTAGTGGATGCTTGCATGAGAGCTTGTGATACTTCACCCTCATAATTGATCTGGTGTTTGCAAACCATAGAAAGTGCCTCAAAGGAAAATGTTATAGAGAAACAGTCTTGAACACTGTCTTAATTTGTCTGTTTATGATGAGGTTTTGAACATCTGTTTTCCTTTCAACTGGTCTTTACAAATATTTCGAAGTTTCACAACAGCCCTGTTGATCAGAGTATGCTGGGGCCAACAAATGGGAAATGAGCACAAAGCAGGAGAGAAAGAGAATACAAATGGGAAACACAGTGACAGGAAAGGTGATTGTAGAAGAAAAATGAGAGGAAGAAAAGAGTGTAGAGATGCATTTTTCCAATATCTCGGTTTTAATGGCCCTCAATAAAATTTTCACATAATAATGTAAAATGATGGGAAAAATACCAAGAGTTTATTATATGACTAGTAGAGTTTGATCTGCCTCACAGACAGATCATCCAGATGTCATGAAAAATAAAAGAAGTCTAGTAGAAATGGAATAAGTTATATTTCTCTGCTTTGTGATGTCTTGAAGTTTTCTGATACTTCTTCCAGTGATTTTTCATTCTGAGTATTTGTGTATGTTCAAGTCCAGAAGTTCCTGTGTGAATTGCAACAACAATAAAGGAAATAATTTTCCTTTTTTACTGCTTATAAGTGGAAAAAGAAAAACAGTAGTCAAAGCTTCATAATGTCCTTCCAACATAAAAAAGAAGACTATTTAATACATATTTTTGAGTGAAAGAGTCTGATAAATGGAAGTACACAGTCTATGCATTTAGATTAGTCATATTAAAGTAAAATTGTAAAACAAAGGAAAATATGTTTGAGTACACAATTAAATATAAAAGTTAAGCCTGTACCTTTAGATTTTGCTTGTGTTGTATGCTGGTTTTCAGGAAGCATTTTCATTTGTCAATTTTGTAGCAAAACAAGGCATAGGTGCCTCTGCTAAGCGATGGTATAGGGGATCAGTAGCTAGGAAACAGGCGCATGAACAGATTTAGTATAATAGTTTCCATGGAAAGGTTCATCTCTGGTTCAGCTTAGAACGCCAAGCAGGAGATAGTGGAAGTGAGTTATTGATAAATCTGATCAATTGGTGCATAAAATGGTATGGGAAATCTAGGAAAGACATCAATATCTATTTTGGCCCAGATCACAGACTCTTCTAGGATGCTGCTTTTTAAAGTCACAAATTTTAAAGATGTTTTTATAGGTAGGAAATGTTATTTCTTCCTGATTTAGGGAGAAGATAAATCAGGCAGTCTTAGCAGGTCAAGCATGATCTGAAATTCTCAGTAAAAAACTTGACAATTATTTGAGATGAATGTATGTCCTAAAATACAAAATAACTATTTCTTCTCTTTAACTACATTTGTACATTTAAATATTATCTGTACTGAGAGATTCTTTTTCCCCTGTCTTGTCATTGTTCGTGTGCTAAGTCTGCTAATAAACTTCTGTAACAAAAGCTTCATCAAAGTATGAATTCCTGCAGAGGAAAAAAAGTGAAATTAATTTTTTCCCTATCACATTTGCTAATGAAAAGTGCTCATGATGGTGTAGTGGGATCTACACCATTGTCTGATGGAAATAGCAAACTGTGTTGATCCAGTTTCATTTTCATTGCCACACACAGCTGCTGCCTTTCCAAAATGTTTTTTTTTTTTTTTTTGCACGTAATCCAAGTTGGAGAGAAAACACAGGGCTTTTTTCATGTAAACTTGCATTGAAAAGATTTGCTTAAGGGATAGAATTAGTGTCCCTTTGGACAGATACTCTACTGTTTTAAATTGTGAGGAAACATTTGATAAGTAATGCAAAGTGGTACCATCTCTACAATTTTCTTTGCAGTCTTGGAAATGTAATACCATCTCCTAACATATAAAAATGGGAAGAGCAAAATCAGATATATAATAAAGATTTGTAAGTGATCAGGCAACTGAGTTACAAAAAAAAGAAAATTTCACTTAATAGGCACTAGAATGGAATTTATACTAGTACAACTTACGTAGTTCACTGAGAGCATATATCAGTCACATACATAATATTCTAGGACAGTGATAGTGTTTTCTCTCCAGCTCATAAATGACCCTTTTTCACAAAAGCAAAATCTGAGTTCTTCCTTAAAAAGAACTTTTAAGACAAGTCACAATATTACTAAATGTTTAAAGCACAAACACTACTGTATTACCATGTTTGATGATTTTTTTATCATGTTTTATCAGGTTAGGCAGTTTTATTCCCAAGAATAGAGGCACTTGAGGGAAAGTGCTCCTGTGGCAAACAGTGTAGCATATTGATGCCTTCTTGGAAGATAATTTTGAAATGTGGACTTAGTGGGGGGGGTGGGGGTGGAAGGAAAACTAAGTGTTTTTCATAGTAAAAATTAAATATTAATAGTTATCTATTTCTGAAGAAAACAGATAATATATTTCCTCAGAAAGACAGTAGATTTGATAAAAACCAAACAATGTGGGTTGGCTACGCTCAGTCTGTACTCACGATCTTGTACGATGGTACCCTACACTGTAAGAAGGTCTTCAAGGTGACCAGGGTACTTGTCTGACTGAGCTACAAGGAGGATTAGCAGAAGCAAGGCAGCTACCTCTCACCCTCTGCTAACCAAATCCTTTTAACAAGACAGAATATAAAACTATGAACAAAGAAAGCACATACTCTCCATCAAAAATAGAAATCTTGAACAGCAATCATGAACCGTTGCCCTTCTCTGGACACGCTCCAGCATCTCAATGTCTTTCTTGTAGTGAGGGCCCAGAACTGGACACAGGACTTGAAGGGCAGCCTCACCAGTGCCAAGTAAACGGGGACAATCAGTGCCCTGGTCCTGCTGGCCACACTATTGCTGATACAGGACAGGATTTCACTGGCCTTCTTGGCCACCTGGGCACACTCTGGCTCATGTTCAGCAGGCTGTTAACAAGCACCTTCAGGTCCCTTTCCAGCACAGAGCTTTCCTGCTACTCTTTCTCAAGCCTTCAGCATTGCATGGAGTTGTTGTTACACAAGTGCAGAATTATTATTATGCCTCAGCAAGGCAAGGTATGTGTTTCTCTTAGGATCAAAGGCAAAGTAGGACTCTGAAGGTAATTTTTTTGATCTGTGTTTTGTTTTCACAGTGTATTATTGAACTTCTCTCACCACCATGTACATGCACCCCAGGGGATATGTAAGGAAATATGAAATATTTGATAATGATCTGTATATCTTTGGAGAGACTGTGTGCGCATTACAATTCTGATGGCTCCCTTGAAAACATTATCTACATTGTTTCTCTCCGGAGGAGTGCATAAGACACTGCCTACATTATCTGTGTGTGAGAAACCGTATCTCTCTCCTCTGCCTTATCCAGACTGACATTCTTATCCTTCACAGTGTAAAGGGTACAATGTGATAACAGGATGTAAGGTGACGACATGTACTCTGCTTCTGGGAAGGGCTTTCTGCCAGCATGGCTAAGGCATGATGTGATTCATCAAGCAATAATTTGAGTGTGGATCGTATTAGGAATGATTTCTTAAGTGATAAATTGAGCGGAGTAAATGGCTGTCTCCTATGAAAGCCCTTTCTATTGTTCTGAATAGAGTAGAGCATTGCGAAATCCTTTGATTTAATTGAAAATATGTTTTCCTAGGCAGCAGCTCCTAAGGATGAACATTTTCATGGAAAGATCAACATTTGTTTTATCTACTGTCCTGTACTTAAAATTTATATGTATTATTCAGACCATATTTATAATCCTCACTTTTTTGATGATGAAATATAATGGGATGAGACATTTGGACAAACTACTGAGATACCAAAGGAGAGGATTTAAAAACATGATAATTTTGATTCTATTTTTATTTGGGGTTTTTTTAAGGAAACAAAAATTTGTTAAGAAACAATTTTTTAACAATTTAAGAAACCCCAACATTTGTTTTTTTCTCTTTTGCTGCTTGTAAAATTCCCAAGAGCCTGGCAGATTCCATGCAGAAACCTGAAGTTGTTGTAGAGGTCACTAGTCAAGTTCAAAGTTTAAATTTTACTTGGCTAGTCCTGCTTAGATAATTTTAACTCAGTGCAAAGAAAACCTGGAATGTGAAAATATTATTAAAATACATTAATTTCTATATGTGAGCATCTAATAAGGGAAAGTATTTTAATGGTATTTGTCAATTTAGTTTCTTTTTGGTTTTGTTTTTAAATTCCTATTCATTTCTTCAGTCTGTTATTATCCTTCCTAACAAAACTGATTTACATATCAATATGACCATTAGCTCTCCTGATTAATTAGTCTGTACAACCACCTATTTTCCAACAAATAAAAGGAAAGATAAATGGCCGTAGAAACAACAAGGAAAACCACAAAATACCATCTTGGTTTATCAACACACTGATACTTTCACTGACCTTTCTTCAAACCTTTAAGAAGGAGTGGGCTTTGTAGAAAGAAACAGAAACATTTTGTTATCACATGTTGCATTACAAGCTTTCATGAAGGACTGAAGTGAATAGTAGGGTCATCTAGTCTGACACAGATGGTGGTGACATCCTTCCCTGTGCTTTAGAACTACTATATGATATATCTCAAGTCTGATTTAGACAAATTTAGAAATGTGTTGTTTACTTACACTGAAGAGTATATCCTTGTGAAAAATACTTTGATTTTGTATTTAGCATTATTTTCTTTCTTTTTCCTCTTGTATTGCAGTGCATGTATTTCATATACAGTACATATATTACATACTTAACTGGAACACAGGAAAGCAAATGATATCACATAACCTAAAAGAAATCGACAAGGTTAATAATAGCAATTGTACCTCCCCTGAAAAAGCAATATACACTGAGTATCTTAGATTTTTTTGCAGAATTATTTTCAGGATAATACAGATTAACATGATAACCTCTGCTTCTTTACACCTGTTGCCCTTATAGCAGAACAATTGCTTCCACAGGCCTAGTTTATTCCACCTCTGTATTTTTCTCTATGTATCTTCCTTCGTAAATTAACATAACAGAAATATTCATATGACAGAAAACAAGTTTGGAAAGTAGCTAAATTTCTGTTGTCAGCTTCAGAAATAAAAGGTAAGCATAGAAGAATGAATCTCATTTTATTTACTAAGGCCACCTACCACAGACTACAAGTTATTTGTGTGAATCTATAGTAGCATCTGTGCACTCTCATTCAGAGTGACCTTTATTTTCTTTATACAACACACTGACCTAGTTCTACAGCTCACATATGGTAAGTAGGTAGGTAAGAAAATACATGACACTCAGCAAAAACATAGAAAAATAGCTACAACAGAATGAATTTCTATGTAATTTAGTAAGGAAAGGTATTTTAGCTTCTTAACGTTAAGAAGCTTTAAGAGTCGGTACATTTTCAATGGAAAAATATTTTGAATATTTTTACTGAAATTATCTCCAACTTTTGCAAAAATAAAAACTGCCAATTTTCTAAATACCAATATTTTATGTCAACCTATGTCATAATGATATGTCAGATATGTCAGAAGCATTTTTCTACTAGTCTGATTATACTTTCTGATCATACTGTTCTCAAATTTACTTTTTTCCCACACTCTAGAATAAAGTGTGAGTAATTTCAACTGACACATGATCATTTTAGGACAATCAAGGTCTGCCTTTTTCCTATAGTATACAGTATACTTTTGTGGGCAACACATCACGTAACTGTTGCATAGCTATCATCTAATTTAGTGTTACTACTAGCACTATGATGTGACAAGAAGACTTTTTTTTCCTGAGGGCTGTCTAACTAGCATCTGTTATATGAAAAGACTTTGATATGTCCTGAGAAATGGTAACTAACAACTAAATCTTTGAATTTTAAGATGTCATCTTTTGGCCCAAGCTATAAGACTACAATGTATGGTTTTCTCTATTTTAAGCATTGATCTCCCAGAAAATACAGCAGTGTCTTGTATTTTCTTTTCATCCTCCACGTATCCTTCCAGGGCACAGTAATCAATGGATCTGTGCTAGTTGCTTGATGTTTGAAGCTATCATACATGGGTAATGGGCCAGATTTTTCTATGAATTTCCTTGGACTGATGAGGAGCATTGTGTCAAAGCTGGAAAGCTCTCCAGTGGTATCACTCTTCTCTCTGGTGGCCAGTGACAAGACCCAAGTGGATGGCCTGAAATGTCATGAGGGTTTAGGCTGGATATTAGAAAAAGATTCTTCATCCAGAGGGTGCTGGGCACTGGAACAGACTCCCCAGGGCAGTGGTCACAGCACCAGGCCTGACAGAGTTCAGGAAGTGTTTGGACAATGCTCCAAGCACATGGTGTGACTCTTGGGGCGTCTTTTGCAGGGCCAGGAGTTGGACTTCAATGATCCTTGTGGGTCTCTTCCAACACAGGATATTCTATGATTCTATGAATTTTTTGCATTTGTTATCACTGTCTTAAAAATTTATTTTCACTAAAATATAATCAAGACCCAAGTTTATTTTTTCTTTTCTTTCTTTCTTTTTCTTTCTTTCTTTCTTTCTTTCTTTCTTTCTTTCTTTCTTTCTTTCTTTCTTTCTTTCTTTCTTCATTCCTTCCTTTCTTCCTTTCTTCCTTTCTTTCTCTCTCTCTTTCTGGATAGAGCAGAATATTTACATGGAAAAAAAGTAGTTTTTAAATCTAAAAGTGAACTTTTTGTATATTTGTTATATTATATTCCAATATGAATTTCTTAAAGCCTATAAAACCATTTTGCATTCAATAGCATGCAGCTCTTCTACAGGCCCATTTACAAAAAATAACTGCACTGTGAATTTGTAATGGGACATTCAATCAGCCCAAACCAAATTCTTTCTTCACAGAATATATTATAAGGTAGAAAAGAATTCTGAAGTCTAATTTCAGCTACAGCTTTTTGCTTCAGAGCTGTTTTGAACTATTCTTATTGCAACAGTTTATGTACTGGGTTGTGTAGTTGATAAAGATAACTGGAACTGCCTAACACTTTTACAGAATTTATTAATACAGAGGGGAAAAACAAACCAAATTTGGCTTCTTGATTTAAGAGGTCACTTGAAGCTAATCATATCAATGTTTGAGGTCTATTTATTTAGTACTAATGATACTCTGTAGCTTAGCAATTATTGTAAGACATATTTTGCAGGTTATCAAGCAAGACTGTTTTTTATATGAAAGGAAAAACATGTAGATTCATTATTCATTAGAAAATATTCTATAAAATTCTGCAATATAAGAGTCTTTTATCTGAGGCAAGATACTATTTAATTACTCAAATGTCTCTTAAACACACCGGAAAACTTTACCTATCCAAGATGTTTAGTGTAACATTTATGCATTGATATTTCAGCTGAAAAATCAGGCAAATCATTTTTTGTTACATTTTTAATCTAAAATGCCTACCTGTTTTCAGCTTTGAGACTCCGAGACTAGGGAAAAGCATTCAACTATTGCACGGCAAAGTTATTTTCACAGTAAGCAACCAAGTAATGATGGTGTGTGAGCAACATAATATACATAGCAATTTTACTTTTGAAGTATTTTTTTTTTTGATTCACTGTATGTTGCAGTTTCCTTCGTTTTCTCCTACCTCCAAAACTTTATAAATTTAGGACATGCTAGTGGCATCCTTCAAGCTGAAAATATATGGTAGGACAGTTTGGTGTTTGCATTTATATCATCTAGCTCAGTGGTTATTCCCTTCCTCTGAACATGAAAGGTCCACTCCACTTTCAGACAGGGGAGACCTGATCCTGTAACTGTGTAAACTGAACAGACTCTAATACAGCACGTTATCACCATTCTACCACTTTTGCCTTTCCTTTTATTGCAAATATATGAACCTCTCACCTCCCTCTGTAGAGGATTGTATGGAATATATGTTATATGTCAGACCACATGACTAGTTTACCCTCACAAATTTATTTCATACTGTTTTCATAAAGAAAATGAAAATAAAAATAGATCAATATTAATGGATAGTCATTCTTGATATTTAAAAGCAATTTTTTTGAGAGAAAAGTGTCCTTCTGTGAATTCTTAAAGCATAAATAAGATAAAATGCTGAAAATATAATTGTCTGCTGAGGGATTCAATTAGTTTCTACAGTTGGGGATGTGATGCATGATAAAGGAAACTGAGAATCCTCCAGAATTATATTAATGAAAGACTACATCAGCTATTTACACTGGAAAATGAGCTAGAAATAAAGGAATTTAAATTAAAAAAAAAAAAAACAAAACCCGTGAAGATGTGATCTGTGTGAATGACATGGTTCTTTATATTTTTTTTTGAATTTGCAGAGTTTTGCAATATCCAGTTCAGAGTGGGAGTTCTTAAATCTCCAAAATGAATGTATTTATTTAGTAATAAATTGTACTCCAAGATAAAAAGAAAACATTAAGCACCTTTAAGGAAGTTTTTGCACCATTGTACTACTTTTTCTTTTTGTTTGTGTCAGCTTATATTCCATTGTTTTAAAAATAAGGGTGACCTCTCCTCCTTCACACCCATGAAACTGATTCTTGCTTGTGTGTTTCTGTTACTGTGTGCTAATCTCTCTCAGTTATAAAAGACCTACACGGTCACAAATTGGCACGGTACAAAATTGGCGATTTCAGGGGCTGGATTTGTGCTCCCATTGCTTTTCTCTTCATTTTTCATCTACCCATCTGGCTGGAGCACTTAACATCTTTCTTTTCCTTGGCATTAGGAGCAACCTACACGCCTCTCCTCTGTGCAGTGGGGAAAGAGGGGAAGAATTGTCAGGACACTGCAGAAGTTCAGAGGAACAGCCACTCTCTAGGAGGACAATACTAGCCTCTGTCCTCTCAGCAGTAGCAACATATTGTCTTTTCCAAGCTATAAGCAGCTAGTAAGTAAATAGGTATTCCTCTTCTTTCAGGGAAAAGACAGCAGGCCAGATGGTAATGGATCTCCAGGGTGTCCTTTGAGTGGTGCAAGACTAATCTGGGTCCTATTAATCAGTTTGATTCTTCCTTGTTATCTGAATGCGTTCATCTACTGCAGAGCACTTTTAACACCTAGATAGCCAGATTTGTGGGGTTTTTTTGAATGTTAATAGAAGAGACAGTTTAGGCTGCACTGTTAGGAACTCGAATTCAAAGCGACTCCAATTGCACCCTTAATTCAGTTAAGCACAAGTTCCTTTATTTATCAAAAGAACTGTAGGATGCAGAGGGACTAAGATAAGAAGATGACACATGAATGCTGTCTTTAACAAACAGCTCCTTTTTGTTTCTGCTGCAGAGGAAGTACCGCAGGCACTCAGTTAAAAAAATACAATTACTGCTTATGAAAGGACTGAATGACCACTGTTGAGGAAGGACATCATTAAAATTAATTTCTTGTTTCTGTTCAGTATGTTATCCATCCACTGAAAGTAGATTTTATGTAGAAAATTTGTGTCGCTTAAAAACTGTCCCACAGTTTGCCAGTTTCTAAGAAATTTAACTGATTTTAGATAATGTTAACACAGATATTTCTAGCTTGTGAAGACTTTGTTTTGCAGGCTGTGATAGTCTCTTGGTATGGAAACCAAATTAAGTATTTCTCTATTACTATTAACTGATCTTCGCACTTTGAACTTTTTGAGTGACTTCCTTGCAACACAAAAAGATTTTATGAGGGTAAGGACCATTTTCTTGTAAACATTTTAAGTCCACAGAGTATAGAGGAGAGAAAGTTGGAGCAAATTTTGAATTCATATTTCAAATTATGACTCTAAGTTTCTTCTCATTCATGTATTAGACAGCGTCAAAATCAATTCTGTCATATGAAATACCGGTATTAATGTGAATATTAGATAAATACTCTGACATATGTACAAGTATGTGTGGAAGAGAAATGAAAATCAAGAATCTTCTTAGTCACATTTCAAGGTTTTACTTGTGTATGTCATCAAGAGCAAGTATTAACTCCTATTCGAGATTTAATAATTTTTTAAGGCTTGATATAGAAGATCTACTTGTTAGCTTTGTATTTCTTTTTTTTTAGCAAGACTAGTAATAGTTAATATGTATTCAGAATGATATCTCTCTTATTACAAAATTTATAATTTAAAAATTGATATTACTGGAAAATATAGAATAGTCACATAATTTACTCAGATCTATGTTGAGATCCAAGTTAGATGAATAAAATATTTAATAGGATTTTTTTCATGCTTCTGTATCTATGCCCAAGTTATCAAGATCTTATATGTTTGATGGCCAATAGGAAGCTGACTCTTCAACAACTCTCTCTCAGGGCACAGTTGCAAATATTCAATGCTCACAAGTTTCCAAAGAAATTCTGGCTGTTCTGGATGATTTAAAAGTACCCTGACAAGTCAAATGATAAAAATACTATGCAATGGAGAAGTGAAATGTAAACTAGACTAAACCTCAAATATTACTTCCATTATTTCTTAATCCAGAATTTTGAGTCTTTATGAAATTAATGTGTATCATCAGTGGATCCGTGCTCTCACAGAAAACGTTACATTATAATACATCTCCTGTCTTATGTTTCAGTAAGATCAGTTCTCACTAAAGTGCATCTCTCACAGCCCAGAAAGGTAAAGATCAACTCACTTCATATTACTAATACGAAAACTAGGACATCTGCCTCCTGCTGCTAGCCATTAAAAACAAAGTAGCTGTTCACCCCAATTCCTACTAGTGTTAGTTTTATCCTGGTTAAATGTCTTCATAAGATCTAACCAATAAGCTTATATTAGAAATTTTCATTGTCTTCCAAGTATTCAAATGCTCATTTATTTCAGGAAGATTCCTCCCCCCCCAAATAAACAAACAAACAAAAATTTTACCTCCATAAAAAGACATTTTTGCCAACGTGTATGTTAGAGGTAGTAGTCAGCAGTTTGACTGAAGAAACAAATTAGTGACCCTCCTTTTTCATACTGTTCTATATGTAATAGAAGAGTATAAAAGAGTATATTAATGACGTTTCTGTACTATTTCACAAGCCTGACAGCTATGATTTTAGGCTTTTTGTGAACATGGCAAGATATCACTGCATTAACTTACAACTGTGTGCAAAACGTGACTCAGATTTAGGGGCCAAAACTACTGGTGTGGGAAAAGTCTGAAGTGAAAACCTAAATTCTTGCACATGAGAACTGGTATACCTCTAGAGGAAAAGAAGTCTCAAACATAAAATGCTAATGCATGGAAAATGGAACCACTGGAGTTTTTTTCATCTATTAAGTGAAAAAAGTAACATGCAGATCTCTCCTATGTCCTTTGTCTTGGATCACTTCTGTTATATACCCCAGTATATACTTTATCACTGTAGCAAAGGACTCTGAAAACATGTCATGTAATTTGAGACAGTGACCATTGCAGATGTTTTTTATTGGGCTTTTCTAATTGTTGTAATGACTTAAAAAACAGTGGAGAAGGAATTGTCAGGAAACAAACAAACAAACAATTTTTCTGTACCTCTTTTACAAGCCAAAGATGGCAGGTCTTCCAACAGTGTAGAGTAGTTCACAGAATAAAAAATCTGACAGCAGCAAGTGTGGTTTCTGTAAGAAAACACTGAACAGAGACTTGTTTTTACAAGCTTCTGTTTGTAAAGTGTAGGATTATGGAATATTTTTAATCACTCCTCCTATTTAAAATTTTATTTACAAATAATTATGTCAACAGTGGTGAAAACTCCTGAACTTCTTGCCTTACATCATTTTTTCTAATAAAAATATCAGCATAAGAAAGTTATGATGAGCTGAAGTTCATTGAGGTTAAGTTAAAATCAAAGGATACATTACCTTGAAAATGTTGAGGAGAGAAGGAGAGACCTGTGGGTTTTTCTTTAATCTGGAAGAGCAAGCAATGGTAAAACACTTTCCAGAACACTTTTCATTTCTTGGCAGAAGACATTAGACGTTGCCTCCTGGGTGTACCGACCTCTTGATCTTGCACACAAATTCTTGACTTGTTATTTGTAGTCTTCAAAGATTGTGTTCCTGTGCTCTAATTCCCAATGGAAACAGTGTCGGGTAACGAGTGTACTTGAGCATGTTTCATCCACATCTGGTTGGACACAACTACTTTCATATGAACTTTCTGCAGTATGTATTACACAGAATAAATACGCCCTACATGTGCTAAGATTCAGAGGTGTTTAGAAGAAAATATTTTTATCCATTGCAATATTTAAGTGTTCCTTATTTAAGCATAAGAAGGGCAATATTCTTTACATACATAAGAGTTAGATACTCATTTACATCTGAGTATGCTATAAAGGAAATTTAAGAGGTAACTTTGTGGCGTGCTTCCAACACAAATTCTGCACATTCATGTGAAGATGCTGTACCCAAAAAAATTCACAGCTGAGGACTAGCTCCACATGACCTACAGGGAGAGTAGAACTGCAAATGAGTTCAGTGGCTACTATTGCTGAGGGAGTTGAAGGAAAGGAATGATATTTTCCCTCACTTCAATTGGAGAGGTGACAAACAGATGGATTAAAACATTTGTATATTTTTGCAGAAAAGTGGGCAAGCAAAAGGTAAAGTTGGTGATGTTAGAACATGGGGTGTGAATCAGTGTGATGGAGCAACAACCAGGAAAAAATTTGATTTTGAAAAGCTTTGGCAATTAAATGGAAAAGTGGATAATAGGCTCTCATTCACAAGTTAAAGATTTAAATTGGAAAAAAATTCAAAAAGCCTACAGCAACATCATAAATAAACTAGAAAGTGATGTGTTCCCTAAAAGAAAGTTTTCTGGATTGCCTCCTGTTACAGTCCATTGCAGAAGACATCTTTGTATATATTCTTTAAGGTTAATTTAAAATAATTGTTATTCTTCCTTATAAATGCATATGTGTGCATTTTATTTGAAAAACTTCTTTAAAAATTTAGCTTTGCTTATGTTGATTTTTGTTTTCAAGGTCTTCTTTACAAACACTTACATCTATTGCAAAGGGAAGTTTTTCTAGCTAAACAGGATTTCACTCCCCACCTGGAAACTACAAAAATAATGTAATGAATTTTTTTTTTTTTTTTTTTTTTTTTTTTTAGTATGGAAGAGAGAAATGCAGATAGTAAGAAAAAAATTAGTTTAAGGATCTGGCTAAATTATGACATGTTAGTCTTGAATTCTCTTAGTCACATGCAGAACAGAATATTTATTGCACTGTCACACTGCTATTAGTAAATTGCCTCTCAGTGATAAACAGTAAATATTTCTATTGAAGGCAGTTTTTAGGAAGATCTTTCTGATACCACAAACTTCTTTATAATCAGAACATAAGCTTGCCCTGCAAAGGATTGCCTCCACAATGTGAAACTAGTCTAATTTGATTGAAATTCAGAAACCTTATTTAGAACAAATTCTCCTCTTCTTGCTTTTTTTTTCTCTGTTACTATTGCAAGGAATTGTAGCTGTTATGCTAGTGATTATGACAAGCAATTATAAAAATGAAAGCAGGATTAAGAGGCAAAGGCTTTAATGTTCTGTTTGAGTTAGTTTTTGTACAAAATGAGAGATAAGTGCTGCAGAGATGGGGTAAATGAAGACTGCTTGACAGTCCGGCCAAAATTGAACATCTTTGCTCAAAGGTGTTATGCCAGAGTCTTATCTTATTCACAAGAAATCATGAAAAAGAATGGAGAGGGATAGCAATCCCTGTTTCTGTTACTGCTGGTAGGATTGACATGCAAAGTACTAATGTTAGAAAGAATCACCTCTGACTGACCATGAGTAGAGAGGCTTATCCTTTAGCAGAAACAAGATTGGAAGCCTTATGGGTATCCAGGGATACAGCCTGGGAAAAGTAAGCACCCGGGTAAGGTTATTTTGTGCCCCCAAGTGACTGGCTGCATTGCTTATGTTAAGGTCCATCTCAGGTCTTAACTCATCCATTCTTCAAAAACACCCACATTAACTCATTAACTAAATCTGTGGATATGTCTTCATGGGTCCCAAGCAAATACTTCAGCAGACAGCTTCTGGCTTTTTAGTAGGTTTAAAAAATGTATTCTGAAATGCTATACCAATTTCTCACGATTCAGAAATAACCCACTTTGACCATCACAGCAAGGCACTATAGTCTTAGCATGCTTTCCAAGTTCCATGCACCAATTCCAAGTATTCTGTTTGTGCGCAGTTGCATATACCTAGGACATATTTTGAAAAACATACAAAAGCATGTATATAGTAAAATAGATTATGGAAATATTTTGTTCATTTATGGCATCTTATAAAATAGATATTGCTTTATTTGTTTTAAACTAAATTAGTTTTTTTATTAATTTATGATGGAGAGGGAAAGAATTAGATCTAATATCTGATCCAAGTAAAGAAGACCACTCTAAAAACAAACAAAACAGTCTTTGTTTGCTTGCATGAAATAAATTGTCTTTCCTTAGATCTGTAACTTCTAGATTTTTGTAACTTCTTGGTCTGTGCATTAGGTCTATTGCAAAAAAAAAAAAAAGTAATTTTATTTGTTCAAAGATGTGAGGAATTTCTTTAATTTCTTCAAAAATTACCTAAGTACCATCGCAAAACTTTTTCATAATAGTAGGCAAACACGCCTAATTCATTAAGATTCATTAAGAGTTCTAACATATACTGTTAGTAGAAGTTGTTGAAGTAGAATTTTTAGAAACCATTACTAACTCAGTGGGTTGCTCTGATACTAGGTTCTGTTAAGATATTTCATATTACCTTAATTACAAAGCACTTGATTATTTAATGCAATTGTGAACCACCTCCTCCAGAAGAGTTTACAGAGATTCCCTCAGTAGTGGTCTCTTGCATTGTGCCATTAGTAAAAGAGCCCACTGTTTTACGTTTCCTGCTGCCTAACAGTTTTCTCTTTGTCACTTTAAATTAATTTAAAAATTCAGCTGAAAAGTCTTTTGTTCCTAACCAGGACCTCTGAATACAAGGGGACTAAAAAGTAAATGATTATTTTTTTTAGTTAAATGATGTGGATTCATCTCATCTGTCTTAAAAAAGAAAAACATTAATGAGCATTTCAGCCAAGGTAGTGTCTAAGCAGAACTACAAGTGGGCCCATAGATAATTTTGGAGAAAAATATTTCAGGTAGGTATATTGTATATTGGCATTCAACACCGGATAAATATGAAAAATTTACACAAAACAGGTAGAAGTGTGGGAATTGTGTGAACATACATTGCTTGCTATATAGAAAGTCCCTAATAGTTTCAGAAATTTCATCATAAAAATGCCATTAATTTAATTAAAAGACCTTGAGATGAGGAAAAAATCTGAAATATTTTACCTGGAATATCATTACCATAAAAGCAGGGAAAAAAACCAACTACAGTTTGCAACTGTTTTTAACTTCAGCTCCTGAGGTATGGGGAAAGGAGTCAGACTACTGAGAACAGAACTTCCTGGGCTGTTTAAGGGGAAACATGGCCTGAAACCAAGAGCAGCCTAATCAGATGGAACAGAAATGGAACAAGAGAGAATTGAAAGTATCTATGAGATGAGCCAAGAGGAAGTGTGGGTTTTTTTTCCAAAACTGTGGAAACTTAGATGTAAGGTAGAAAAAGCATGAGAAATATTTGGGAAGATTTTACTGTTTTCACTGGTTGAGATGAGGAAGGTTTGTGATTTAAGAGAAATGGGAAGGAAAAATCCAGAACAAGAAGGAAATCATGAGGCAAATATTGAGATGGATACAATGGAAGGTAATATCTTTATGCTGACATCAGAAAAACTAACTTGCCAATAAAAACATTTAATACCTTTTGGAGAGGATGAGGACTTATAACACTTAGGAAGATAGAAATCAGACTTTGCAATTCTCTAAAAGTAAAATGTCACTAGAATATTTAATTACTGGAACCTGACATGCATAAGTTCCCTCAATGTTCAGGTAATTTCTCTCTTAACATATTCAGCTGGTTTGATCTTTAACTTTTCTCCCTTACAACTAACATTCCATAAGGCATTTGGGCAACAAGATCAATATTACCAATGTCACTGTGACATTTGATTAAGTGAAGTCTTGCTTGGCTTATCATGAGAAAATTTGGGATTCTCATTGCCAGAACTTAATTAACTCCCATTTTTCTAATTTGATTACCTTTGCAACTTCAACTTGCATCTTAACTGTAAGCAGTGGTCAGAAGCAAAATACAGCCTACGTTGTCAGAACCATTGAGATTTGTATAGTTTAGTCTTCTTATTTCCATAATGTGTTTATGGGCTAGGTATTTTTTTTCCTTTTTTTTTTCTTTTTACATGTAGACCACACTGTGTGATGTAAAATCTGATTTCTATTAAGGTTTGAAGGCTAAACAGATTAGATTGTGACATGGCACTTTTAGTCTGTTATCTTTCTGCTATAATATTGAGAAACTTTGCTTTATTTTAAGGCTTCCTTTCTGTGGCATAATCACAGTTGCCATGTTATCCTGCCTAGCTACCAGCTGCCTTATCTAACCACCTAACCACTTGAAATGTGCTTTTTGGAATTTAAGTTTAATTTTTGGTGTGAAGTGTTTGTGAGGTGTGGGAGGGCTTTTTTGTTTGTTAGTTTGCTTTGGGGTTTTTATTTTTATTTTGCAAGTTACAAATTAAAATATAAGACTTCTTAATTATAAAGGGTTTTCTTTTACCCATGAAGAGAGAAAGATATTGTATTTGTCTCTGCATAGTTTTCCCAGAAATCAACACAGCAGCTCTTAGTCTAGAAAGAAATGCCTAAGTGAAACATTCATATGGAAAGATGCATGTCAGAAGGGAGGCTACGTTTGAGGCCATAGGATAAGTTAATGGGCATTACCCTCGAGCTGCTGGGAAAATGAAAAGTTGTGCTGAAGTAGTTTGAGTCAAAAGTTCATATGGAATCTCAAATATATCTGGACTAGGAAGAAGCTAAAGCTCTCTCCTACAGGGCTGGTAAGACTTTGATTTTCTTGAAATGCCACTGATCTTGAAACCAGTAATGCATTTAGTATTATTTTATTATATTCCATTTTACACACAAATAAGCTTATTGATGTAGAATCTATCACATATATTTCCTACTGATACTTCAGCATAAGGTTTGCATCTACAAACAATAATTTTGGGCTCTTTAGAAATCTCAATGGCATTTGACATTGTTACCATACCTTAGGAGCTGAAGTTAAAAACTCTGAGTTTGCCAGAGGTTAGAAGTGTGCTGGCCATCCAGTGATTCATTTCATATAATAATTTCTAGCATTATTAACTGCTCCAAGCAGGCATGTCAACATTGGTCTGTATAACTTGTAAATAAATATATCGACCAGAAACGTGATTTTTTGCAAGACATCCAGGGGTCTGTGCTCCAACTACAGCTCCAATCTGTGCTCCAACTACCTCCTGTTGTTCAGTGCCTTGGGGACAGGGCTTTAAGGGATGAAGAATTCAGAGATGGGTTTGCTCACAAAGCACTGCCAGTGGCCTCAGCACAGGGCACGGCTGAGCCCCTCAGCCACAGGCAGGCAGGTGAGAGGCCTGGGGAAAGCCTGGGCAGGGGAGGGCAAAACGCTGCCCAGCAGCCAGGGCTGAGCGAGGAGAGAGAGAAGGATAAGGCCAGGCGGGTCTCCAGGCCCCCAGCAGGGATGAATGACTCTTTGGCCCCAGGAGAGACCCCGGTGGGGCAGGTGGATATGGCCTGAGGGGACCTGCAACCCATGGAGAGCCCATGCTGGAGTAAGCTTATCTTAAAGGACTTCAGCTTGTGGAAGTGCCCCAGGCTGGAAGCAGTGTAGCATATGAGGAGGGAGGAGCAGCAGAGAGGAGCTGTTACGGACTGACTGCAGCCCCTCATTCCCTATCCCCCTGCTCTGCTTGGAGGGTGTACTGCTGCATTTGTATTAAACTTGGTTTTGCTGATACCTTTGAGGGTGGTGCCTAAAGTAACCTAAACCACTCATTCACAACAGAGGGGAAGAGGTAGAGGAGTGACAGATGAAGAAGTGAAAGTAAACTTCTGGGAAAAAAAGAGGGGGATGGGAGCGGGCAAAGGTGATGTGTGAACTTTTGCTTTTGTTTCACACTCCTCAAATGTCTTTTATTTGGCGGTTATTTAATTTACTTTTCCCACCTTGATGGTAACTGGTAAAAGACGACCCTGTCTTTATCTCAACCCATGAACTTTTTCATTCTCTTTTCTCCTGATCTCTTGTAAACGGGGAGTGAGACTGCGTCTGGGTGGGTATCTGGCCATTAGTTAAGGTAAACTCACCATGTCTGCCTTCAAGGTAGATGTAGACAGCAATTAATTCATTCTTATATTTCCTCTTCTTAAAGCCAAACTTTTCCTCACCTTTGTAGCCCTCTGTTGGAATTACTCCAGTGCATTACCTAATTTGTACAGGGCAGTCCAAAACTGGATAGTTTCCAGGTGTGGTCTTGTAAGTGCCTGTTACTGAACTGGGATATCCATTTCCAGTTAATGCTATATCCCTAAGTTTAAAAGTTAGCGCCAACATCTATTCGAAAGACCTTTGCATCTGAAAGTCCTCTGTCACAGAAAACAAAGGAAAACAGTATAAAGACATGGAATAAGAAGTTCCATAATTATGAAGGTCACAAGTGACCACTGTAATCAGCTAACATAATAGCATACAGTAAATTCACTTCTGTCTTTAAGCTTTAATAAAAACTATTAAAATGCCCTTTTAAAGGACACAAAGAAAATTAAACAGTTTTAGGGATCTTACAAATGCCTTTGGCAGATTTTACATTGCCAAATTAAATTGACCAAGAAAAAACCCCAAAACTGAAAACAAACAAAAAATTTCAGCCATTGGATCTTGCCATGCACTTATTCAGCTAAGCAAGATAGACCTCAGGAATTGCTTTTACCTGTTGAGTTTTGTTTTTCTTTTTGTAGACAAATTAATCTTAGAGCACACTTAAAAAGGTGCTACAGGCAAGTTTGCAGAAAATTCTTAAGACAGTGCCAGCATAACATTTCAGAGTTTTACAGTGCTTAACTTACAGATGCTGGTTAGCTGACACAATAATATTCTTGGTTGTTTCAAGAAAATTTCTAAATGGTGATAAGAGAGATAACATTGGTATACTTTTACATTGTTAAAGTATTTCTATTTCTTAGAAGTATTACATCTGCTTGGAAAATAACCAAGATTGACAGCAAAGTGCAAATGTGTATCTCATAGCAACAAAAATCACCAAACTGAGCAGCTCTCCAAGGATGTTAGAGAAAAGGGATTTTATTGTTAACTGCTTGTAGTACTTTCCATACTCACACTGGACTAGTTTCTTCCTGGACCCTTTTCTTATATATTTTTATATATATATATTGAATATAGATGTATTTTTATTATATAACTTTATGCATAATAAAAGTTAGATAAGTAAGAACAGAAAAGGGAGATTTCCCTCTTGGACAGTGAATTATTAATAGCATTTTCTAATAATATTATCATTATTTACTCCTTATAGGAGAAGGAAATGTCTCCCTTAAAGAGAGACATTGCCTAAGTTTATAAGGAAATTAAATATGCCTATAGGTAATTTTTCAATTTTCCAAAATAAAAATGTTTTCTGAAAGATGTATTGTTAATAACTGGAATTTTTTTATAAAGATATTTAAAATTATTGCTGTGGATGAAAACTTAGAAATATTTAAACTGTTTCTCTTTGTTTTCCTCTCTGTAATCACCTCCCTGGTTATTTGCAGTATATTTCTGGTTTGAGCTTATTGCATCATAATAGTGAACAAATGTCACATTAATTTTGTTACTTAAATGTTTTTAATCAAATCCCTTGGCTTAGACACTTAGAAGTATCTGAAATGCTTACTTTTTTTACTTACATTAGATTAGATTTATTTTAAGCTAGATATACTGAGCACTGTAATGCATTTGGTGAGCTAATAAAATATCCTAGTTTGAATTAGAAACCATATCTTAAAGTTATTTTATTTAACAGTTTGAGGTAACTACATTAGGTATTTAATTTTGGAGCTTCAATATTGAAAAATATTACAGTATTTCTCCAACTTATTAATGTTCTTTCATCTGCTTTCTAGTAATTACCTTTCAGTTACAGCAGATTTTAGTTCTCTAAGGTGTGAGAGGCTGAAATGTTAATGGTTATTGACTCAAACAATCAGCCATTTACAAAAGCAATGGGTGCTTTGCTGAGGCCAGGTTTGCCTCCCCCGACCAAAGTGGAGGAGGAGAGTTTTGGATTTGTGGTGGCAAAACCTCTGATCCGCATAAGACAGAGGTTGTGAGCACCCACCACTGCAGGATGACCACAACAAACTGACCCTTGTTAAGATAAACCAGTAGAGCCCTGTGACTTACTCTTTCCCTGATAACCTCTGTGTAATGTCTTAAACAAGCTGTTTTCTGGCCACATAGGGGGAAAGGCCAATAAGAAGCAGATCCTCCTGAGGAGATGTGATGGCTTCTATTATGCCAATTCCCTCTGATAAGGCACAATATGAGAAGCAGGGCAAAACAGAGGTCATGTCATTAGAAGGGGCCATAAACCATCAAACACTCCCAAAGCACTCTCAGGCTCATTTCTGGGGTCTTCCAATAGAGGACTGTGCATGATCCACAGTGTTACATCAGACAGTGCAAAATTCCCCCCCAGGGGAGGTTCCTGGGCATCCCCACTCGAATCTGAACATTTATTAGCCCATTGAACTTTGTGTTTAGTGGGCTTCCCCTACACCAGACAGATCAAGACTGTGACCATTACTTTGACCCGTAGACATCTATTTTGTAAAAACACGTCTCACTGCTGGATCTGCGGGTGGTGATTTCTTTCCTCGCCCCTATCTACTCTTATCCTTTCTTTCTTTCTTTCCTTTTCTTATATATTTTCATTATACTTTTATATTATCATGTTTTTATTGACCATAACAAAAAACAGTACATACCTCCTCTCCATGGCAACCAAATTGTTCTAAAATACACCTGCCACAAATACATAGTGTCATTTCACTCTAATCCACCTCAAGGGATCTATAACAAGAACGTCAGCTACCCCATCTTCAGGGGTGGAGCATAACACAAAGTTGGGGTTTTTCCCTCCTCTCTGGTGGTATTCAACTTGCATATTCCTCTGAAGGAGTGCATTTACTTGTTCAGCATTTGCATTGGATATGTACCTACATGGCATCATACTGAAATGAGAACAGGAAGCTGTTTTCTGAATCTTTTATTTGCCTTAACAAAGTTGAACCTTAACTTAAACAAGTTCCATAATTTTAGGTTATATTTCAATAAAATAGTGCAAACGATCAAACGTTTTTGGGTATCTGAGTGTTTTCATTTAGCAAAGAGATAAAGGAAGGTCTGCCTCAGATACATGCATAACATGGGATGCCATTGAGGGTCCCTTAATCTGTGCCTACGCATATGTGAATTCTGAAAGAAATTTTAGTTTTCTGTTTGAATTTACATTGAACTATATTCATCATTAGAAAAAGGAATGCCTGGTTGAAGGGACTTGAGTACTTGCTCAATGCAGTGCAAGTGGTTAGATGATTTTCTTCCCGTGTTCATAGTATATATCTTCCAAGTACATATCTTGCGAGTTTCATCCAAGGCAGATTTCCACTCATTTTCTTTTCCTGTCACAAGAAAATTAACTTATCTTTTTAATTTTTTTCATGTGCTCTTATCCATTTTGATAACTCTTCTGGTTTTGATTATTAATTTTTGATTAGATATTTTTTCACTTTACCTTCTAAATTAAGTACAAAACCTTATCTGTGGGACAATTTGTATTTTTACTTGTTGCATTGGATTTTTTGGGGTTTTTTTTGTTTGTTTTTTTGTTCTGAAATTGGAATGAGTCTTAGTTACTGGAGATATAATAGCAAAGATTTTGAAAACAAACTCAACAAAAAAGTTCAAAAACTAAAATTGGGGCTTTATTTTCAGAAATTCAGGGAAATATAATCAAATAACTTGGAAGAATGGAAAATTCATGTCCTTGGCATGGCATTTTCTCCCTCTATGCCTTTGTAGATGACTCAGTACTTTTGCAATAATTTTACTACTACTGTGACCTTGCATTTTTCTTTTTAGCTGATTGTGTAAAGTTTATGCAATTATTTGATAAAATTATTTGTAAGAGGAATATTTTCAATTTCTAAAGAATGTACATATGTGACAGGTGATTATATTGTTTGGCATACTGAATAGGCATTTCAGCTGAGCTGTGTAAATCATTGCAGATATTAAATGCAAGGTATCATTCTTGCACACAGTTGCTTTGGAAAAGAAGAGACAAACACCAATACAATTGTAATGTTTCTTGAAATAATTTCCTCCAAAGTAATATACACAATTTTTATGTAGTGCACTCTATAAAAGTGTACTTGTTAAACAGCATTATTTAATGTACCTTCCAAATCCACAAGGTAGAAAACAATTAAACACTTTTACAACATCTTTCCAAGATAAGTTAGGCAAGTAATTAACTTCTCTCTGTAGCCCCCTAACTTAAGGCAGAAGCAAGTTCATGAATTCATTTTTTATGATACCTAATACTAAAATTCATTGTAATTTTTGTTAATGAAGAAATCACAAATTTCTAGGAAGTGTATGTTCACTGAATAAAGTAAGTCTGGGACCAAAAGATGATGGAATAAAAATTTGTGCTGGTTTTGGCTGGGGCAACAAAGAGTGATAATAAAGACACATTTTTGTTACTGCTCAACAGAGTTTACATAGAGCCAAGGCCTTTACTGCCTTCTGTACTGCCAAAGTGGCGGATTCTTGAATATCTCCGGTGAGGGAGGCTCCACAGCCTCTCTGGACAATCTGTTCCAGGGCTCAGTCACCTGCACAGCAAAGAAGTTCTTCCTCATGTTCAAGTGGACCTTCAACAGGGCAGAATGATAAAATGCTTGTTGTTCTAGTGAAAAAGCTACTCTTTCTACGGATGGGGACTTGATGACTTTTGATAAATTTTGTCCCACTCAAAAGTTTTTCATTCGACTAAATTAAAACACGTTTGCCTGTGGAGAGGTGAAGTATACTTTTCATCTTTTTAAATAATGTAACCAATGTTCAAATATCATCTTTTCTCTTATTACACATGGCTATTAGTGCTAGTTTAAAATCAACCTGTCTAGCTTGGATGCTAAAACCTGTCTAGCTTGGATGCTAACCTAACACTATGCAGTACAAATCCAGGAAATGGTTAGTGACAAGTAACGGCTGGTGATGCATACCAGTGTCCTAACCTGCCTAACTTTTATTTACTTATCATTTTACTATTGTATATTTAACAAAAATTCAACTTGAAAACTAAATTGGCATGCTAGCATTATCAGTTTGAAGATGTCTCCTGGGCAGCAGAATTTTTTCAGTCATTACTGAATGGATAGCCTAATACTGCCTTCTGCCAATTGTGTTTTGTAAATTTCATTCCTTTTTCCTCCAGACAAAACACTGTATTTATTTCTGGAATAAGTTCTCTTTGGAATTATGGAACCAAATTGACAAACAATGTATGTGCCACCTCCCTATTTCATCTCAGGTGTTGTAACAGCATTAAAGCTTTTCATAACTAATGGCTCAATCTACTAAAGTAGACTGAGATAAATAATCAAGATCTCTTAACTTGTTAATGCTCTGTAAGTAAAGCATCTGGCAAGGGAAAGAATAATGTTCTTTCCTTTTTTGTCATTAATTCTCTTTGGAAATTAACCTCAGAACTCAAATAAAATAAGATGTTCATGGGCCAAGAATGACATTTTAGTGGGAGAACTTGGTTAGAGACAGCCAATAAACTGGAGACCTTCTAGATTTTGCACTGACATAAACAATATAAATAAGAAAATATATTTATGATGCTCAAGTAAATAAAAAATTATTTTTTTAATAGCTCTCTGAGTTACTGGAAGACTTATGAGTTTGTAGGAGGCTAATTTCCAGTGCATTTATTTCTTCTTGTTGGCTGACTTTTTAAGCTAAATTGTACTAAAGATTTAATGTGCACTCACCCTTCATTAGATACCAGAAAATGCTCATTCAGGAGAAATGATACAAATGTCATACGGCCAAGAAAAGTCTTGGTCAGCACATCTCGTGACACAATCCCAGGCATACAACACTGTCAGTGGCTGCCGGGTCCCTCCCTCTCCCTTTATTTTTTTGATGCAATTGAGGCTAATATTTCATTGTGGTGTAAAAATGTTTAGTATTAATCACGTTTTGCCTCATCTGTGTATCTCTAACTCCTGTAGGAATTTATTTGTTTATTTTAATCTGACATGCAAATCATACACCTTCCTACTCCTCCATCCCAAAATCTGCCAACATTGATAGGGAGGGTTTATCATATGTGCAGTAGTATTTTTCTACATGAAATATAATATATGTTTGTATGTCATGTAGATAATGTCTTACTTTATACATATTTTTTTATAGTATTAAGTAGAATCTATGTAAAGAGCTTGTGCATTATTTTGATTTATTCTGTAAACTGACAAAATTATATATAGCACAAATTTTGATGAGTTCATACATATCTTAATGACTCGAAAACAATAGAGAAATACCTTGAAAAACAATGGCAAATCACCTCTGAACAATGTAAGACAATTGTATATGCAGCTAGACGTTTTCTTTGATTAAAAAGTATAGTTTATTCAGAAACTATTCTACCCTCTGCCTAGTATTTTACTATTTGACCACCTTGTTTTTCACCCACAAGGTTTACTTTGATTGAAAGGTTATTTTTTGTTCTTGAAAATCTGTGAGTCTTTACATCTGAGGATGACAGTGCATTTCTATATGCAGTGTAGTGTGCACTTATCTTCAGTTTCTTAATGGATCTTGGTTTGGTTCAGTTTTTCATTCTAGAAATTAATAATTGGTGAATATATAATCATACTGAGCCTTTTTTTTTTTTTTTTTTAAATTCCACACCTTTTCAGTTAACTGGTAAAAGACGGATAAGAACAAAACTTAATAAAAGTTAAAAAACATTCATGGTCACTCAAATACAATTTCTTCCTTTCCCAATGTTGACAGAAAAAACCCCACACCAGTTAACAGAAAAATGCCACAACTATAATAGTTCAACCAAAATAATATTATAAGTTCTTTTGCCACTCAGAAGCTCTCTTGATTTTGATTCACATGAAAAAGTAACAGCAACTAAAATTAGAAACTCCATGCTGTTGTCCTGAATGGTTTCTTCACTCACACATAAGAATTAAGTCTGTATGCCCTGGTTATTAATTGATTTGCCTATGCTTTTCTCATGAGAAACTGAATGATTTCTGAAAAGCTGGTTAAACTAGAACTGCTCTACTTTTTCAAGTTCATTATATGACTCACATGAAGACTTTCCGGAAATTTGTTTAAGCTGAAGTTTGACCCTCCCGTCTTGTAACAAATACTTCTACTGTAATGTAGCTTCACTCTTTATCCTTCTTTTCTATTCTTTTCCACAGGAATATATAAATCCAATACCAATTATGAAGTAGAAACAGGATGATGGTTCATCAGAAATTCATGGAATAGAGTTGCTCATGGTCAAGGTAAGTTGATCATGAAACAGCCTTTTTTAGGGATTAGCTTGATGCTGGTTTTGTGAACGTCTATTCAAAGATAAAGAATGTTAAAGGCTGAGTTATAGATTGATAATGAAGCTAAATGCAAATTTCAGAGTTTAAAAATAAGGTATTTTGAAATTAAATCATGGCACATAAATTACTGCTTAAATGAAGTACTGTTTAATTTTGCTTTCCATCACAGTATGTTCAAGGTTCTTTTCTGAATGCTTCCATTTGAAGTAAAGGGGTTTTATTTAAAAAAAAAATTCCACAGTAGAGATGCACAGAAAATTAAACAATGAAGCAAAGCAGATCTTGATATGGCTATTCACTTAAGTGTATGTCCAGAGCATGTCTGAACTCAGTAGGTACGTGACAGAGAATACTACACGGCCAACTCTGAAGCAGTACCTGTCATCTTTTAACACAGCACAATGTTCTTTCTTCTCTCAGTTGTTATTTTCTCAGCAACTGAAGGGACATTTCTAATTTATCTCTTGAAAATAAAAAAATATTCATCCCGAAAGGACTGAAACTTCAGAATATGACTGTAGTGTAAGAGTGTTGTTCTTGATATTCTGAGTATTTTGATAAGATTAATTTCTCTCTCTTATTTCTGCAACATTTTAAAGTGAGGAAAAAAAGATTTCAATTCAAAATGTCTTTGAAATATAGCATGCTGTTATGAAATAATATAATTGTGTCTCTCCTGTATGATGTGAAGGTTAAGGCATACTGTGTTCACTAGAAAACCTGACTTTTTTGTTAGCTTGATGCAGAAAGACTGTCGCTTTGAGAAAAGCAGCATGTCTTTAATGAACAAAACAGCTGTCTTACTTTGGTTTTGTTTTTGCTTTTCTGGTGATCCATAGAAGGTTTGTCTAATCCTAACTTTGCAGTGACTTTAACTGTGTAGGCTAGAATGTTTTGGATTGATATTATTTTTCCTTTTGGCCAGTATTTTCTACTCAAATGTTTCTTGTCACAGTGAAACATTAACTGCTCCTCTCTGCATGCACTATTTCCACCTCTTGCTGTCTAGCTTCTCACTGTGGAGTAAAAGAATATTCCGGAAACATTCCTGGGTTCTGGGGAAAATCTTTTGGTATTTCAGTGGGAATGGTGACCTTCAAAATTTGTCAAATTTACTGCCAACCTTAGAATTGTTCTTCTCGATCCAAATAAAACAAATATCCCCAAATATTCTTATAAAAATATAACGTGTTTTAATACTCTTTGTAGAAAGCATGTAAATAATTATTGTTTGTTGCCATTATTGTTAACATCAAATTGCTTTCTAACATCATGGTATGAACATTAGTATGACACTTCTTACAGTTCTGGAGACAGCTAATGAATAAAAATTAAATGAATGCAATTATTATTTTATAGTTCCTAGTGAAGTTATTTCATATTCTTTAATGACAACTGAGACATTATTTCCCAATGTATTTCACCAATATTTTGTGGCTGGTAACAGAATTTTAATTGGTTAAAGTCTAGACTTACACAATTAGGAAAAACTGCAGTATCATATATGTTTCAAGAACAATTAGCCAGCATTGTATAAGTTTCAGTGGAAAAAAAACATTGTCATCTTAGAATTAAATGATTAATTATGCAGAAGAAATGCAAGGAAATGGTAAGATTTGCATGAGCAATTTGCAAATTGAAGGTGAAATATATTCATTCTGTAATTAGTATATCCACTGTAGTGATGAACACAGATAAGTGATTGGCCAAAATTCACAAAAGGCTTTTGTGACAGAGACGGAATAGAGGTTATTTTCTCTAGAACTTGACATGTGTTGTTACTGTTAGACTAGACAGCATTCATAGTTTATAAGCTATTGTATAATACTTACAGAAGGAATTTTCTGCAGTTATCAGCTTCTTCCTAGTACCCATTAATAGTGAGTTATGTCTCATGCATCATCTTACAGCTTTCACAGTTTAGTGTTAAATTTTACATTTTTTTGATTCATGTAAGTTATGTCAGTTTTTCAAAAATTCAGGACTGTTCTTTTCTTCATGATGAAACCTAGGAGGCTGTCATGGTATTCTCTCTGAGTGCACTGTGCATTGTATTTTCTATGCAATTTAACTGTCCTGAGACTTAAGAGACCAGTTACATTTTAAAGAATTTTTTTTATTGACTGTTTTTACTTAAAATCAAAAACTAAACAAGGGCAATACTAAGTTAGAAATGTTAAACAATGATGGTCTGGTTTTCAGGGTTCTGTTCTTTTGTCTGCTGCTCTTAATTGCTAATTCTGCACATGGCATTTATGACAAAATAAATATTAAAAATTATTTGCTAGGTCCGAAAAAAATTGTGCTAATAGTCTCCCGTAGGCCTTCATTATACCTTATAACTTCATATTATGCTGCACAGAAGCATAATTAAAAAATGCCGGAAGTTGGAACTCTTGGCTACTTGCTTTTTGGGGATCAGACTGTAGCACAGTAAGTGACCTAACGAGAGCATAACCAGGCTTCTTGTCTGATGTTTGGTTTGAAGATAAGCTATAAAAGGGTGTTGGCTCATTTGGGTCCTCTTTGATTGGGTTTCTTTTTGTGTTGGTTTGTTTGGTTCGGGTTTGTTTGATTTTTTCCTTTTGTAGTGCTATTGTCCTGAGGCTAAAATGTTACGGTCTTTTTAAAAGATGGGAAATTCATTTTGTGCTGTGTTGTGACATCGTTGAAGAAAAAGAGAAAGTATTAAACAACTGAATGGTGAATCACTGCTTAGAGGTTTATTTTATTATTATGTTACTATGTAAATAAAGGCCATATTTTGCTAAAATGATGAAGGGTCAAAGTTTGAAGGTAAATTACTTTCCTGTAACTTTTAGGTCACTTCCTGACTCCTGCATAAAAATATCTTGTTACAGAAGAATATGTTTCTAGAATGGTATCTATTTAATTTTATTCAGTATATTCCCTTTATGTATCGGTGTATTTTTCAGAAGATAAGAAACAGTTGTTAATATCATTGTGGTAACAAATATGTGTATAAACCTTCAGAACAGTTTTGCATTTACATTTGGAGTAATATAAATGTAGCAATTTCTAGATTTCAAGAAGTGAAGAAAATCATATCTGTTGCTATAAAAATATCTAACAAAAAAACCCCCACTTTAATTTTTGTTTATGCCAGGAAGTGTGCAATATTACAGAAAGAAAGATAAAGCTATACACAAATATACAGTGTCTTTTAAGTGTTGGTTTAATTGTGTTTTGTTATACTATTTGCAAGAATTTTCCCTTGCCTTAATTTGACTAAGCCATGAAAACCAATAATAAAGCAACACACTCTATGTATTATCTTTAATTTGATTTTGGGTCAATCAAATGGGATTGATTGAGTGATTGATTTTTAACTCATCTGACTTCATAGGCAGTTTTCTGTGCTTGTGCTTTCTGTGTTTGTTCATTTTTATTCTGGCATCAGATGTTATGCTGTCACCTAAGCAAATCCCCTTTCCCTTTCTGTTGAGTCTGCCAACAAGGTTGCTACTCTAATGAGTACTGATGGTGATTTTTATGTGTGCGTGTTTATGATGAGGCTGCTTGCTCATTGGGCGGTTGTCCAAGCAATAAAGTGATTTTACTTAAACCACTAACTGGACATTAAATGATGACGACTTCCTACATTAACTACAGACTAAATTTTAGTATAAGGTGTGTGCATAGTCATGTCCTTGGTTATGTATATATTTGCCTGCTCTGGAAACATCCATTTCTAAAAGGAGACTTGCCTGTAGCTATCACATGATTTTGAATTGTAATTTAGTTTGTTGCTATTTGGCTAAAACTTTCCTTTTGACTATTAACATTTCTCTTTTTCAGAAAGCTTAATGATTATAGTTCTGCACATAATGTAAATGCTGATATTTTTGCAGGAATCAGTAAAGGACAGACTGACTGAAAATGAGACATTTTTTCAGTGACAGTTCAGTAGGAGTCTTTTCTCAATACAGAAAGATCAGATTTCAAGGTTTAAGGAGGAACAACTATGTCATCTAAACAGGGACAAGAATATTTGTTGACTTCAGGTAACTTGCCCCTGGTGTTAGAGTTGAGCGCTCTGCACTCTGAAGTTTTTCATGTCAGATGAGGACAGTCATTTTTCTGCAGGCTGTGAGTTCTGTGTCTGTTTTGCACCCCACTGAAATATTAAGAGCATGAATTATAATCTAGGGTGCTATTTAAGACCTAAAACCCTACAAGTCTCCTGACTGATACATCTCTAGTATTGTATTTGGAATAGGGAAGCTGATGATTTCACTATATTTTGCAGGAAAAAAATATCTAAACACATGAATACAGAGATTAGAAAACAAACAGTTCTGCCCACAGATATTGATGATGGTTTTGCAAACTACGAGTTGTTTGACCTTGTATTTTTACTCCTTCCTCAGAGAAAGATATTGCTTTTCCTGTAGCAAAGTCAAGAAAGTTTAAGACAAGAAAGTTAGGCATACTACTGGGAGGGGCGGGGAAAAAAGAGAAGATGCCATGTGCAACATTGTGCAACACCTACATTGTGTAGGCACAGATGCAGAGTTTCAGTCAATTATCAGCTATTTGTTTGTTTGTTTGTTTCAAAGTGTAATTCTTCTATTTTATGGAAGCCTGTTCTGGAGCTTTTTCCCTTTAATTCAATGTAAAACATACAGATAAGAGATTCAATTTTGTGATTGGGAATTCAGGATAAACCCTGATGTTAACAAGAGGTGCTAACTAACATTTGTTATTTCAGTGCTTTGTTCCTTTGCCACAAGAATAATAAAACTGCCTTCTGCTGCTTGGTACACATCTTTTAACATCAACCTATACAAGTTACAATTTTTTGGTTTTACGAAGGCACCTTAATTTTGCCTCACCTTTTGTTTTCCTTTGCTTCTAGTCAAAAATATGCCAGTAACACTGCAGCCCTGTTCTTACATCTGGATATTAGACTACGTTTTGGTCAGTTTAGATACACAAAGTATTTTTTATGGGTGGAAGAGTTGTTGGTTTGTGTGCGATGCCCCTAAAATTACATGCATGAAACAATTATAACCAGAATCTGGAAGTATTTGATTTGCATGTTTTTAATCTGATTTGGTTTATGGTAAAGATCCTAGGTTCTGTCTCATCACTTCTGTAGTATTTAAATGCATGTATTTTAAGCATATGAACTGAAACTCCTGGTTTTCTATCTGAGTTTTGGTACTGAGCGAGAAATTATAGGTAAGTTTCCCCCCTACCTTTTCTCAAAGGTAGACTGGATTACTGTCCAGATTATCTGGAATAGAAATAAGCATTGTCTGAATTATTTGGAAGACCCCAGGTTGGTCTCCAGTAGAGGACTTATCATTACTGTAATTTTTGTAGGCTGTGGAACATTCAATGCCACATCACTTTTCTGTTGTTAGACAACTTCCCTCCCTCTAACCAATGAGTTTATCCTTGCCCAATTATAGAAAGGAAGGAAGAGACTGAATATGCTTAGGCTTGCTAATCAAGAATCATAGAATCATAAAAGAGTTTAGGTTGGAAGGGACCTCAAAGATCCTCTCATTCCAACACCCCACCATGGGCAGGGACACCCTTCATTAGACCAGGTTGCAAAGTGCGCCATCCAACCTGGCAATGTACACTTCCAGGGATGGATCATCCACAGCCTCTCTGGACAACATGTTCCAGTGCATCACCATCCTCAAAGTAGAGATTTTTTTCCTAATATCTAATATGAACCTGCCCTTATTCAGTTTGAAGCCATTCCCCCTTGTCCTGTCACTACATGCTCTTGTGAATAGAATCTGTGAAAGAACAGATACCTGAATCAGTTCTAACAAGAAAATATAAAATATTTTACAACCTCTGCTCTTACGTAGTTTTGTATTCTCAGTCAGAACACAAATTCTCATCCAGCCCCTAGTAAAAGTTCTCCTAAGGAGGTGTTTCAAAGTAAAGGAGGAGTACAAGCACATGGCTAATTCCTGTAGGAGAATCTATAGGTGAGAACTTAGAAGGAATAGGAAAGACTGCTAATGGGACTTCCAGACCTGCTGATTGCAGCTGAACTTGCTAACTGCAAACCATCTAAGTCCTGCTAGGAAAGAACTGGGGGGGACTTTTTTGTTGTTGGGGTTTTTAAAATGTTTTTTTTCTTTGTCTGACTTGTGCCCTCTATATGTCATTCTCTATGAGATAGGTTCTGTGAAAAAAGCATTTCCTCAGGTGTACCGCTTTGTGCATTGGAAGCTTAACTCATAACAGGGACAGCATAAAAAATAGCAGGTCCTTTCTTTATTTCACTTCTTATCTGCTAGACTAACTTGAAGGTGGCCCTCTTGATAAGCAGAGGATAGCACAAGAGTAGCACTTTTCATAATCTGTTAAAGCTGAAAAGAGTCAATGTGGATCCTGCTAATTGCGTATGAACAGTTCAATGAATAAGGAGCTTAAAATGTCCCTAAGTCTCTGAATTCAAATGTAATATAGCTACAACATTATACACATGTTGAAATGTAGCATTTCTTTGTATTCTTGTTTTTTTACTGAGCAGGGTTATGATTTATTGTCTGCTTTTGTCTATAAATATAATTCCTGCTATTATTTAGACCAAAAATGTATGCTTAATTTGATTTTGTTCTCTTTGGAAATATAGTTTGTTTCAATTGTGAGCAATTGATCTAAAGATGGTTAGCAGTTTAGCTGTTCTTAACATATAACTATCACACTTGCCAAATGAAAAATTGATACATTTAATCTGTGTTCTTCCAGATATGTTATCAAGGGAGGAAGGATTTCTTGTGTATTTGTTAATTTATTTGCAATTGAATTTACATGAACCTGCTTATTTAACTGTAATGGAAGGACATGAAACCTCCTTATAAACCTGCAGAGACAGATTTATGTGTAACAGCATTGGTATATGATATTAAATCACAACCATGCATCTAAAGCAAGCATGTCAATAAGCCCAAAGTATAAAAAATATCATTTACTTTGGAATACACAAAGACATATTAATGTTAGGTGGGAATCAAACAACAAGTTTTTGTAATTGCAACATTTCTGGTGCAGTTGTCACTGAATGAAAACTAAGAAATGGAAAGATCAAGGAAAAGAGAGATCTGGCAACCTTCACATAGCTACTACTAAGGACATCTTGCAGTGCAGTGAGTTTTTTACACCATGTAATGTCTTATATCTGCAAATTAACTTTAACAAGGCTTGAACTAGTACTAATGAAAAAATAACAAACAACTGGCTGACTTGAAAAGGGGAAATCCACAGGGTAATTTTAGTGAGGTCAAGTAAAGATATCTTTTTTCATATTTATTTCCATAGAATTATACAGAAATAGTTTTGTCCAAATCAGAGGATATGTCTTCTATCAAAAGACTTCTACTTGCTTGTATTAGTACAGCATTATTTTGTAAAAGCTCTGTCTGTTCTAACTGCTGAAGAAATGATAGACTATTTGAAGAATGTTACCCATAATCCATAAAGATTTGTCTCTATGGCTGTTATAAACTTTTTTCATAATTATTAAGTAATCCATAGAAAATTTTTTTATACAATATAATTTTTTGACATCCCTCCTAGCAATTTAATCTTTTCTGTGTGTAGACTTCTATATGAATTATGTTCTGTTTATAAGTGGCACATAATTCCACGTCTGCGGATATTTTCCACATAACTAGAAACTTTTTTAGTTTATTGTACTAAAATTCACTTGCAGCATCAGAACATCTGTACTCTAAGATAGAGGAGTAGGAGGGCAGATGATTTATAAAAGCAAAAGAGCTTTTATAAAAAAGCTCTTCTTTAAAAAAGCTACTTAACTTTAGCTTTCAAAAACTGAAAAAAATCTTCCATGTTTTGGTTAAAATGAGATGCCAGAAACCCAAAGAAGTCAAACAACCTTTTGAGGTTTTTTTCTTTAACAATAGATCAAGGGGGATTTATAACAGAAGTCAGGGCGTTGTAAGACATTGCTGAGACTGCATGGAGAGTTAAATGCTGGAAAATGGTGGTATTGTCAGAGCAGCAGCTGGTGTGAACACTACTGAATGTAATGGAGAGGTGATGCTACTTTTAGAAGAGTAATAGGGTACTGCTGTGTTGGATTTTTTTTTTTTCTTAATGTATGCACTGTGAAATATTTTTCTTCTCCTTCCTTTTGTTCCTAGTACTATCAGTATGTTCCTCCACAGTACTTAGACTGTTTGACATGGGATCCTCGCCTCCTTTATTACCATCACCTCTGTCTACTATTTACCATTATTCTTTTATGGTTCTAAGAGACCTCTGGAGGTTGCCTTGTCCAACCCAGCCCTGCTGTTTGCCCAGGACCACGCCTAGACAGCTTTTGAATATCTCTAAGGATGGAAACTCTACAACCATCCGGACAACCTGTACCAATGTTCAGTCACCCTCACAGGACAGAAGGGTTTCCTGATCTTCAGAGGAACCTCTTGCTTTTTGGTTTGTGCCCATTGCCTCTGGTCCTGTCACTGGGCAGCTCAGAAAAGAGCCTGGCTCTGTCCTCTTTGCACTCTCCCCTCAGGTGTTTGTGTGCATTGGTAAGATCTTCCCGAGCCTTTTCTCCTGTGGAGTAAAGAGTTGCAGCTCTCTAAGCCTTTCCTCGTATGTGAGGTGCTCCAGTGCCTTAATCATTCTTTGCTGGACTCTCTCCAGTGCGTTCATGTCTCTCTTATCCCGGGATGCATAGAACTGAAATGGGACTCCAGGCATGGCCTGGTCTGTTGAGCAGAGAGGAAGGATCCCCTCCCTTGGCCTGCTGGCAGTATTTTGCCCAATGCAGCCATCAGCCTGCTTTGCAGGAAGGGCACGTTCCTGGCTCATGTTCAGCCTGGTGTCCAGCAGAACCACAAGGTTCTTTTCTGCCAAGTTGTTTTCCAGTTGGTCAGCTCCTGGTGTACACTGACTGCTGCATGGGGTTGTTCCTCCCCAGACGCAGGACTTTGCACCTCACCTTGNTATGTGAGGTGCTCCAGTGCCTTAATCATTCTTTGCTGGACTCTCTCCAGTGTGTTCATGTCTCTCTTATCCCGGGATGCATAGAACTGAAATGGGACTCCAGGCATGGCCTGGTCTGTTGAGCAGAGAGGAAGGATCCCCTCCCTTGGCCTGCTGGCAGTATTTTGCCCAATGCAGCCATCAGCCTGCTTTGCAGGAAGGGCACGTTCCTGGCTCATGTTCAGCCTGGTGTCCAGCAGAACCACAAGGTTCTTTTCTGCCAAGTTGTTTTCCAGTTGGTCAGCTCCTGGTGTACACTGACTGCTGCATGGGGTTGTTCCTCCCCAGACGCAGGACTTTGCACCTCACCTTGCTGAACTTTGTGAGGTTCCCATTTCCCAGCCATTTCTCCAGCCTATCGAGGTGGCTCTGGATGGCAGCATGGCCCATCAGCCCCTCCTCCCAGTTTGGTGTCAGCAGCAAACTGTCTGAGGGTACACTCTGCCCTATCATCCAGACCATTAAAGAAAATGTTCAACAGTATTGTCCCTGATACTCATCCTTGGGATATACTGCTAACAAATGGCCTCCAACTAGACTTCATATCTAAGTACCTAGTACATTCCTCAGCATTTCAGGAATAAATAATCAACATTACTGATGTGCATGTAGTCGTTGTAGAAGAATACAGCTAAGACTTTAGATTCGAACTTACAGAACTTAGGGAAATATTAAAATTATTTACTTATCCAGCATCTAGCATGTGGTACATAACAATCATGATATTTTGCTGGATTATTGTCTTAGAGACATATTCCCTTTAACAAAAATTCTGCTTTATTGTGATTATTCAATATAGTTATGACTTTGTTTAGGGCATACTTTTCAAATCCTGACTTTTAAACATATTTTTTAAGGACTTCTGTAGTTCCTAACATTATAATGTTTTCCAAAAATTAGCTTGACCTCTTACTAAGTGTCTGATGTGGGGCCATTATATTTAACCTTTTCAAAAAAATAGAATTTAAGACATAGAGAGAGACCATGATCAGAAGTAAGGGCTGACTTAGTGATAACACACAGAGAATCAGACTTCATTTTTACAATTTTAGTTGTTACTATACCACACGAAACTGAGTGTTCAGTACTTCTTTATATCAGACCTAGCACTCCAATAAGAAACTTGGAAATAATACGACATAACAGGAAAGCAACCATGAAAGATATCTCGTTCAAGTAACATCTGTTTCAGCATCAAACAGGTGTAAGTGGCAGAGGATTAGATATGGTCTCGTGCAAAGAAGAATGTTTTCGTTGTGAAAACTTCTATTTACCCCTCCATTCAGCTCCATTCCCTACAATTTTTCCAGCCACCATAAAAGGCAATATTTTCTAGACAACTGTTGCCAGGCTATGACTTAGCCATAAACCAGTCCAGCTTGTGCACTGGGGAAGGGTACTTTCAGGATTGTGTGAAGGGAGACAGAAAATAATTACGATATATGTGTAATAAAGTGACTTTTTTTCATATATGTGCTACAATATTTTAGTTTAGTTTAGTTTTCTTTATTTATAACAAACAATTCTGGCCTTTGTAAAATTGTACACAGCAACCTAATAATAAAACCCAAGAGCTCCGAGATTAACTGAGATAAAAAAATGTATCAAATGTGGAATAAACCTATGGAGAAATAGGATCATCAGGTTCCATACAGGTAATTTCGAGGTTTGAAGTCTTTAAAGCACCACACTGATCAATACTTCATTAGCTTGTGAGGCTACTAATGTGCTGTCATGCTCCATGTGGGCCCATATTGGGTGGAGAGAATTCCAGTAGGTAGAACAGCCATTTCCCAGTAGCAATACTTAGGAGAATGGGGTCTAATTCCAGATGTTTATTATCTTTCTTATACCTTTTAATCTTCCTAAAAATACAACTGTTTGCTTATGGGATCTCTGCCAATATTGTAACCAGAAATTAAAAGAAAGGAAAGCATCTCCACTGTAGTATGAGTAATAGATATATCATTTCAGAGGACAAAACTGCTTACCTTGAAGACAGAGATGGCAAAAAGCAACCCCACAGTCCCTGGTAAGGTCTTTATCTCTCTTGACTTTTCATCTCGTCTGTTTCTTTCTTTTTCCCCTCCACCTCAGTTTTCCTTGTTCAGTTTCTGTGGATTTATTTCTTTCCCCCTATGCTGCCACTGTTTCTTTCTTCTTGCTTCTTTATCAGAAATATGTTGTTGTTTTTTTCTGTTTCCTGGCCAAGAAGAATGAGTCCTCCAGCCTCCAATCCTGCTTCTACCACCCTTGCTTTATTTTAATGCTCCTTGACCTAATCTGTCCCCATTGGTAAGCTTCTGAGACTCAAAGGCCAGCTGTACCCTGTGGAGTTTCACATTCTGCCTTCAAAGCATGAAGGTTGTTTCACTCCTGTGAGAAAATTTCAGCTGTATAATTTTTTCTGATTCTCTGAAATTTCAGTATCATTTTGGCTGAAATGTTTTTAAATGATTTCTGCCTAAGGCAGACCATCAGTGTAGAAAATTTAATCCTAAATAATGTGTTTGGTAAATTTATAAGTAACTAAAAAAGGACTGTTCTAATGGGAAGTATTAGGCAGTGTTAAAAATAGGTTATGATGCCACCTTGTTTTAAAGTTACTGTCATGTGTATGAATAAGTATGTGGCAGAATAAGTGTTTTTCCTTAGATGTCCATATGCTATCAGTATTCATAGACACTGAATTTTAAGCAGCTGACCATACCAACAGAAACAGGAGTTTGTGACAAGTTATGGCTTCTCTAGAGTTAAACCTTAAATCCCAAAGTCAGTCCAGTTTAAGGATACAAGTGTAACTTGCAGTAACTATGCCTGAATAAATTAATATCTCTCTAGGATAAGATAGGTTCACATCAGCTGAATAAAACCCTAGAAGAAATATACCAAAATACTTCTCAGAAAAGGGAGTAAGCACATAGTCAGGGTCTCTGACCTCCTTTTTCCTGAATTATTTAATTTATTTTCTTGATTTCAAAATTTGGCATAATTCTGTGTGTGTGTGTGTGAGTGTGCATGTGTAGAATAGATTTTTGTGCATATACACAAATTGTTATTTATTACCAACTTCATGTTGCAAATGAGAAAAATGTTAAAAAGAACTGAAGTTTTTACCTTAATATTCAACACTTAATATTCTGTTCATCATCCAAAAAGCAGTCCAGCCTTAAAAAGCTATTTCACAGCACATACATTTGCACGTATTTGTATCTTGCTTTATCATAATTTAATTTGTTAGTATTACTAAACTGAAAGTGCAACTTTCATTCTAACATAATCCTTAGCATTCTACTATGGGATCAAAGACTAGATCTAATGTTAGGAGAAAGAAGCTCAATTGGTACAGTCATAAAAGGAAGTTCCATGAACTTTACTTTCAGATCAAGATGAGAGGATTTGCCCCAAAGAAAAGAATCTTAAGCTTCCAGTTTTGCACAAATAAATGTGTAAACTTGGAAGACAGCACAGATTGTGCTCCATATTGTCAGTTCCATGTGGATTACTGGGAACTGTGAACGTATCTTTGTGTAGTGTAGTGTCAAATGGTGGTGGAGACCAGGAAGCTTGAGTTACATTCTCCAGTCTTCTCCTCTCCTGTCAAAGGACTGAGAATGAAAGTCTTTGGAAACCAGGAGCAGATGGGCACATGGCAGTTTTGATTTTTATATTGATAAAAGAATGGGGAAGGGAGAAGGAAAGAATATTTTATTTTTTCTACAGAGGTTTTATACATGGCATTGTGTATTTATAAGCCCAAGTACAATGAAAGCCAATGAATTTGCTGTCCTTGAAAGATTAAAAATCTGTCAGTGTAATGAATTTTTCAAAACAAAATCATTTCATATATGGCAGTAAAAAGAGATTCCCTCTGCCCCCTCTACTTGGCATTTTGCTGCTTTACTTGTTTCTATCTCCAGATGATGTCTTCACATGCTAGTATAGCATGTTACTTAAATGCTGACTTGCTCATCAGCAAAAAGGTTGTGCTTAGGTGATGGGTCATTTCTGTTCCTACTGATGATTACAAATAAGGGGAAGCAACAGCGGGTGGTTACATTAGGAAATGATACCAGTCATGG
>VYXC01008622.1:139387-186436 GCA_013397175.1 Platysteira castanea | reverse complement strand
AGAAAAAGCAGTTCAATGAAGAAAATAATTACTCTGTTTTCATCTCAGCCCTCAAAGGTTTTCCTTTAACTTGGCAGCATGCTATTTTTAAATATATATATATATATGTTTTACAAACACTGCTGTAAGACCACTGGTGATACAATAAAGTGGTTACATTTAATGAAGAAAAACACACCACAAAAAGTGGAGGTGTTTTCCGTATTCATTATTACGACAAGCTAAGCAGATGAGGCTTAGACTTCAAAACCAGAGAACCGTTCTGGCAGCGAAGGGAGGGCGACAGGCTTCCACAAAAAAAAAAGCTTTCCGTTTGCTGTACCCTCCCACCGCATTCACTTGCAAATCACTGTGTGCTCGGGAAGCCTGCACTTCCCCGGGCTCCAACCTTCCCANCGAATCAGAAGCTCTGAATGAAAGCCAGTCGGAGGGAGAGCTCCCCCTCTCCCCCTTAGCTTTGGTTCCGGACTGTCCAGAGTTAAGTGATGCTGGGAGAAGAAGCCTGAGTTAGATCCAAGTAGGATCAGTCTTAAAAAAATAACAGGCGAAAACTGACCGAAAAAAGGACTCTAATAGCTCGTTTTTCAGTTTGGTTGGGGTGGACACTACTTCACTTTCTCAGCAGAATAGAAGGTAGGAACCTTTCTTCTTTTCTTTCTGTTGATATTATTAAAAATATATTAGAGCAGTATGTTGTTTAATGCAATTTGTGTATTTGCTTTATACAACTTTTTGCGTTTTATAAATATGTGTCAGGAATAATGAGACAAGGGATAGGAAATAACTGCTGTGCATTCTCTCCTCGAAGTAGACCGCTATCATCATATGTATTCAAGACTGAAACACTAAGCATTTTATTTTTTTTTTTTCTCTCCTAGTAAGCAGGCTCTCTTTCGAGCAGTAGTTTCCATCTGTATTCAGTTCTTGCAAATTCAGTATGGGGGAACAATTCTAATTGAATTGAAAAAAGCACAGTGTTTCATAGTGTGACAGTTATGAACATAGCATGAAACATACACATATGTGACCTCACTTTCTGTATACCTGTGCAAGTCTGTTGCAGCTTTCACTGTTACTCGTTCTGCCCTGGATTGAATTTCAGAATAATTATCCACACTCACAGCAAATGCTTCTTATGAAGGAAATCCCTGTGGAGAGGGATAGCAGACTGGATACAGGCAATATTTCAAATATCTGTACAGAGCTATATGCACACAATTGGGGAAAAAACTGCTTGGTTTGACATTTCAGTAAAGGGAGAGTGGAGGGAGAAGGGAAAACCGGTGGGTAGAAAGGAAAAGGTGGAGGGAGGAAAAATTTAGTCTGCACCTGTGTGAGCATTTATTGTCACTGCTGCAATAAAATCCATATTTGATGTGGTGTTAAATTAATGCAGCACAATACAAATCTACATCCATGCGCCCAACTACTAACTATTGATGGCATTGTCAGCTGCATAAGAAACCTTCAATAGGCTCACACTGTACATGATACTAGTTGCAGCTGTAAAAACCTAACAGCCCTTCAGCTTAGGAGAATGCATCTACACGTGCAATCAGTGACAAATAGCAACCAGCATTTTAAAACGGACCTATCATCTCTGTTGCTTCCACACAAATGGAAGCTGTTGCTTATAATCTTTGTCTTTCATTTCAGTAAAAGCCTCTGTATTATCCCAACAGCACTCTCATTGCTTTGAAGGTATTTTTTTAATTGTACAACTTGTTGTGCATGTATGTGCAGATGCATATGTGAGTGCGTGAGTATGTGCCCGGTGTGAGGAAGCAGGTCTGTAAAAAAGAGTGTCTTTTTTTTTCCTTTTCTTCTTCTTTTAAAGGCAGTAGGCTTTAATTTACATGGTGATATTACTGGAGGGGAAAAGCAGAGAGTGGGAGACTGGAACACACTTCTGAATCTCTAAATCCTTTTCACATATGCCATTTACTAGGAATATTATGAGCCTGGTACTAGGATTTATTGAGATTTTTACAGCTGCACAAACTTTTATATTAATTGCTTACTTTTTAAATGTAATAGCAGTCTGTGCTCTTTTAGAGGAGGAAATGAAAGAAGGAACTTAGGGAACTAAGGAAAGCAAGAAGGAAATGCAGGTTATCTTCCTCAAGAGTTGAAAACCAGCTATTTAGAGTCAATATGGACTTATGTCAAGAGAGGAATACTTCTTGGATTATCAACTCTTAATCTAGGTTGGGCCTGAGGGAGCGTTCTCATATTTTTATATACTCTGTTACATAAAAGTTTGAATTAAGAGGTAATAATTTCTGTAGCAGTTTCTGTTAATTTTAATTCAGATTTATGTCTGTGGTTTTTTATATGTGGTGTCAAGACAATTTTGTACACTTAAACAGGAACACTGAAATGTCTGAAGAGTGTTGATTATAATGCATATATTTAAGCTGAAAACTGATAATGATTATTTGATTTTTTGGTTCCTTTGGGTAGCACTGGAAAATATGTCTTGACTACTTGCTTTGCTAACTGTTTATATTTATAATACTTTAAACAGTTTGTGGAAAAGAAAATAGCAAAATACATCTTAAAAAGACTCTATGTAGAATCGTATATATTCCTAAATTATCTTTCTGGCTTTGCATTAGAATAAATGAGTAGAGATACACTAAAACTTCACACTTGCATGTTCTCAATAGACAAAGGATCTGTGAAGAATGATGAAATACTGAAATGTGCTCGCAGTAGACACTGTGGCTACTGTTCTTTTCTGTGCTTAGCAGTAGTTGAAAAATGCAGCAAAGTAATATTATATGTGAAGGCAAATGAGCATATAATTAAATAAATTTAGAGATAGATTCATAAAATACACAGATAGACATGCAAAGCAGTATACAAATTTCAGCCAAGTAAGTTTTTTTCCTAGTTAAATAATTAAATGTAAAAGTCAGAAAAGGTTAATTTGAAGATAATATCTGCCTCTGATTCTGAGAGAGTAATTTCCTGATCTCAACGTGATTTCCCAAGGAAAGAAGTGAAATGAATGAAATAGAGCCTGTCTCATCTGTATAATTCTGTGCAGGTGACTTAGTTTTTAGGTCTGCTAACCATACTTAGAGGCTGATTGAAAAGGAATATGATTTTATACCCTATCATACCACTAGGTTGCACCACTGGTACAGGGGGTCAAATTAAGATTGAACTACTGTTGAATGGTAGTGATGGGGTGAATATGGGGTTATGATAACATTATTTTTAATTCATTCATTATCACCTGTAATCATGTTTGTGAACACCAGGGTGTTTTAACTGGACTGTCTAATATATCCTTCACAGATTTGAGAAAACCTGCTGTATAGTTCATTCTTTGACATTATTATTAATTATGTGACTGACAGAAATGGAAGAAAAATACTGATTGTTTGGGCAGAATATAAGGGTGTAAGAAACATTTTGTCAGTGACTTCAGCGAACACATGAATATTTATTCTGTATTACCACTGAATTTGCTATGGGTTTTTTACTAACATACTATTTGATACATAATTTATTGTAAAGGAGGAAAATTGAAGTCAGAAAAATAAAAACCATCTTCTTATGAGAAGTTTAAATATGCCTGAAAATATTATGAAGGGTGACTTCAGTGCCTGTAAGGATGCCACTCCATGGCACACTTTCACTTGCTCTTAATAGTAACTATCAATGAAAGCTCAAAGTAAAGGTACAGTTCACTGAAACATTGGGTGATTAAAAACCACACATACTGCACATCGTGCACGTTCAAATCTACTAATGTGAACACTTGCTTCTTGAAAAAAACTCCCATAATTACTGTCCAACTTCTGGAAAAACTTCAAAGTGAAAAGAAAGAAAAGAAGAATCAATGGTATTCTGAGCTCTAAACGTCCTGCAAATCTCTCTTTAGGCCAAGAGGAACTCCTGTATTAAAAGTTGTTTACTTTTTACTTCCTGGATTTATATCTCTTCAGCTTTGAATCCTTGGCATGGTGACTTCCCTAACATGCCTGTTTCTGCGGGTTAATGACTCTACAGTAGAGCGATAGAAAAAAAAATCATCGTCTCTGGGAGCTGTGTGTATTATAGTTACCAGGCTGCATTACTGCCCACAGAAAAAAGAAAAAAAAGAAATGAACAGAACCTGAACACTGTTTTTTCCTTTGCTCTGTTTTCATCTGGTGGAAACCAGAACACCACCCAACCAAAGGCTGTTGAGCTTTTATGTTCTCTCTACTGGCCTATCAGTCTATTTTTTCATATGTGGGCACTCTGGCAAAAATTTGCCAGTTGAAGCCTTATACACCTTATACACCTTTCTTTTTACATGCAGTCTTCCTGATTATTAAATGTCAGAGACAATTACCTCAAATGTGTGTGTGTTTGCAGTAGAGGTAAAACAGGGACAACCTTTACCTTAAACAAGGCTAGCATTCTAGCAAGCAGAATATTGTAAAGTTTCTTCCTTAAAATTTAACTCAGCCTTTTATTACTTGACTTTTTCTGCAAGTCCCACTACCATTTCTTGCCTTTATTAACTTACATGAAATAGCTAATATTTATCATTTTTTTGTTAAAGAAGTGTGTCCAGCAGGAGGCATAAAGCTCTAGTATCATCTCAGAGGTACTTCCCAGCTTGTCACAGGGCATCTGCTCGGGGATATAAACTCAAGTCTACTATCTGGAAGTGTGTGCCATGTACCAACAGGCTGCATCAGGGAAATACAAAGATTTAGGAAGTTAACTGGATATAATGAAAAGCAACATGGGAGGTGTCCTTTTTAATATTATTCCCACATGTACATCATTCTTCACACGATATTATTATTTGTAACTTTATTTTGGCATCTCTTAATTGTAACTCAAAGTGAATGTTGACCCATATTTAAAACAGTAGGGAATCATGCAATGAAGAGAGCATTTATGTGTGTTTATGTAAAGGTAATGATTAAAAAATTAATTGAAAATAGATATTTCCAGAATTCTGTTGCTCAAAAGCTACAACTGTGTTCTTCTGTTTGCCAAAAAACCGAAAAACCCTCTCCAAATATTTTCTCATGAAGAACTGTATATGGTATGATATATATGAATGTATGTACATGTATGTTTTATGATTTTACTGTTAATGTTCCATCACCTACCACATTACAAACTGGATTTATTGTATCACCCTAGTGCACTGCTTTGCATTGCAACATAAAGAACATTACATACCACCACTTATCCAGACCAGATCATGATCCTTAAAGATGAGTGCAATCTTCATGAATTCTGTAATACTATAATGTCCAGATTTTTTTAATACAAAGAATGTATACCAATGTAATTTGCAGCACTAATAGCAAGACTCAAAATGTAGTGTCCTAGAGGACTGTTAATTTTTCTTCCCCAAACTAACATAAAATAAATATATAACTGAACTTTTAATTGTGTGCATGTGTCTACCACACTTCAGTAGTTCAAATATTTCCATCTGTTTAATGTATGCAAAAATTATCTTATTAATTGCTATGCTCTCCTAATAGCAAGCACAAATAAAACAGAGATATACGTGTGTCTAGGAAACTTACATGTTGTGCATTCTGTCATTAGTTCCTCTAAGTATCACAGCCAATTCTTACTTCCACTGGAATCAAGAGAGTTTGAACATTTCATATCTTACACAAAGCAAAATACTTGGAGTAAATCTATGACTTTTTAAATGAGAGCGAGGAAAGATATAAGAACCCAAAATATGTGTAATTTTTTGGAGGTAATATTGAGAATAGAGGGAGGAGCATGGTTAAGTGTATTCTGCTTCTAAGAATTCCAAGAAAAAATGATCCCGTAAGTGTGTAAATGCCTTTCTCCTAAAAGTAGTGACCTACCATTTCCCTGATGCCTTTTCCATGGTGCTGTGTGGAACTGGGAACCATAAATGCACATCCATTTTATCTCTGTTTCACCATAAAATTAGCTAAAAGTAGACATTTAGATTAGCTATTAGGAAGAAACTCTCTGCTCATGGAGTAGTGAGGCACTGGAACAAGTTGCCCGGTGAAGCTGTGGATATCCTATCCACACGAGTGGGTGGCATCGCTGCCCATGGCAGGAGGGGCTTGGAACTACACAATGCTGAAGATCTTTCAGGTCCCTTCCAACCCTGCCCTTCCTATAGCTATATGATAAAACGTCATTAATCCTCTACATCATGAAAATTATAAGTACTAAATTTACTATAAGTTTACATGTACTAATTAGATTGACAAGATTTAATTATTAAGCTAATGTTGGGTGTTTGTTTGCTTGTTTGTTTTTTAAATGTTGAGATTATTCAGAAGATTATCTGGACTTTCAGTTTTTAGAAGTAATTGCAAAATGAAACCCAAGAAAAGTGGAAAGAATAGAAAGAAAAAACCCAACAGAATATGTTTAAAACAAAAAATTCCCAAACATGATGAATTGAAGCAAGAGTGACAATATTTCAGTTCTTAGTTCCTTCCCACCTGTAAGAATAAGTTTTAATAACAAATTATGCAAATAATCTTTTACAAAAAGTTTACATCATGCTGTAGATCATATTTTCAGTATAAGTACAGATATCTTCTGATTTTTTAAATATTTCATTTAGTAAGGAGAGGGTTATTACATGTCAATACTGTTGAATGCTGTATTATTTTTTCATGCATTGTAATTTTGATTCTGTGATGTAAGCGTTGCAGAGCTACTAGCCTGCTCTCATGACTTTCTGCTAAAAAATAAAAGCACTGTTAATCACAATAGTCTTGTATTAAATGGCAATAATAATGTAGACCTCAATTTACGAATGAGTTAATGGGGTACACCTAATTACTTTGCAGCCAAATAAAAAAATTTCCTTGCTTCTGAGACTGCAGAAGTAAGACATTTCATTATGACATGGAATATATTTTAAGATTTGCTTAAGCATATTACACCCAAGTTCCTTAAATATACTACCAGTTCCCATGGCCAAGTTCTAAATAGTATTTTTGTCTTCTGTTTCTCTCAGGGATAGTTTCCACAGGCTTTTGGCAGAAACTTCTGGTGTCAATAAAAGTGATATGTAGAACACTATCGTGAGAACCATTTTAGGGAAGTGTGATTTTTTTTCCCCTCTATTGGACAAAGTTTTTTTTCTGACATCAGCATGCTGCAATGTGCTCTCTCCCTTGAGTAAGAGTTTAGTGCTCCTGGTGAAGATAGCACTGAAGCTGGCATCTTGAATAAAATGGGTGAACAGAGTCCCAGGCATATTAGGTACATTTGGTTCTCTCCATGACGTGGGGACATTTTATTAAGTTTCTGATTAGGAAATTAAAAGCAATTGTGCTCTGTGTTACTGGAGCTACTTTTTTTTCTGGTAGTCACAACTGAATGGCACGTGAACAGATAGAGATAGATGGATTTTCCTCTCTAGTGGTACTCTTTTATAAAACTGCTTATTCTATTCCATCAAATTTCCCTTCTTAAGTGGTTTCAAACCAAGTAGTACCCTGATTCATTTGATTCACTTGAGAAAACCTTTCTTAAGGTGGAAATGTATTCTTTTTTTGTTTGTTTATTTGTTTATATTATTTAGAGAGTCTTTAATCATTCTGATGACCAGAATAAACTCATCTCTTCTCAAAAAATTAAGCATAGTGTGTGGGATATATATACAGGATGGAAAATTAAGAGAAAATCATACATTTCTTCTTTCTATCCTTGATTAGCAAGGCCTCTGAATCACTCTGAAACACGTGTGCTATTTGTGAATATATCCTAATCGTGGTTGGTTTTCTCTAGTTTTTTGGGTTCAGAATAGTGGGAATTGAATAGGAAAAAGAACTAAGACATAGTGCATTATATTAATAATCCCATTAAAGTTTTGATGAGCCTAAATCTTCTAGAGAATTGAAGAATCTATAATGTGATTTAAAAAGGTCACTAGGCTTGAGATATTCTAAACTGGATGCCTAAAATTTTGTGACAATGGAGAAACCAGTTATTTAAGCTATAAAATCAGAAGGGATTTTTTTTTTTAAAAAATATCAGTATAAATACATTTCATTGGTTTCAGGGGTTTAACTGTATTTGCTATATTGTGCTTTAGAACAGAACTTACAGCTTAGAAATGAGCTTTTAAGTCTTTACCTAACAGCAACCACTTAGCTGGAGTTAAAAACCAATGGTAAAGCTCAAAGTAGTTCAGCCTTCTAAATTACAGGACCAAAATCCCTATGGTAACAGAGCAGGGAGTTCTTGTTAAATTTTGTGTTGTGTACATTCAGGAGAGAAAATACCTGCCCCTTCCTTTCTCCATGGCTGCAGCCATCAAGATCTAACCAGTAAGAGCTTGTGTATGTGGGGTCTGAGGTTGTTTTGCCACTTGGACAGGCTGTGAAAGTCAGGTCTAATGGGATAAAAGCAGCCTAGGTGGGTCAGTCCCACAGCTGCCAGTTAAATGGTTCCAGCTAAATCTCTGGGAAAGCACCCAGGAAGTTTTGCCTTAGAGGTATCCATGACTATTGGGTCGTTTTAGTGATGTGACTGGTTCCTTGTTACTGTGTGTATGCTGGTTGGAGTCCATTTCGGCTTCTAGTATATTAAAATCCTTCTTTTCACAAAAAAAAAAAAGGAAAAAAAAGGGAAAAAAAAGAGAAGAAAGATGCTCTGGCACTAAAAAATTAATTCCTGGAAAAGTTTAGAAGATATTTAGTTTTTATTATAGTGGATTAAAACTGGGGTATTAGTTATGAGGAAAATAAAATGAAAAAAATGTGATGTCATAATGGCATGATGACAGGAAAAAAGAATGCTTTATTCAATTCTTTCTAAGTAAACAGAATTCATCTCAATGAGTCTAATGTTTAATCAAGCGCTGACTTCTCAAGGGTAATCCATTAGTGCCTTGAAATACACGACCTAAAATGAAGTGATTTGCAGAAAAAATGTTTGAAGGTAGCCTAATATATTTCTGTACAATCAGAAGTACTGGCAATGAAGATCAGGACAATACTGACACACACATATTTGTTTTATAATTTAACATTTTTCTTTATCAGAAAAGCTATATTGACTTGAAATTTGGTGTGGAATTAGTAGTTTTATTTTCTGAGATGCTCGGTTTCTTTCTGGTTGGAGGTTATGAACCATTTTTTAGTAGTTGTTTTTCTGGAATTTTAGTACATAAATGTGCTACATGAAATAATTGCCGGTGAAGTGACAATGGCTTGGATTTTTTTGTCCTACATGAGGCTATGGGGTTTGGTTTTGGTTTGCTTTTATGCAGTTATTCACTCCAAGCTGTTAATGTCAGATAGTAATGCTCTTCGTAAGGGATGAGATTTTACTGTGGGAGTAGAAGAGCATTCATTTGACAGTATGATATCCTACAACCTAGAAATAGAGTTTCTTCAGTTTTCACATTATATTCTATATGGATTTTTAAGAGCTCACTGAATTTGAGATCAACTTTTTTTTTTTTTTTTTAATTGCAGTTGGGAGGGAAAATTGAGTGGAGTAAAGGAATAATTCATAATGCATATGTTGTTGAAGTTACATAAATTTTCCTTAGAGGAAACTATACATTGCTGATGGTTTTGGAGTTTTTTTGTGTCTGTTCAGTTTTTATTAATATACTGGATATGTTTTTACTTCCCTGTCCAATAGCAGAAATATATAACTCTAAATGTCCACAGCTTGTTCTTTTAAATTTGTAGGAAACAAGCTTTAGTTTAACAATTTTTTTTCTCCATTAACTCTGTGGTAAGTCTCTGCATTTCAGTAGTTTGTCAAAGTAAGCAGAATGATATTCATAACTTGCTAACAAAATTGAAAGTCAAATAATGAAGACATTTCTTGTGCAATTCCCTGAAAAGTTTGTTCAGCTGTGAACCCTAGGAATGCAGAGATTTTTAATCTTTTGGTGCCATCTCGTGGCAAGACCATAATTATATGAAACAAAGAGGTAGTCTTTTCCAGCACATATTTTCTAAGCTTATCAACAATATGCCTTGCTTTGGAGATAGTTTTGTCCTATGCACGAATTGGTTTGTTATTTTACAGTCACTATTAAAATTCATACAGACATATCTATCTTTGGTTTTTGGGTTTTTTCCTTTTGAAGAGCCTATGAGTATTGATTTGAGAAATCTCACAAAAATTGACTTTCATTACCACATAGAAATAGATTTTTATTCTGCTGCATTAGATCTCTGTAGCATACTTAACTGGTTCAAGGCAATTGTCAATATATTTTTATTGTAGTAGTGCATTACATCTCTGTAGAATACTTTAATACTTAGCTAGCTCAAGGCAATATTCACTTCAGCATCCTGTAATGTTTAACAGAAAGCCAGGGTCTGTGATAGCATTCTTGTTTTTCATTTTATTTTCTGGTTTTGGCTTGGGAAAATTCATACCATCCTGCATCCAAAAAAAGACCAAGAACAGCACAGGAATGCTGTATATTTTCCTGGTATTTTCACTGGGATTCAGCTGAGGGGTTTTGGTTGTGCTAAATGAATACTAGTTTAATACCTGGAGGTTTTAAAGATAATGCTTGTAGGTATCTGCAATCAGTACAGGTCACATTCTTGTTCAATTTCTGAAGGAGTTTTCTGTGTGATAGTCTGTATTTGCTTACTTATCTCTAGCTTCCAGTCTGATGAAAGTTTCTAGATGCAAATAAACTATTCTCTGTAAAGAGCTGGAAAGAGAATCAAGATGTCAGTCCTGTTTTTACTTAAGGTGGGGGTTCTCATTCTTTCAAAAGTAAGGATGTTTTTATTCTTAAAAAAAAAAAATGTAGTCTTGTTCAATTAATATCCAAATATACTGTAGTTTTTGAAAATCAGTCAGATCATTACTTTTTGAGTTATTATAATATCATCCCAGCTGAAGGAGGAAATACTATCAATCAAAATTAGTACCAAATCGGAGCAGTTTTAAGATCACACCTTTTCTTTCAGTGTCAGATGATTCCATTACTTTCTGTACACATGACCAATACTGCCTGTGTATTATATGCTTTCTGCATTTGTACAGAAAATAAATATATTAGAAGGATAAAAATTCAAGATATATTTTCTGGCAATTATATGGTAAATATTAAAATGTTAATCACTAGAATGTGGTTTTTAATAAGCAATCACTAGTTGAGGTACCACTGTGATAAGTTCAGTGTAGTATTATAAGTCAGTCCACAGCTGAAGCATTCATTTTGGATGGTTAGAGATTGTGTGATTTCTCTGATTAAGGTTAGGTAGACATAAAACTCCCTTGCCTATCAGCTAGAATGAAGAGAAGAATCATAACATTAATGTAATAAGATAGAGAATTTCAACAGTTTTATATAGCTATGTGATAATGTGATTATTTCCTCCTCGTCCCAGTAAAACTCTCTTAACAGCTAAGTATTGAATTCTTCTCTCTCTTTCTGTATCTGCCTCCTGTAATAGATTTTGCCTACAAAATTAAAGTGGTAAGTGACTTAACAAAAGAGAGAGTTGCAATTGCTCATTCCAGTGAATTGACAACATGTGAATTCCCGTACAAGAAAGACAAATCTAAATATGTGTCATAGTTTTGATAGAAACACAGACAGAAAAGTGTGAAGCTTAAGGCCTTAGAAATTAAAAAGTTTTCTAGAAAGTTATTTACCAACATTATATATTCTTAACTTCTTCTTCTGGGTTAATACACATTTGTTTATGCATGTCAGTGTAATTTTCTTCCTGTTATATTTAATACAAATGTAGTACAGAATATTTTAAAGAATATTAAAGAGGGGAAAAGTAGAATTCTCTTATATGTTTTGAAGGGTTTTTTTTTTTTTACATTTGGTTTAAGAATGTATTTTTAGAGTGCATTTTTAAGAATGTACTTATAAAAGTTTCGGCTAAGGCAGGCAGTATGCTTCACCTGAAACATGGAATGAGATGGGCAAAAAACCAAGCACGGGTACAGAAATATGATGTAGCATGTCTTGTAAGTCACCAAAGAGAAAGTCCCCAATGAGATGAGATTAAGAGAATTTGCAGACAGTGTTATGTGGATAAGAGGGAGGTAAAATCAGTTTAAGGGATAAAAAGAGTATGTAGCTAGTTAGGAAAGTGTATTAAAAAGATGAAATAATTCAATCCATCAATGTCTTCTTTGAAGTTAAGGCAGGAAGAGGAAATATGGTCAATTGAAGTGATTCTTCCTATTTGTGGAGGTTCTGGAGGTGAAAATAAAAGTTAATGATTTTGTGATTATCTTCAAAAAAGCCTCAAAATATGTATAGGAAAATTTCAGAATACATTTTTGAAAGAATTGCTAGAATCTCCTCACCCCTGTTTCAAAATCCCTTGTGTTCCCTCTCTGCAAATTGCACCTGTTGAACAGTAGATTCTGCTCTTTCAATCTCAGTGTGCATAATTCAGTTAGAATTTTAGGTAGGTAAATACATTATTTATACTGGAAACTGTTAGATCTTGTTTATAAAGGGGAGACTGAAAAGTGTCTGTTGCCAAACTTGTCTAGATGATCAAAAGGAAAAAATGCTTTTTAAAACTGTTTCTAGGGTTAGTCTGTCAGATAAGGTTGATTGCTGATCTGTGGAACTTGTGTATTTAGTGTGTTCTCCTGACTGTCAAAATTATTTATATCTAGTGTGACCACCAATTAGTCTAAGCAACACATACCTAAGCTGTGGCAGTGGAAGAAAAAGAAAATTCATCCTTCTGTACAACTGCAGTAGTAAATAACTGACATGTTTCAGGGCCCACAAGCCTACAGAAATTTTAAACAAGACATAAAGGTCACAAAAGCACAAGTTCCTGACAATCATGGGTGCTGTTCTTACATACACAATGTAGGTGTACCATCTTTTCAGACACCTGCAGAAACAGTGTGGATGAGTTTGCAGCTATGACTTTGTCCTTTGGAGACTGCAATACTTTGGACAAACTGGGAAGGGCTATTTAAATAGAAAAGAGAACTTCTAAATTAAAAGTAGTGACACTGATCTGTAATTTTCGGCATCAGGTTAAAAGATCTTACCTTTTCCAAAGTAAACTTGGTTGTTTTCTTGTGAAGATAAACAGAGAAGCCTAGGTATATATTACCTGCAAATAAAGCACTTTTTTCCTTCGCTACCTTTTACAGTGTAGAAATAATTTAAATTCTCTGAGGTATGAATATAGAAATAAGACAAAAATTAAAATTCTCTCTTATTGGACTGATGTGATGAAGTAAACATGCTTCAGAAATAAAATTGCTTTCCTGTAGTGAATTTATATCCATCCTCTCTGATGTAAAGCACTGTGAAAGACTGTCATGGAGATAGCTGACACTTTTTTGTATTGTTAAGAGAATTCAGGAAACAAAAGGCGAAAGGAATTGTAGTTCCTTAAAAATGGGAGTAAAGTGTCCAGCTTTTAACAAATTTTAAAACACTATTTTTCCCTGATTTAACCATAATTTCTTAATAGCCTCACAATGTCTTGTGCAGGATAGAAACATTTTCAGAGAAACTAAACCCTTCTATCTCTAGAAGTGTCTTACAGCATTCAATCAAGTTCTCCTCAGCCAAAGGAAAAAACATCTTTATCTCCAGATATTCCAGAAGTCTTTATGATAGTTTTAGACCAGGCTACAGCTCTTTTCTATCTCCTTAGGTGTTTGTGACAACTGATTTACATGAGAAATGAATGGTGACAATGATTGGCTCTCCTGGTTTATTTTTTATTAGTCCACATTGCTATCCACAAGGACTTAAAAGATTTTGCACTTTGAAAAGACCACACTAGAATGTCTTGCTACTCATTAAAAAAAAAAAACAAAAACCTAAAGAATAGCAAGTAAGAGTTAATCTGCTTCTTTCTGTGTGTTTTGCTACTGTGAAAAACGAAGTTCACTCTCCTGTGAGAATTTAAAAGTTTTAATAAAAAGACAATAAGGGACAAAAACAATAAAGCAAAAGTTACAGCGCTGGGTACCCTTGGCTCTCAGCCAAGAGCACACCTGCTGTTGTGGAGCTACCCTTTACATACCTTTACTATTGCATCAGCCTAATGCATATTCATAAACAATTATACCTACTCAAACTTTCCCCCAAATGAGTTCACCTATTCTAGGAACTGTTTAGCATGGCTCCTCCTCGGGTCTGCCGTTTTAGAGCATGCGCATTTCTTGGCTGTGGTTTTGGTCAGTTTTTATTATCACCTCCAGCTTGGGCTTTGGTTTAGACAATAGTTGCTGATAGTTGGCAAGTCAGTAGCAGGGGTCTTCGTTATACGTTCATTGGATGTTACCCAACCAAGCAGACAGTTCAATTGCCATAAGTATAACTGTATCAGCTATTTTACTACTATTAATAACAGAGATAAAGGCGTTACTTATTGTTACAAAAAACCTATATCTTTGTAGTAAATCTACTTTAACGTCATAAATACAGCATTCACTTTAATATTTGTGGAAAGCCAATATTATAATATGTATTTATAACAGGTTCTTTCTCTGAGAGGCATTTTGGCTAACAGCAGCAGTCAGGTGCTCTTGTCAATTGGGCCATGCTTGAAGCGCTGGGTGCTTGTTCAGGCGGAAGAGTCATGCATGTGAAGAGCCAGGAGACTCAGGACTGGACAGCACTGCAGAAACCCCTCATTGTCAGTGGATTTCTGATGCCCTCTTCATAATTCAGGGAAAGAGTTTGCCTCCAGGAAGGACTGAAAGCCTCCTACTACTATGTATTGCAAATCTGGAGTTTGTATGCAGAAAACCATAGGAGTTTGAGGGCCAGGGTATGTTGATAAACTCATGTTCTTCTGTGCAGGGGAGACCCCAGCATTTCAAAAATTATTTAAGTTTGTGTTTAATTTCCATTACTGTTGAAAGGATTTGATCAAAGTTCAGCACATTTAATTTATTATTTTTTTTCATTCTGTCCAGATATGTACACACTTGTGCTTTGGGCAACTTCTTCCTTAAACAAAGTTGTGCCTTGTTCTAAGAGTAATTTTGTAGCAGAAAATAAGAATGAAACATCTCTGTATTCCTGAGGTTAACTTTTTCTAACTTCCAGTCAACCATCAACCTTTCATATTTGTCTCAGCTAGTGCTTAGTAGTACTATGTTCAGAACTTACAATTTTTCAGACACTTCATTGGTTTCCACCTTAATTTTAATAAAAGGGTAATTTTAATTGCTCACATAATTCTTAGGAAGCAGTGACTTTTTTCATAGCCTTTTAATAATGTCCTATAAGTACTGTCAGGTAGTTGATTTAATTGATTTAAGGACCACAATGAGCAGCCTGCTTTAGTAATGAAATGAGGAGGACAGTTGGAATGATTGAATTTTATACAGAATACACATGATCAGAGCTTGTCCTGGAAGAGAAGTGCAAAATGAGAACTTGCGCTAAGCTGAACATTCTTATTGCCTAGGAAGTGCTTAATTGCACTTTTGCTTCAGGGTACATTGAGCAGAAATTTTCACATCCAAAGCAATATATGAAATTATATATTTAATAAAATACTAATAAGTTACTGCACTGAAAAGCTACAGTGTTGTGAGTCAAACACTGCCAAATATTTTAGAATTATTAAATCTTCCACATAAGACTATAATATAAAATTATAAGGGAAATCAAATTACAAGCCTTTTCAATACACATATTTTCCTCCTAGAATTTTAATGATTGTTGCATTATCCTTTATGTGTTTCTATTAATAAAATTTCCAAAATTATAAGCAGTGTTTTTTAATGTTCCTTATATTCTAATGCGGCTCAACTCTTACTCAGTTCTTGATCACTGGCTGGCTTTCTGTGCTGTGTGGGTCCTGCTATTTCAAAATTCCTTTTATGTGTCTTGTTTTCTGCTCAGGACATACTTCTTATGTTCCTTGCTTCTCACTTCATATTTCCCATCAATCACGGATATTTGGCTTTCATCTGTGTGATGTAATATAGCAAATTAACAACTGAATTCTTTGAAATTCAATTAATAACTGAGTGCTTTGAAACAATTGGTGCTTGTGAACAAATGGTTTACTGTAACAGGCGAAAAAGAGTCTGAAGTCCTCTGTGAGAAACTTTATTATGTGGCTAAAACATAGAACACTTGTTTTTTAGCATCAAAATATATTAACTTGGGCATACAAAGCTTCTGTTGTAGTGGGCTGCTAAGTAATGTCATACCTCTTCCAGGTATGCCCTTCCTGGGCTGTGTCACCAGGATCCACAAAAATTGGTTAAACTTGAACAGGCCTAAATGGTGCAGCAATGCCCTGAAACCATGTAAGAGAACATATGGCACAGCAGCAAGGAGAAACATTAAGAAATTGTTCAGACATCAACAATCATGTGATAAGTCCCTTTACTTCTATCCATAAGAAAAGATTAGGTACCAGTATACACATACAGATAACTCCTGGAGACGCTATGATACTTCGCACATGCTTACAAATATATTTTTTCTAGTGTTTCTTCAGTCCTCTGCTAATTTTTAAACATTGATTTTATGTTGTACTTTGGTGCTTTTAAGAATATTCAGTGCTATCCAGAGTGTTCATGATGTACAGTAATAGTTCCTGGATAATTTCCAGTGCATAAATATTATTATTTATGAAGATTTAATTAACGATAAAGAAAAGTCAGTTTTTATCATATATCAGTTACTACCTACTGAAAGGTTTGTGAAGTAATGGGGGTTATTGAGTTGCAACAGTGTTTGTTCATAGGTACTGACCTCTTATCTATTTGTGCACTGCCTGGTTGTTTGCAAAACAGCGAAAGCTTCAGAATTGCTGAAGGGCTTTAGGCTGTTTCTTGTCCGTTTAGTATACTATAATTAAAGAATACAGCCACCACCACCGCCACCCTCAAACTACTCCACTTTGTTTAGTCTGTAGTCCTATTACCTCCTAGAAATATGTTATATAGACTCTTGGGCAGCACATGAAGATTATTTAGTGAAACATAAATTAAATCATAATTCCATAACTGGTGGGCGTTTTTGTTTTGAACTCAAAACTAACAATCAATATTCAGACTAGAGAGGGAGCACTACTATTACCATTGTATAGCAAATAAAATCAAGTCTTCTTGATCATTTGGGTTTATCAAAAATTATAGAATACAGTTATTAGTGTATAGGTGTTGAGAACAGCATTCTATCTCAGTTTCATCTTGGAATTTTTCCTACTAATTAGGCTGCTTTACATATAATGTCTGGGGCACTTGCTTTGTAAACACAATTTGGTTATGGTCGAGTTTGCTTATCCTCTTCAAAAACCTTCCATTTCCTTGAGGTCCTGTGTCAGAATGCTTGTGGAAGGGTTGAGAAAAAAATTGTTCATGGGGGAGAGAAGAAGTGGCATGTCTGAGCTGTGTATTGGGAGGTGAAACACGTAACCCAGGGTACATATGATATACAGCTCTCTGGAGATGTGCAGCTTTACCCATTTAACACTACACAGGAGTGAAAAGCAAACAAAAACATTTTTTCATAGTGTGTTGGTGTTGGGCTTCCAGCACTTAAGTAAGACCTATGTAAACTGCCAGGTCTAGGTGCTTGAATTTTCTTGTATTTTGGAAGTCTGTCTATGGAATTCTTTGTATAGAAATGTTGTGGCCTGTTAGAGACTGTTGCAAACATAAGGCATTTGTAAACTAAGACTAGGGAATAGCTCACAGAGTTTGGAAATAACCTATCCTAACTCAGGTTCATCCCTGTCCACTGGCTATGTATTGTAATGCTTAAGTAAAAAAACATGGCAACATAAAATAAATCTGAAAACTTTCAAGTCTGATGAAGTAGTTTGCCAGTTTAATAAAATGTTGATTTTTTTTTTTTTTTAAGTAGTTTTCGTAAATTAAGCAATATTGGTTTGTGTCCTCTGCTTCTTTCCACCATGATCTCTTTGGAAACATAACATTTTATGTTTGATGTTAAATGACGTATCACAGTAGAGCTAAGTGTGATTTGAAACAACTGAAATATCTGAGAATCAAATGTTATATTGGAGACAGGTCATTCTTAATAGTAATGTGATTACAGTTTTCATAGAATTCTTCCTTGTTTGGACAGCATTTCTTCTGCATGCTTAGAATCATTCCATCTTTCTTTCCTTGAAGACACGGTGAGTACATAAGCATTAACCATTTCGTGTTCAGGCCCTCAGGCTGTTTCCTGTTTCCAGTGAGGTTATAAAGTGCTTCTGAAAATCCAGTAGTCTAAAGTGACAACTCTAAAAAGGCAAACATAAGGTGAGATACTACAAAACAAAATATGAGTAAGCATTTAGTTTTTCAAATTATGTTTAATCCCTAGACAGCTGTGAAAGCCAGCCTGCAAATATTACTTATTTTATGTTGAACCTACATTAATGGAACACTTAAATATTTTTGATTTCACAAATTAGGGTCAGTGTGATTAACATAGGCTCAAAAAACTTGGTTGTCCTTCGTTGTTCAGTTATTGTGTGGATGTGAAACATATCTGAAAGTACACATTATGTAATAGCCTTTTATTACTTTTTTCAATTTAAATAAAATGAAGTTCAGGGTTGGTCTTTTGGGTATAACACTTACAGATTAAGGATGGATAGAGGTGGAAAAGGAAGTTAATCTCCAAGACAGTCTTAAGAGATGAATTGCACTATGTTAATGTGTGCTAGTTCTGTCTGTAGATGTGATTATCATAAAAATACCAAAAAAAATTAATTCACTGGGCTGGGGTTTGGGGTTTGTCTTTTTTTTTTTTTTCTTCTCAATTACAAATCATCTTAAACATTACTTCTTCCACATTCAGTAAATATGGACAACAGATTAAACCCTGTCCTGTTTACTGAATTATTTTATATTTCTAAGTTGTAACTTGTTCTCCCCTCTCACATGGATTTTTTTCTGCAGTGTAGCAGCACCAGTTTGTTCACTTGTGCCAGGATAGTTGTGAGAGTTCCTCTTTGCTTCCTCTACTCCTCTCTTAAGGTGTGGTGTTCAAAATGAATTTATTATTTTAGCTGAGCCCTTCCCATTGTTGCTTGAGTAGAGAAGATATACTTTATTTTTCTTACAGGTAGTAATCCTCCTTATATATCAGGGGATGTTTTTGAATCCAGATGATGCCTTCCATTAAATCACATTCAGTGATCTTTGCCTCACGAACATTAAGATGGTTGACATTTAGTAATTTCTCTCTGTCCACCAGGCATGATAATTATTCAATCATAGGAAGAATTTAGAGAGGAATTGGAGTGGAAAATATATATTTTTAATCAGAGAATGACTAATTATTCTGAAGCTGCTTCAGCTGATTCATGTTCCATACTAGTAGTAAATTCATTAGTCCCATGCTTTGAAAACCTGTAAATTGCAGTGAACAGTATGTGGTCCTTGAGAATGCCTGATTCTCATGCTGAGCTGGTTTTATTTTATCAACATGTTAAATGTGCTGCTGCTGGGTTGCTGGGTTTTTTTGAAGATCTTATCACTGAGTCATCCCAGAACTTAACAGTTGCCTTGCTTACAGCTGCACACTTTGTCCAGTGTTGTTCCATCCCCTTCAGGGGGAGTTTGCATCACTTCTCACCTAGAAATAGTTTATGGATTTCTTCAGTGTCTCATGTCTCTTGGTTGTAAAACATATTGTAACACACCTAATAGGACTGGAAAGGATGGCCATTCACATCTAAATTCTTCAATTAATCTTTCCTGTTTAATGCGGAGATCATAACATCTTGCTGCCAATATAAATTGCATTAGCTACCTGTCCTACATTTATTTGTAAAGTGAATTCTGCTGTGATAACACACTGCATTCTCCAACTTCATTCTATCTGTATAACACTGTTCCTCCACTGAGTATTGAATCAAAATTTTCAATCTTCCTCCTATTCCTAATTCTCTTACAGAATTATTTCATCCTAGATATCTCTGACTTCTCTTTTTTGTGCCTTGACTTTGTCTGTTTTACTTCTTTCTTTGCCTGTTACTCCTTTATACTTATATTTATCAATACAATGTATTTTGTATTTTTGAGGTGTTTGCTTCACTGTATTTTGAATGAAATTCAAAAATACAGTGCCTTAGCCAAAGTCTATTCTTTACTGCATTTTCAATTCCACTTTTGCACTACAAAAGCTTTTGTTTGTGCCATATAGTTTCTTTCAAAAATTAGTCCTTCTTTGGTCTTCTTGTCTTTCCTGCACATAATATTACCATAATCTTCCAGTCCTGTGGGATACTGCACCAGCTCTCTATTATGCTTATTATGTGGTTTTGAACTTTTAAAAGAAAAAATGGTGTGATTTTCTAGGTTTTCTCACTGCACTTTTGTATTAATGTACAGATGTCAAAGATGTTAGATGCCTAATGCAGTTACCTTCTTCACCCTGACTTGCTATCACCTGTGCTTTTTACCCTTCTTGTCCCTAGACTATTGTTATTTATTCTATCTTATACTCCTTTTTCCTATCTATGCCTAACTTACATGTTTGTGTTAGCATACTCCTGTTTCATCTTTAGAATCCTTTTTACTGAGCTAGTACATAATTTTTTCTTCCTTATTCCCCTCCAGATCCCCTAAGAAAAAAATCATCCTTATTTAATAACTCGGTGAAAAATGTTCCCTAAGTGAGGAAGGCAAAAAAATCCAGGTGACACAATCAACCACAGGTTTATTTCCAGAATATTGTTCTATAGAACTGGAGGTTTTTTCCTTATGAGAAGGTTCCCTATAAGGTAACAAATAAAAGGAGTTTGTTAATGAAAAGAGTAAGGTGTTTTTAAAGATGTTGATACTGTGGAAAAAGCTTTCATGCCTTGGCATGGATGAGCATTTATAGCAGACCTCAGCAATTTGCATAAATAAAGCTTTTGGAGGGGAAATTGAATTGGAAAAGGTTATGAAACAGGGTTTGGAAAAACCCTAAGGCACAGAGACATTGAAGAGGCTGCTGTGCAGTTGCAGAGCAGGAGGGACTGACATGCAGCACCTGTCAGGGCTGAGGATGGAAATGACAGCAGCAGTGCTGCTGCTGTGATCTGGTTGCTCTGTGACATGACTTCTTGCTGACCTCATTGTCTGTCCATGGTGTTGGACATCATATCTCACTAGTTGCCAGAAAGGTGCAAAATTTTCAACAGTGTGAGAGTAACTTTCTGTCATATTCAGTGTATGGACCTTTTTTAAACACTTTTCTCTCTCAAAACTGGTGCACTTTATGTGGTTTTGGTATTTATTTTCTTCGCTGTCATAGAGCTGTCTGTCTTAAAGAGTTCCACTGAGTAATGTGAAGGAGGGATTGCAAATTGGAAGGTTTGTTTATAGGCACTGGAAGAAATTACACCTGAGTTCTTCAATCTTCACTCACATAACAGTTATTAGAGAATTTATATCTATTTTACTCTAAATTAATGTTTTAAGAAGAGGTAGGAAATCATTGCTTGACATTTTCACTAAGTTTTGCTAATGTGTATATATATATTTCATAATATTGTAGTTCTGTGCTTCTCATCATTGAGGAAAAAAAAACAACCCATAGTTTCTTTCAAAATCATAATATACACTTTAATTACATATCACATTTTCCTCTCAGTAGCATCAGTGAATATCTTTAGCAAGTCCATTTCAGTCACTGAAGTAGCTTTCTTTTTATTGCTGAGACTGAGAACAAATCCTTTACATTCTTGTAGTAACATAAGGATAACACTGTCACTCACATTAGATTCTTATGCTAGTGTGCCTTTCTCAAACAGGTGTTTGGAAGAGGAGTAAAAGACATACCAGAGATAAAAAGAAACTTTGGGGAAAAGAAAGGATAGCTGTCAATATGCCAATGAAAATCCACTTTCAAAATACAGTCTAGAGCAGGCTAGGCTGAGTGACACCAGATGGAAATTGGAAAAGGGAACACAATGAGTCGTAAGAATAAAAACATTCAATGAAATGTATTGCCATTTAATTTATGTGACCTTTACAGCCTCCTAAGAATCACTTTTATTTTCTGTTTGGAGCCATTGATCCATTGGACCTTAATAAATTGATGTAGGACCTCAAGTAATCTTCCTCCTCTGTTTGTCTAAAGTCCTAACCTTCTTGTAATTGCTTGCTTTACTGTGAAGCAAGCTATAAATGAAAACAGGAAATTTAAAGTGCTCAGCATTGCTTCTTCCCATGCCGACACTAGCATTGGGTCGATGAATTTTTTTTCTTGACAGGTGCAAAAAATGATGTTTGTAGCAATATGACAGAGATCCAGTCTGACATAAGCCTTTCAGAAGTGAGAAACTGGATGCCACCCTGTAAAACATCAAGGCAGACTAGATAAAATAGTAATTCTTTATCTACTAGTTAAGTCATGGTATGCTTTGGATGGAAATGGATTTGCTTCTCCTGGAGTGATTTTGATAACAGACGGTCAACATTTCCTATACTGACAAGTCCTAGAATTTTGTTGTTTAGAAGTGTCTGAATATATTGTAGTATATGTACTCTTGTAGCTGTATCTTTATGGATTTATTTCTTAGCCAGCTTTTAGACAATAGCATTAATAGAAGATGGGAGATTTCAGATTTTTCTGATGACTTTGTAACCCAGGAATTGTAAGGAAAGTCTATCATATATAGACATGCCTATCACATTTTGTGATCTCCTATGGCATTTTCCTCCCTGCAAGTGATTTGAAGAAATTTGCTGGTAAATATGCAAAGATCATCTGGTTCTTGCAGTCCCAAAAGAGTAACTTTATTGAAGATAACTTTCTGTGCAGAAAAAAAAAAAAAAGGATGGATATTCTGGCTTAAACGTGGTAGTCAGTAAGCACCACAGAGCTGCTCTGTCGCTCCCCCTGCTGTGGGATAGGGGAGAGAGAGAGAGAGAGAAGGATAAAAGTGAGAAAATGCATTAAGACAGTTTAATAGGGAAAGCAAAAGCTGCTCTCACAAGCAAAGCAAACGAAGATAACTAATTCACCATTTCTCATGGACAGGCAGGTCTTCGGCCAGTCCCAGGAAAGCAGGGATCCATCACATGTGGCAGTGGTGACTTGGGACGACAAACAACATTGTTCCTGATGTCCCCCACTTCCTTCACCTTCCCCCAGATTTATTGCTGAGCATGATGTCACATGACGAGGGACATCCCTCTGATTAGTCAAGGTGGCCTGTCCTGGTTGTGTCCCCTCCCATCTTCTTGTGCATCCCCAGTCTCCTCACTGGAGGGGTGGGGTAAGGACCAGAAAAGGCCTTGACATCGTGCAAGTGCTTCTTAGCAATAAGGAGAACATCCCTATGTCATCCATGCTGCTTCCAGCAAACATCCCAAACACAGCACAAGAAAAGATATTGTAGAGAAAATTAACTCTATCATAGACAAAATCAGTACAATGAGTAAATGAGTCGAGGGGTTCTAGTATGTTATGCATCTGGTGGGATTAAGTGGTGAGATTTCTTTGCTTTTTGCCACAGCTGAGTAAAAATTCTAAAGTATTAATCATTTTACAGGAATACTTCATGTTTGTCCAAGCTCTTAGTTTATAGTGCCAAGAAACTATACATAAAATATCTCAGGTATACACTGCATGTATCTCTATATATTTCACGTATTCAGATTTGAAAGGGTTTGACTTCAAATACACAGAATTATCCAACTTCTGTTGTCCGAAGAAGAATATTTTCCAGAGAGTTTTCTTAGGTATCTGGGTGGTATATACATCATTATCTTTTCATTTATGAAGCTGGGATGGAAATATATTTATAACTGAGCAGACACTTTGAGAACATTGTTGATTCTAAGATTTGGAATTAGAGAATTATGTTTTGCAGTCTTTTTCATTTTTGATCTTTACAAGGGATATTTCACTTGCTGTTCTAGAGATTTGGTAAATTTACAGAAGAATATTTTGAGGAGAAAAATGTATAGATACTGTCTAGCACAGCATCACTTATTCATAAATTATATCAAAATATTGCATATAATATAGCACAAAGTAGGAATAAGTCCCATTAAAAGGGTTATAACACTTTAAGAAGTCTTTAACTTCAAAGATCAATATATCATTAATCACTTGTAATTCCTTTCAGTTTAAAAAAAAGGACTGTTGTTTAAAAAAACCTGAAGTTAAGTTATTAGCTGTCCATATTTTTGTGAAACAGTCCCTTGTCCTAAAAAAAAAGTCTCAAAAAACCCAAAACCCAGAGAGCAGATGATAATTGACAGGCATAAATTACTCCTATATACTAAATTCCTTGTATTTCTCTTGTACAATTTTTATTCTGTCACATTAAATACAAACAAACAGGATTTTTTTCACACAGAAATATGTTTTGAATTCTAATTGACTTCAAATTGCAATTAAACTATAAACATTTGGTTTCCAATTATAATAGTAATTTTTCGTCTTAGTTCCATAATAGAAAATAGTAATTATTCATTTTAGATCCAAAATAGAAAAAAGAGAGAGAGAGGTAATTAGAAACTGTTGTAAATACTGGGTTTTTGTAATAAAATATATATAATATATAACTGTTGTAAATACTGTTGTAAATACATCATAAAATAATTACTTATGTGAAACCACAGAATTCACAGTACAACAGGTATACTGCTATAAATCATTGAGTTTTACTGGGATAAATGTAATCCTAATCTGTTAGGAAAGATTTTGATTTTTCTAGCTAACTGTATTTGTGCAAATGTATCATTGTAATTAAGACTGTTTGTTGTTTAACAGAGGAGGTAATTGGTTAAGCCTCTAAAGTATGAATCCATTTTCCCTTTTACCATGACAGTTACCTTGCAATTGTAATACAGTATTCCTAAACTGTCAGGCAGCCTGTTGTGAGCTTGCTAGCGCAATGTGACAACATCTGCACTGCTTGGATTTTGTTTTCTGGCTGTTGTGGGTGCAGCTGGAGAATCATTGGTGCAAAATATCAAGACTTGTTGTCACTTTGGATATGGTGTGGACAGTCAGACTCTGCCTATCAGAGCCTCTTGCAGCTTTGTATTTTCAGTTTGGACTAAAAGGGCAGTTAGTCAAAAAATAGTCTCGCTTAATGTGACCTATTGGTTAAACAGATAATATTGTTTGCTACTTTATGAATGTCCAGTGGCCATGTAAAAGACTTGTCTGTAGTGATAGAAGTGGAAAAAAAGAAAGAAAGAAAGGAGGAAAGGAAAAAAAAACCCAGAACAAATTAGCAGAGTTGATTGGAGGGGTCTTATCAGAGAAACAGAACAGAAGTGAGTTTCCTTGAAACACAATATTGAAAAGAGTTAACAATAAAATTGAAATTAAAAAGCAAAACAAAGTCTTCAATTTTGTTAGTTTTCGCCTGGTTTCCTTCAGAATATTTTTTTCTATCTTCATATAATATTCCAGTTTATATATACTTTGCTGAATAAGCATCCCTATAGCTGCAAAATTTATACATGCACACATACTTACATACACAGAAACAAAACAAACAAGCTTTCCCAGAACGGGAAACTTTAAACTTTATCAGCTATCCAACCACCTCTCAGATGGCACTCACAATAAAGCCTTTACTGTCTAAAGAGCTCCAGTATTGTAATCCCAATTCCAAAATCATTCATGGAATTATCTCACAGAATTTAGATGAAAAAGAAATCAGCTACCACTAAAAATCTATCAAAAAGTAATTCTCTCTGTACTCCTCAAACATATTTTTTTCATCTTGACATTCTGTTACTCCTAGTTATTGATTATTCTATCAAATAATTACAGACCATTAATTTGCTTGTATGACTATTTACTTCATTTCATCCAGACTTCAATTTTATCCAAAAGCAGAATTTCTCCTTTCTGTTGGCTGAAAAGGATGAAAACTCTCCATCCGATGCTTGTTTTAAATAATACACCAATAGGCACTGTAGGTGCTCTATATTACTTGCCAATTGGCAATTCACTCTATTCTAGTGTTCCAACTTAAAAGACTGGTTGTCCAATAACCTGCTGTGTTTCAAAAAAGTAACATCGTCAAAGTAAACCTTACCTAAGTTCTCACCTCCATATCAGTGTTCTATGAATACCAAAATCAAAACCAACCAACCAAACAAAAACAACAACAAACCAAAACAAAACTAACAAAAAAGCCCCCCAGAATAGTAGAAAATTACTTTTATTGTCTGTCTGTCATCTATCCTGCAGGCAATCTCTGAATATCACAAGAAAACATCTCAGATGAATGCCAAGGTCTGGGTAGTTTCCCAGGCATTCTCTTGTTTCCTTCCCCTTACAGCTCTTATGGGAACAAGTTTATCTATAATTACATGGGATTAGTCCAGGCTTTCTTAAGTCAAATCACTGTGTCCATTTATTTTCAGTGGTTCTGGAAGGTCTCTATTTTCCAAGTTAAAACAAATAAATATGCACACACCTCACTATGAGCTAATCATTCTTTCTAATTTATACCATGAGTCAGACTTTTTTGTTTGCTACTTGGTCCCTCTCCTTGTAAAAGTCATTACTTTGGAATATCTTCACACCTTGCACCATGGATGTTGCTACTTCATTACTTGCTGCTAAGCAATATTTGGGGAGATGCAGGGTGCTGATTCTCTACAGTCTTGTTTTTCTTCTCACTCTCTGCTTTGTCCTGTTTGTCAGTTATGTGCACTGTTAAACTATTGATTCTCCAGACGCTGTTAGAACTTCAGGATGCAATCCCTCATGAACTAGTGACAAATGTCCTCCTGAATTTGGCTTATTTCTCACATGTGTTGAAGAAAAGGGCTGCTTATGCTTACCCACATAACTTCACTCAATACTCCATCTGACACAGGTTTCTTCATTTCCTTCAGCAAAGCAGGTACTTTCCCTATGGATAAGGAGATTCTGCTTGTTATTCCATTTTGTAGTTGCTCATTAGTCCACACTCAATTATGTCAATGCTCTATTAGTTGAGTTATGCAGCTATAATAACTTCAGTGTATTTATAGCTCTCCAGAGCATAGCATTATCCTACAGGTAGGGGCTTACTATTGTTTACTTGTCTACCACACGTCCTCCTTTCTCAGAAGGCAAATGATTTCACTTGACTAATAGTAAATCCATTGCTATTCATATATTAATGACCTTGTCAAGAAGGCTTGGAGCAGGGTACATAGGTACAGGATACAGAATAAAAGCCTCTCAGAATACAATAAATGAGAGACCACTCAGTATTGTACCACGAGACTTCAAAAGGTGCAATTTGCCTTCTTGCCTGTCACATACTTGCTCTGAAATCTCAGGTGATCTAGAATAATAGAATAATATTTTATTATTGTGTTCAGTCAGTAGAAAGGAGTATATTCTTTTTCTGCACCATAGATGAAACAGTAATGAATGCCATAAAGATTGCTAGTGTTGCTGTAACTGTAATGATCCAAGATATTACAGATGAGGTGTAACTCTTTTAATAATGTCAAAATATTTTGCTAGTCTGTCTGGTTGTATTTGGAAAAAAGGAAACCATAATCCACTACATTCTTACAGGCACAGAAGCCCTTTCTATCTGAAATAGAAAAAGTCGAGTTTATACAGAAGTTGAAGAAATTTCTTTAATTTTAATTAGAGAGCTATCAATTGCATTAATTACGTAAAGAAAAAATGTATATCTATATATATATTTGTCACCAATGAAATAGATTGGTATGAAAACAGTGTTGTAGAGAATAACAAGAGATACTCAGCCCTCAAAGGAAAGAGAGATTTAGTTCATTTATAATCTGCAGACATATAGAGGTTAAAAGGGAAGGGAAAGAGAATATAATGCTCAGTAAAAACAGAAACTCATTTGAGTTCATTGTTTTTGTCTTTTAGATGAGTTTTGAAGTTCTGCTCTGGGTTTATCTTTGAAAGGTGTTTTGTTGGTTACCCTTGAAAATCAGGAGAGAAAGATCAGAGATGAGATGATTGTTTTGAATAAAATGTCTCTAGTGGCAGCTGGATGTAGCCCTTACCAACTACCCATGCAAGGTCATTTCCAGTGCAAAGTGGTTGCTGATTTCCACCCATGTATTTCTCAGATAGGCACGTGGCAAAGAGTGTGAAATGTGTTACATTATGGGGAGGAAAAAAAAAAGTAGAATTCAGTGATTTAGTTCTCCAGAGAAGTGTTCTTGTTGGGAAGAGTTTCTCATCACATTATTGACATGGGTATTACAACTGTTTTTCAGCACTTTTTTTTTTTTTTTCTGAAATAATTTTAAAGTATGTTTTTTCAGGAAGTGTTCTACATAGATGATACCCGGACAGGAAAAAGTAGGCATGTCCTTATTTGTCTTTTATCACAAATTCAATGGCTCTCTTCCGGCTGTCTCTGCAGTAGTCCAATATTATTACTGTTTCCTCAGATGCCATGGTCAACATAAAAAACCCCAACATACACAAAGCCAGTAAACCAACATATATATATATCTGTGTAGCCATCAAACATGAAAGATGTATCAAAACAAGTTATACAATACAAACACATTCTTAAATGTCAATAGACGTGCCCAGTGACTTATTTCTGAAATCCACAGGTTTAACTGATGTTTCCAGCTCAGCTTGGTAGTCCAGTAGAATCTATTGCATTGGCCTAACCCCTTATACCTTGAAGGCTGAGACACAGAGACTGTACAAAACATAGAACTATACAGATACTGCAGAAGGCATTCAAAACACACTTGATCCAAGTGGGTTCTCAGACTATGCATAATTTAATTTATCTCATCAATGTCTACCTCTATTTTCTTATACAGCAGTGTCAGTATACGTAAAAATTATGTTTTCTGATAATAAAAAGCACTCTTGAATGCCAGTGTAATTATAGTGCAGTTTTACAGTAAACAGAAACATTCTTAAGTAAAAATTTCCTTGAATCCGAAGTTTCTAATTAACCCATGTCCATCAGAGTTCATTATGCCCATGTGCTACTTAAGAGCAGATATCCTTTTACAGTAAATTTTATTATATGATTTACAGGTTTTTACAGTTAATCCTGCTGCAAAACTAATTTTGAAAATCTGTCAGAGGCAGCCTGCTGCGTACTGTTCTAAAGCAAGAACCATTTGGGAAAAAGGATCTCTTCTTCTATACCTCATACAACAGATATTTTCACAGTTGTATAGGCAACAGAAAGTATTATACTGACTGAACTGGAAACACTTCATCGTTCTGCAATGCACTGTAGATGATCTAATGTAAGGCACAAAAGGCTAGAGACTATTATACATTGTACATGTATCTGGTATATTCTTAAGAGGTTTCTCGTCATGGTTTGACATTTATAACAGCTTATGGACAAGTTAGAAAGGAAAATCTATAATTCCCACTCATTAAAAGTGAAGAAATTGTGATAATTTCATCCAACCACAGAAAACTAGTATAATGTGTATTAACACTCCCTACAAATTTTTTTTAATAATATCAGGTCATCCTGGTCCAATAAACTGCAGTTATCCCATAAGGAGACTTTTATTTTGCTATATAAATTGAGAACAATGCAAAAAGCCATAGCAGAGTTTTAGCATGCTGAAATAATTATAAAGTAATGGAGCACAAGGTGAAACTCCAGGCACTTTAACAAATATTTATAGGAAAAAATTTCAAATGCATTGCAAATGTATCTCCTTGTCATTAAAGATTTTTTTTCTTCCAAAATTTAATTTTACTACATATGTACTGAATTTTACTACTTGAGGGGATTTTTCAATACTTACACTTTTATTGGAATAAACTTAGAAATAAAATCATATCTTTAACAAACGTTCTTAAAATGTGATCCACTTGTTAATTTCAACTGTGATTTTTCATGAGAAATGGTTGCTTTCATTTCTTCCTGACTGCTAAGAAAGAATGTAATCCTTCTGCTATCATCTAATTAGCAGGAATGTGACTGTCCATGCTGCAGGCACAGGCACTAACACAAGTTTGAAGAGCCACTGTGTAGACATCAATGAACACTTTATTAAATTACACAGTTTTCTAAGCAGGCACAGTCCCTCAATGCCCCAGTTCTTTATGCTTTAGTGAACTGGCTCTGCTCTCTGAAGCTGTAAGGTTTCAGCCTGAGCTGAAGATATAAACTCCTGATGAGATTAGAGTGAGTTTTTAGATATTTGGCACGCTTCTGTGCTTATTCTATTTCCCTAATAAGGCTTAGAGTTTGCTGGCAGGTGAAAGCATTGGATAGAAAAGGCTAGGAAATTTAAAAGTCCACCTGCCCTGAAGGAAAAAAATGTCTTTTTCCTAACTGTTCAGCATTATTCATTATAATTCACCCCGTTCAGGCAAACACTCCAGTACAGGGAGAAGGAATAGTCACCAGGTCTAGATATTCAGTGATCTCTCAGGTTTCATTCTTGGCAAAATTCATGTGGAATTTTCTAATATTTTTATTTCCAGAAAAACCATGGTCTGTCAAAGATGAAATGTAAGGAATAAGAAAAATAAAATAGGGCATTAACAAAACCTTTCCAGAATATTCTCTTGTGTCTCAATTACAGTGTGATAGTGATGGAAGTAGATTTACTTTCACTGATAAATCACTGTTCTCATCCTACACCATAACAATTCAAAGAAGAAAACAGCATTCTGGAAGTTGTTTGCTGGTACTCATCAGAACAGGTTATTGTCTTCATCTCTACCATCATTCTCTTCTACCCTTCACCCAGCCATGCTGGGTGGCACCCATGAAGTCGGTCACTCACCCTCCCCTGCTACATCTGGGCAGAGGAGGGAAGAAACTAAACAAAGGGTTGAGGAGTTGAGATAAGGACCGGGAGAAAACACTCCAAGAGCAAAACAGGCTCAACTTAGAGGTACAAAGTGAATTTATTACTAATAAAGTCAGAGAAGTATAATGAGAAACAAAATAAACACTTAAAAACATCTTTTTTTCCCCCAACCCCTCCCCTCCTTCCCACCAACAGCACAGGGTGACAGGACGTGAGAGTTTTGGTCAGTTTGTCACCCAAGATTTTCTTCCGCTGCTCAGGAAAAGAAGTCCTTCCCCTGCTATGCCGTGGGGCTCCTCCCATGGGAGACAGTTCTCCATCTTTGTAAAAAGTCTGCTGATAGTAAATATGGGTGTTCTAGAAGACAGAATGGCTGTGGACTGAACACAAAGGATAATTGTTTAGGAAGAAATGCAAGGGATGAATTCACAATGGAGGAGGGAAGAGCTAAATTCACTATCTGGGAGAGTATAGCAGACAGTTTATGGGATAAATACAACTACAGAATCTTATGGGGGGAAACCCAGAGGACTGGGAGGGAAACGTGTCTAGGACTGTGTCATTTGATGTGGAAAAGCATGTTATGCTGGCTGGCAAGCAAGAGAATTTCAGTTGCTTTCAACCCACAAAATCAAGTCTAAAGACACTTTTGAGATGAAATCAGATAAATGGAAAAGGATGTGGTTGATCTGGAATGAACAATCCATACTCATATATAGGAGAATAGGGTGACCACTGGTAGCAGTGGTCACTGATAGCAGTGGCACCATGTGGGAGTCCAGAGTATTCCTCTGGCTGCCCAGGGGGGTTTGGAACCCCGCCAGGGAAATCTGGGACCCTGGCAGAGAGCTCAGGATTCTGTCTTGGATCTCCATCCATGGGAAAAACTGCCAACATTGCAAAAAAAACTGCAAGCCACAGGAGTGAAATAAATAGTAGTTTAGTTTATCACAGGGTGAAAATGTAGAGCACCAGACACAGAAAGACATAATGAAAAGAAATAATGACATGGAAAAAGAAGGGATAGAGTTCTATGGGATGGAGCTTGAAAACATCTTGAAAAATACTCTGGTCATACCAGCTGCAGGCAGCCCATTTCTGAAAGCAGTTTGCTCAGAGTGCTCTTCCAAACCTTCAGTCATATCTCATTTCAGCTGCCAACTACCTCTGCAAATGTCTAGGAATTTTTACTTAGTGCTTAACCTAAACCACTGTGGTTGTAACTGAAGTCAATTGCTTATCTGTGGTGTGCATTGAGAATAATTTCTTAATTTCAAATGTTTCTAAAAGCTACAACCACAGCCCCTTCTTCCTCTTGTTTTTTTTCTGTAGACTGGGAAATTAGGTATAGTTGTTCTTTCCTCAAAAATAATATATTTTTTCCCTAAATGTTTTGTTGCTAGCCTGGTGTTGAATAGCTTACATGGTATAAATAATTAGATGTGTGCTCAAACCTGAACACTGAATTTAAAATGAGGCTGAATGGAGAGGAAGGATTATTTCATACTTCTTAAGAATAATATTCCTGTTCACATATCTTCTTTCCCCTTTTCTTCTTTTTTTTTTTTTTTTTAAGAGAAATGATAAAAAAGTCCACTATATTGAGATTGTTCAGAACTATTGTACTCTTTCTCCATTATNCCTTCTTCCTCTTGTTTTTTTTCTGTAGACTGGGAAATTAGGTATAGTTGTTCTTTCCTCAAAAATAATATATTTTTTCCCTAAATGTTTTGTTGCTAGCCTGGTGTTGAATAGCTTACATGGTATAAATAATTAGATGTGTGCTCAAACCTGAACACTGAATTTAAAATGAGGCTGAATGGAGAGGAAGGATTATTTCATACTTCTTAAGAATAATATTCCTGTTCACATATCTTCTTTCCCCTTTTTTTCTTTTTTTTTTTTTTTTTTAAGAGAAATGATAAAAAAGTCCACTATATTGAGATTGTTCAGAACTATTGTACTCTTTCTCCATTATTTTCTCCAGAACTGTGCCTGAGTAGTTGTTGGGAGGACAAGGTTAAAAGCAGAAGAATGGTGAGGAGGATGGTAGATTCCGTCAAGTGACCTTGCAACTGGGAATGCCAAGGCAGGAAGAACAGCAGTGTGGGAAACCCCATATATTATGCCTACTGCTGTTTGTCCTCTGTCTGTTTTGTGAAGTAGAATTTCTGTGTAGAGATGATGTAGGTGTTTTGAGAGATTTGGAGGCACTCTCACAGACGTACTTGAGCTCCCTATTTTGGGAGAGAAATCAAAGCAGAGATCATAAAAACCACAGCAGGGATCAGAGCTGGTGGTAAACTGCATGTGCACAGGCCTTTGATAAATGTGTGCAAACAGCAGGGCCGCTGTCCATCAGGAGGGACTGAGCCTGATGATGCTTGAGTTCCCTCTTGGGTGTCTGTGCCCAGTGTTGCTTCAGGATCCTCTGGTTAGTGAGTAATGAAATAATTTTACTCTTTGCATTTCAGACATGGGTTTGTGGTTGTTCTGACTGCCTGCCTGTGTCGACTCACACGGTAGTTCACTGTTACGTTGTGAAACCTATTAAGATCTTTCCACTTCTTTGCTATATCCTGCCAATTTCAGATCGTTTCTTTAATTCTTGTTTAATACTTTGTTTGTTTTTTTTTTCTTTAATTCAGCCAGGAGGATTTATACACTACAAATTTAATAAATTAACTCTATACTTGTTCATCCATATCATGCAGAAAAATACTGGGTAGCTACCCTGTGAAACTTATAATCAGGTAGGAAAGAGTAATCTAGAAGGGAGAGTAGGGTGCCACATGTACTGAAATGCTCTGGGTACGTCACAAGGTACAGAAATTATAAAGATTCAAACAACTTTTTCACATTCACAGGTCACCTACCATTTTGTCACTGCTGCATGTATAATCTCTCCCCCAAAATTTTAGCAACAGACATGAATTTAATTATCTATGTAGAGAACTGTCATAATAGTGTGGTACTCTCAGTGTCGTACTGTAAGAAAAGGTGTATTCACTATATGTGAATAACTAGGAATTATTGTTAGCTATCCATGTAATCTGATCAATACACAAAATCCTCATTAATAAACAGTTAAAATTGTTATGCAAGATAACTTACTAATATCTTCTGCCTTTTCTCTGGTCTTCTGCTCACCCTTTGAATGTCCCACTCTGTCTTAAGCCTGAGGGTTTCACTCTTCCTTAAGAAGACTGGGGAAAAATTTTGGCGAGACATCCAGAGATTTTTACAGGTTAGAGGACTATATTCTTCACAGCAGCAGAGCTGGGAGGAGTGACTTTTGATACCTTTTTCCTCTTCAATTTAACATCAGCTTGAAGTTATATTTTCCATATTTTGGATTTCTGTTTGCTTAGCTACAATTTTGGATATCCAATTACTTAACTACCAGTGGAAGGCAGATTGTACCTTGAACCTTCTACTTTGAATTTAGCATAGTGCATGTTCACTTGGGGTTTTTTTAAATAACAATTAGGATATGTAATAAATATACTTAAAAATAAGACATAAGGTATGCTTGTCTATAATCTCTCTGTAGCCCAAAAAATCAACTTTTCTAGCAAAAGTTGTAATGTTCAGTATTCCTTTTTCCCTTTTTTTCCCTGCTTGTTTTTCGGTACCTTTCTCCCTATGAATTGGGAAAATAGCAGAAAACACTCCTTTGATTCAAGTAGTTTTGATGATTGGGAAATATGATTAGTATTACAAATTATAGTACCTAATCCGTGAAATGTTAATTGTTGGGTTTTTTAGTTTAGCATTGATATGTATATTCAACTCAAATTCCTAAGCAGATTAATGGTTGCAGGACTTCATAAAGAAGACTGAATTATAAAAGTCAAAGGTATAACTGACTACTTTTCAAATTCCAGATAGAATTTAACAACTTGAAGTGTGGTCACTGTGATGTGCAAGGGTTCTGCTGCGGGCTATGCAATAAGGAGCTTATTGGAAATTTACCAATTATCTTCCTAGTTCCGAACCAAGCAATTAAATTGTGTATTACTTTAGTTGACTTCATTGGGATATAATACATAAAGTAATGAACATAAATCTATAATACAAGGAGTGATGAGATTAGAATCCATTAAGAATTGATCATTTGATAGAGCTAATTTGTCTGTTTCAAATACTACTAAAATTCTTCATAAAAATCTATTGACTTCTTTTCCCATAAGGAATAACTTCCACCAATAAGTTACACATACAGAGGGAAAGATTTGTTGTGTTTTAAGTTATAGTATCTTGAAAAGCTGTCTTTTTAAAGTACTTGGTTCATTGCACGATGCTCTAAAGCGTGAGAACTTCTGATTTTGATAAAGATATGGCAAATAAATTAATACAGCTAAATTATTTGAGCTGAAGGGTCTTCTGAGGCTCAGGGAAAATACAGCTTTTTCCGCACTTAGCTACTTCTTGCTACTTCTACTTTTACTAGCTTGTTAAATGGCCCCTATTATTTTAAAACCTAGCCAGAGGTTTGAATTTCATTTCTGACATCATAAGCCAGGAACCAGAGTTCTAATGAAACAGAGAGGCACCTTAGCAAGTTGCTTAATTCAAGGAAGAACCAAAATGTTAGGAATTATGTCTCATGGCTGATGGCCATAGGAACTTTGGCTGTAGGCTGAAGGCTGTAGGAACTATGACAGAAGGTCTGCCGACTGTGGTGGTAACTCTATACCGGTGGCTGGAGAGGGTTCAAAAATTAGGAGAAATCAGACGGAAAGTAAGAAGTTTCTCACTGTGTCTGTATGTAAGAATAGCACTATTGGCATCAACTCTGAGAGCAATAACTAAACAAGAGCAAAATATGCTCTGCTTACTTCCAGTATAATAAAATTAAATATTGTTCTCCTCATGAGATTCCAACACAGTTTAACCTAATTTTTCAGAAAGCATCTTCAATTCCAAAAATATCTTTCTTTTGTACAAACATAGCAAAAAGGATTGAAAGACAAGATTAGAGCTGTGAGTGGCACCCAACTGAAAAAGAAACGGAGAAAATAGGAACAGCATTGCATAAATATCTTTCCTTAGACAAGCTTTTTGAAATGTCACACAATTAAAATTCAGATCAAGTTTGACCAAGGTCAAATACACAACAAAATTCTTGTTGGCAGCTATCCCAAGTAAATTTTTTGTTGTTCAAATTTGCTCTTCACAAGATAAATTTACTAAAATTTGTTTATTAGAAAAAGTTAAACAAACAGAATCTTTTGATCTGTATTAAAATTACTATTTTAAATATTGTTCGGCTGAATTCCAAAAGCAACTATACATGAATGCCAAAAAACAGACAAAAAATGACATAATTTAATATATAAATAACATCCCTGGTGTAAAAGTTGGGTCTCCTGAAACAGTAAGTGGAACTTTGACATGTGCATCAGTTAAAAGCATTCATGGCCCATTTTATACAGCTGTTAAATCTCATGAGTTTTAAATGGCATGAATTATGTTTTAGTATTGGAGGGAGGAGTTGCATGAATGAGAAGCAATATACAGAATTTTTCAAATTTTGCTAGAAGTTGAAAGTCAGATGAATACATTTGGAGTGGCATTAAAACATTTTCTTCTATGTTTTGAGAGATACAGAAGTGATCAGCCTGTGGAAAGTACTGCCTAATGATTTTAAAATTGTTACCTGAAAGCTAATGGTGATTAACAGCTTCAGTGATGATTGATCCATCTCTTGCATACTGGAAATTGTTCCAAGAAAACTCATTAAAAATAATACAAAACCAAAAACCTGTATAAACAAGAGCACAGTTGGGCACAATGCTCTTCTGTAGTAATTTTAAAGTAATTTAGATGGATATTACACAGAAATGTGGGCGTTGCACAGGAGGATATTACACAGAAATTGGACATATCTGATAGATTTTAAAAAGCTTTATTTTTTTCCCTCGTCTTTCTTTTCCATTGTGGCAAAAATTCAAGAAGTGATCATCAGGAAGAAGCGGTAGAGAGAGATTTGAGGAGAAAGATTGGTGAAATAGTTTAATTTAAAACTATTTAAAAGTATTTTAAACTCCTTAAATTCTTATTAAAATAAATACTTCAAGCCAGCAAAACTATTCAAATTCTTCTGAATTCTCAGAACCTCTCCTAGGAGAATTTTTTTTGCCAAAAGTTAGACAGTTTTTCAATTAGTTTTCCAGGGAATTAAAAAGAAACAAAAAATAAACCAACCAACCAAAAAAAAAAAAAAAAACCACCAAAAAAACCCCAAACAACAAAAAACCAAACAGATGAAAAATGTTTCTTTCTCCATTGACTCTTCCAGCACAGAATCCAGATATGCAGTGTAGTACAGAACTTATATTTCTGTTTACTTTCTGTAGTTATGTATTAAAGGGTTTCCTTCATCTAATTCTCTTCAAACTTTTCCTTTATACAGTGCTTTTTATTTGCTTAGTCCGTTTTTTCTTTTTTGCTAACTTATTTGTAAAGGTAAATGTTATTGCTTTAGAGTAGACTACTATCAAACTCATCACATTTAAAGCAGGAAACTGAACTCCCACAGGAGTCTCAAAGGAGAGAAAAGCCCTTGCTGGGATGTACATCCATTAAGCAGCTGTGCTTGCCAAGTCCATGTACATTAGCTACTTTCGTAAGTTTAACAAATTTCATCTGAGCTTTCATTCTGCTGACCTAATTTAACAAGAAGGAAATTCAATAACAACCCCTAATATTGAAGCATTATTTCCCAAGAGGCATTTAACAACACTTCGACATCAAATAATAATGTGTGGATAATGGAATATATACACTAATGGCAACAAGAAAGTGAAAAAAGGGAAAAAAAGAAAGGAAACACCCCCTCACACACAGAGATAAAAAGAGAGGGAGAAAATTCTATATACCCTTTTCAAAAAAACCCAATATTTTTCCAAATTTTAGGGAAACTGAGAGAGGGAATTTCAACTTTGAATTTCATATGGTCTTTGAGAAGAAACATTTCTAATTATCTTAGAATAATTCTTAGGCTTCCTCCCTCACTCAGTATACCTTTGTCTCAAAAAATCGCAAGTATGAGTTGTGATAAATGATTTCCAAGGTGGAGAACGACATCTCCAGTTTGTACATGCTGACATAATTGAGCATATGTTATTAGTAGCTTATATTAGAACAGATTGTTCTGTATAGGAATCAAAGTTCACAAATCAAGTAAATAGCAAACTTTTAGGAGAAAGGGAAAAGGGGTAAATGCAATGACACATAACTTGGTGTTTGTTTAGACCAGTGGAAATGGGTATCTGTGAGTAATTGAGAACAGACCTGGGGCCAAAATCCTTAATAGCAGTGGCTTTGAGAAGTTGTTTGGACCGTGAAATGCTGGGAGAGAGGGGAAAATGTTCTCCTGAGTGAGTATAACTTGAAGACAACAACTGGTTCCTGAAAAGAATTGTTCAGTTATTAACACACCTGCACACACATCTCCACATTGACACGCAGTTTTTAAGCTATGTCACTATATTTCATAGTCTACCCACCTTAAAAATTCTGACTTTTTATTATAAGATCCTTTAATCAATGCCGGGTTACTGGAAATGTCTTGAGTAACTCATCAATATCAAACTGAAACACAGGAAGAATTTCTGAAATTTTTACATAGCTCTTCTTCGAAAAATAAAAATATTTAGGATGATAGTGAGCTATACTATAACACTGTTGAAAGCAGAGTACATGTTACTTACCTATTAAAATCAGCAAAGAGGAGAAAAAACAACCCAAGCTTATTACTACTTGAGTTTTTTGCCACATGTGGAAGAATATTCAAGGAAATGCAACCACCATCCATGTTTTTTATGGGATTGCTAGAAAGAATAGCAAAACCACTCTGATTAAAATTTGCAGAAAAAAACACACTATTAAGATGAGAAATCATAGGCTTTTATAATTTACTGAAGGAAACCATTACCAAATGGTCTCACTAACAAAAACTGCTACTCTTTAAATGCTGGGATAGAAGAAAAGTTATGAGAACTTGACTAAATTTCTCTTGCTGAAATAACATCCCATGGTTCTGTTAGATAAAAAAAGAAATAAAAAAAGCAAAGAAAAGCAAAAAAATAAAAACTGAGGCAAAAAAAAAGGTGAGTTGGGAGAGGCTTGCCTTCTCCCTGTGATGTCATTTCCCACTATGAGATTAAGTTTAATGTTTCAGGGTATTTGGAAAACAGGCCTTCATATTTTTAAAAATATTTCCTACAGTTTAAGGCTGACGTTGCATCACTCCATATTGCAAGACCATCTCACAAACTTTTTCTGTTTAAACATAGGCTTCTTGTCATGTTGTAGTTCTTCTGATGCATATGATATTCCCTTTTACCATTTAAAATACCCTGGAGAACTGGTGTTTTACCATTTGTAACTTCTAAAACTACTTTGTGTTAGTTTCATGTCTCTTGATAATAAGATTAATAAAACACTGGAATTCTTGTAAATGAAATTGGGTGGAAAACATTTGAAGCCAAGGCAGCAGTATTTAATGTCTAAGTTTCAGCAATATTAATCCACCAGTCTAAATAAAGAATGCTCTTGGAAGTTTCTAAATTGAAATTTTTTCAGTGGCACTCTTACATTTTTTTTAGAAAGTACTCTGACAGCAGCTATCTAATATATTCAATGTTCCCCCATATGGATAGCCTTTATATTTCTGACCAGGTTGCTTTCTATGTCATTGTGCTTTGTATGTGAAGGGTATAGTAGAAGTGATGTTGGACGCTACGAAGTGAGTGCATTTCAACTTACATTGTCTCTTCTCTGTTTACTTTCAGGATTTGGTTACTGTATACCGTTCAGAAATGAGCTGCTGGAAACTGCTTGGCTGCATCAGAAACTAGGGACATAAAAAACAAGCCAAGAAAAACAAAACTTTACGCTCCATTGCTGACCGGCTTGAAGAGCATCAGCAGTGGAGAACTATGACAATACAGCAAGTCCTATTACTTCTGCTGCTCTGGATGTGGCTCCCACATCCCTGCCATACAGAAATGCTGTTCAGAAGGACTCCTGATCTCAGACCCAAAAGCTTTGGAGGACGTGCTTCAGGGAATGATGGGAAAGCAATTCATCGCCAGAAGCGAGGCTGGATGTGGAATCAGTTTTTTCTTTTAGAGGAATATACAGGATCCGATTATCAGTATGTAGGCAAGGTAGGTTTCTCGTAATGTTTTCTGTATAATTTTCAAGGGTTCTTACCTTTCCACAGAGCCTTACCTTCTGTGTTTTATTCTAATGTGCGAGAAGCAGATTTCCAAGCAGCATATATACTGTTTCTCTGGCTAGAATCATTAACTTAATGTTGCTAGTTAGAGATATTGAGAAATATTTGAAGGAAACAAATGAAAATATTTTTGACAGATTTGTTTGTTTCAGCACACCATACCAACCAGCAGCCCACCCAGTATGTCTTTGTTATCAAAGCATAATATTTTACAAATCATTATAAAATAATTTTCCAACTCTGTCTCTGAATATTTCATGTTTCATACAAGATATTACATCTTCTATGCCCATGTTTGAGGAATGCAACCTATTTTGAAGAAAAAAATCTTCTTCTTCTTTACCTATCCCTGAAAATCAATTAACTGCAGGGAATAAAGTTCATTAGAAAACATGTGATAGAAATCACGTGGTTAGGAAGTGAACTGCAATAGAAGACAGCAGAATGATACGTGTGACTGAGTAGCTTACTAGAGGTAAACATAAAGGACACTATAAGTGTCCTTTAAATTATTTTCTGTTGGTGTTTAGGTTTTCTCATGTGATTTATTGAAAAATATATAATGTATAATGCCACAATAATATTCAAACAGGTACAAGATATTAATTCAAACTGGTAATTTTCTTAAAAATGAAAGTTAATATCAGCAGTAATGGTACAGCTTAAGGTCAATTGTTGGTTCTAAACACAGAAATTAAATTCTCTATAAAGCAGATTTTCAGTATTTATGTGGTTTTGAACTTGAAAAATACCACAGTGAAATTCTGAGTTTTTGGAAATCAAAAAAATTTTGGAATCACAGAGCAGCTAATTGTAAGGCATGTTTGAAGATCATCTAGTCCAAACCCCATGATCAAAGCAGTGTAAGCTTGAGCTTCCTCAGGACTGTGTCCTGTCAGATTTTAAATAGCTCCAAAGGTAGAGACTCCACAGTCTCGCTGGGCAAAGTATTCAGGTGTTTGACCACCCACCCAGTAAAAAGTTTGTTCCTGTATTTAAAGGGAATTTCTTGTATATCACATTGTGCCTATTATCTCGTCATGTCGCTGAGCACCACTGAAAATAAACTGGGCCCATCTCCCTCACTTCTTCCTAACAAGTACTGATATACTTTAATAAGGTCTGTGCTGAGTCTTCTCCAGGCTGAACAATCTCAGCTCTCTCATCATCTCCTCATATGAAAAATGCCCTAATTCCCTATTCAACTTACTGGCTATTTGCTGGACTCCCTCCAGTAGTTCTTTAGCTCTCTTCATATGGGGAGCCCAGACCTTGACACCAAAGTACAGACATGTCTCACCAAGGCAGAGGAGAGAGGAAGGATCATCTCTCTTGATCTCCAGGTGATGCTTTTCCAAATGGAGCCCAGGGTGCTGATGGCCTTCACTGCAAGGGCACGTTTCTGGCTTCTGGTCAGCTTGCTGCTCAAAAGGTCCCCACGGTCACTTTGCAAACCTGCTATCCAGCCAGTTGGGCCAGGCATGTACTGGTGTATGGGATTATTACATTATAAAACATTTCTTGGAAGAATTAAGGACACTGGAGGATTTGTGAAAGGAAACGGTTATTAAAACTTATGAAATTTAAAAACTAAGTAAAAATTTAAGAGTGCAGGCTTATAAATGAGTAAGTTTCCATTTTTTATTTGTTACTTTGAGTCTGTAATATTAGCACTAGCATTTAAATAATGCAACCATTTTCAGAGCATGTTGAGAGTCTTGTAAATAGTCCCTATATTTATTTCATACAGCTCTCAAGTGTAAGTCATGACTCCCAAGTGTTCCGAAGCAAGTAGGCCAGTTCCTCAGTCCAGATCAGGTTGATAGCTTACGAAAATTGACCTTGCCTACAAAATAAGAAGGTTCACTGTATCAAAACATTATACTATTGTATTGAAAGAATACTGCTTACAGAAGTCCTAGGAAATAAACAGCTTTCCAGGCCACTCCAAACTTCACATTATTTATGGACCTTCAGAAGCATGCTGATTACTTTTTTCCTAATGTATTATTTTTGAATATTTGTGATTTCAAATCATGAAGTGTGAGTGGTGTTACTTAGTAATTTTCTTCCAGTCATGAATAAGGGAAGGAAAACTCTTTAGAGGGGAAAAGGTTAACATTTTTTAGACTAACTCACCTGCGTTAGAAAAAGAGAGCTGTTGATAAACATGGAACTATTTTGGCTGGGAGAAAATAAGTGTTTACAAATGTGAAATGATAAGAAAAGATAAGTAAAATATGGATTAAGAGTACAGAACTGAAAAGAAACTTGATGAGCAGTTAAGATAGCCCTTTCATCTAGTTTGCTCTGCTTAGACTAGAAGACTTGCTAATTCCAGAAAGCAAATTTAAAATTAACTGGAGTAGATAAAGTTGCCCTGTAGTAATTTTCTGACAAGTTTGGGGAAATGATAGAAAATACATATAAAATGAAGAGTATCATGGCATGGTATTTGTTCATGGAGAGTTTTACACAAAGGAAGCTAATGGAAAGAGATATTACATGTGGAATTAAAAATTTATTGTTACATTAATTAATGTTTTAGTCTGATAGTCCAAATTCTCAAATTACTAGGTAAATAAATAATTACTGATTAAAATTTTTCTATATAAATTTTGTAGTATCTATCTCCTTTTCCTTGTTGTTGCCTTCATCTTTCCAATGGACGTCTCAGTTCTATACTCAAAACATTTCTGGATGTTTCCTTTTACCTGATTTTATCCAGAGACAAAATTATTTTGATAGGTGGGTGACATAAAATGTCACTTTCCTGTTAATTTCATGTTTGGAAATGGTGTTTGGAAATTTTGGGAGATAATAAGAGCAAAACTTAGAACTCAGTGATTCACGGCCAAGGACTAAGAGAGAATTTTTGTGTACTGCAAGTGGAAGACTCAGCAGGACCACCAAAGCTAATTCATCTGGGTTTATGGTTTACATCTTTTGCTTTCTGAGCTCATGAGTGATACAATTTTTCTTGTTTCTTAACCTGTTGTATATATCTCTCAGAGAAACTTGCGAATGTTTGTTGACTATCACAGTACTCTTGAAACAAGTGTCTGCAATTCACAATTCAATTTATGCATTCATTTATTCACTGTTTGGGTCACTTGAGAATGTTCACCTAGAATAATATGATGGAAATGAGGCTCGATGACTGAATGGGATACATAATCCCATAATAACGGAAGTATTCCTTCTTTAAGTCAACTGTGCTTGTGAAATGGTGGCAGAGTACATATTGACTGGTTATGGACATTCCCAGATTTCTTTAGATGAATATTTATTATTATCACAAGAAAGAGGATGGTCATCCTTTCTTTCATGTAATACACAGCATCCTTAGAGCAGAAATCAAAATTATGTAAATGATTTTTGTATGTGCAGAACCTCAAATAATAATTCCAACTGTGTTTCTCGTAAAAGTTGAAGTCATAAAAAAGACCTGTGTTGAAAACCAAACCTATATAGATCTCTTATACGTTTGTCTTTGAGGTATCTTTGCAAAAATATACTAGAAGAAAATCTGAGTAAAAGTGGTCCTCCCAGTTTCAGATAAACAATGCAGGAATGTTCAAAAAGTGTAAACCTCATATCAGAAAATCTACTTTATTAAAATTATGGAAAGCTGATTCATAATTTTTATTTCTTTTCTTAGTATAAATTTCCAAGACCCATTTATTATTTTTCAAATACAATGATGCAATTATAAAGCATTATGTATTTTCAACCTTGTTCTGAAAAACTTCAATTTACTTTGAGTATATCCAGAAAAAAAAATTCTTTTCAGTCTAAAGTTTACTTTCTAGTAGTTTTCACCTAAAGGAAGCACTACTGTGTACTAACAATATCTTAGTACTGAGTGATTTACAAATAAATTCACAGATAAATTCTTTATCTACATTAAAGTTCATGTTCCCCCCTTATTATCTCACCAGATCTTGTCAATTGTTTAGTTTTGCCGATATTTTCCCCACTTAGCTTTCTGAGACAGATACTGACTTTTTCTAGCAATTTCCATTACAGTAGTTTCATTGTATAAAGGATCAACTGACACAAATATTTCAGTACTTTGAGAGTGAAGTTCTTAGTAATACTGCAGTGCTTTTTAGTATCTCAAAGGATAATTTATCATATATTAGCACATAAATGTATATAAAATTTGTGTGTGTCATATTAGAACTGTTACCAGAAAGGATTATCTTGGCAGTATTCACTATCACACACTTGTAAGTGTAGTCATTATCTCTGATGTTGTAAAGAGCAGAACATGTCAACCTCACTTACTTCCTTTCACTTTGAGAATCCCAGCACAGACATAATTCTGAGAAAAATACTTAGCAAGCTGTGCATGCATGACACATTTTCAAGAACAGCAGTTACACTTTTAGTAACTGTCTATTGACACTGTGGATGATTGACCATGTAACAGTCATAGAAATGTAAGGCAGCGAAGCCTCAGATGTTGCTTGTATTTTTCTTTCTGATGAAGCAACTACCAAATGTACTGGTTTTGGAGAGGGTAATTCAAAAGATCATGTTTTGATTTCAAAGGATTCATCATCAGATGTGACACATACAAAAAAAAAGATCCCAGCGAAGTAATACTATTGTAGTGGTAAGGTGAAGACTTACCGAACCCTTTTAAAAATCTCTGCATTTTGATTTCTGAAGAGTGTTTCTACCATAGTTCTTTCTTTTGTAAACACATTTGCTGGTATGAGAGACTAAAGAGCAGGACTTTGAATTGCAGATGCTAAGGTGCAGGCTTAATATTTGGTGTGAAGATCTGACTGCGAGATATAAAATGCCTTTCCTTTGAGGTGAAGGTAATCAGCTCTGTGGCACTGAAGTTCCATAGAGGTTGAATTTTCAGCTAGAGCAGATCCTCGTGACAGAGATCAGTAAAAAAGAATGGAAAGGGAAAGGAGATACTCTGCAAACTGAATAAATGAGTAGTGATCTGTCAAGGTGAAAGAAGACAGCTAGTCCTTTAACAGTTTCCACTCGAGATGTTTTTGGTGTAACTCTACTGGAAGCAAAGCCCCAGTTATTCACAGCTGTGTATCTTCAAAAACCTTATCTTATTGAAGATACTTCAGTGTGGTGGAATTGACGTTTCAGACAAGAACATTTAGAAATTTATGTCTTTCTCAGCAAGACTTAAAACAGACTGTGAAGAGGGTTGTTTAAGGCACCGATTCATTTCAAGCCAAGTAAAGATTGCTTTTGGGGGTACATGTGTGGCCTCCTAGATATTTAAGAACAGATCAACAGTGTCAGAGCGAAATATTGTTTTCCCATAACATCAGAGACATCAACAGCTTCCTGTAGGATTGTCCTGAAGGCTGATTGATTCTCAGTGAGTGCTGAGAAGGATTCATTCTCAAAGTCTGTTGAGATTCAGCTTAGTAGGAAGTTTATGACTTTAACTGCTTAGGTTCATCACTTACTCGAAGTTGTTAAGTGTGCAGAGGGTTGATATTTTCTGTTTGCAGAAGGACTATTCCTTTGGAAACCTCAGTGTATGCTGGAGGCTCTGATTTATTGCTTCATGAAACAGCAGCAGAAGTTAGTGGTGACAAAGAGCTAACCAAGCTGAATACTAAGGTTTTATTCTCATAAATAATGAATTGTTTGTTATCTATGGTTCTGGATGTACCTCTACAAGACATTGGGTTTTGCTGGATGACACAGAACAGAACTGACAGTTGTTGAAGAATGCAAAGGCTTTGTAATGTTCACAAGTCTTTCAGTAAAGATCAGAAGAGCCATAGTTGTTGTGTGCCTGAATTCAAAGTCAGATATATTTGTTCAAAGGCTGGGGCTTCACAGCCCTGGACAGATGTCTGTGTGTATAAGTTTCTTTAAAGTGTTGTCTGCTGAGAAGGAAAGAGGGGTTAAGTCACTTGAGTCGGGCGTACTTAAACCAATTGCTTAAGGGGATGATTCCCATTGTCCAAATTATCTTATGATATTTTTGCTCAGATGTGCGATACACTATAAATTAAAGACCTAAGTGAACACTCCCAGTTGCCTCTTAAGACTGGTAAAATTTTGGAAAGCATGAGGAAGCACAGGAACCTACAATGAAACTCCAGTGTTTGACAGTGAAATAGTACTGGAATGGATTACCATCCTTTTAGCCTTTGTTACGTGTGTGCAGGCCACATCCAACAGAGATGAAGGTAGATGTTCCAAAGCAATTTTGCCCTTCTTGGGGAGTCCAGTGTCAGAATTTGTTCTCTCAGTGAGAAATGCTGATGTATTGAATGTCTGTGCTTCAAATTTGTCCTTAAAGATCTAACAGGCAGTTAGAGTTACTTGGAGTGTGCTTTTCCTCTAAAATGGTAAAGTCAGTAGGACTGTTCATGCAACCAGAACCTGCTAGAACATTTCAAGAGCCATGTTCTATAAAACCCATGGGGCCTCATCAAATGCTGCCAAGGAAGGAAGGCAGGAAGACAAGAAGGCAGGGAGGAAGGATATAGGCAAAGATACCAAAATTTGAATGAAAACGACAAAAAAGGTGAAACAACAGGCTTACTAACACTGGTGTCATTTAATCTCTGCCATAGCAGAGAAGATGTGGTTTGACAGAACTGAAAGGTAGGATGTCCTATATTTTTATATTGTATGACTAGGACACAAGGGGAAGACCTCAGAGCATGCCAATGCTGGTATGGGTGTTGATAGGGAAAAAACTATGGCTAACAGTGTTAATCTAGTTTTAATGAAATGGGAATGTCTTCTTTACTAACTGGTATCACGAGAAGAGGGAAGTTCTGTGGGTCCAGGTTGCAGCTGCATCACATCTTCACAGGCAATGAAGTTTGTGCCAGTTTCAGGCTCGCATCCCATATCCATATATAGGTAATTGCCAGAGGACCTTGTGTCACACTCATAGCAAGTGATTAATTGGTGAATAAAGTGAACCATGGTCCCTAGATGTAAACCATGCTCCGAGATTCCAAGGCTCCTGTTATGATTCAGTTATTGAGAGGTCTCTCTGGTCAAATTAAAGTGAAAATGAGACCATATACCCAAGTACACAGGATGGATCCTATTTAACAATATAATGCGAGGTAGAAAGATACAAAGAAATAGAAAAA
>VYXC01008622.1:106793-138569 GCA_013397175.1 Platysteira castanea | reverse complement strand
GTACACAATCAGAGCTGATTCAGCACAGTTGCTGCTTTGTCTTTCCTTGTGGTCCATAAATTCTGTATTCTTTGCCTCCAATATCAGCGATGTGTTCTTCTCTTCCAGTTTTTTTAACCTCCCCCTACATCTGAGGTAGCACTCAGACAATAGTACCACCTTTATCTTATCTCAAGTTCCTGCTGTGGGGGCTTCTCTTAGAGTCCAAGTTTTGGGTATTCATGGAAGAAAGTTTGGGTGGACTTAGGTGATCACTGATGGTCACAGATACCATCTGTCCCATAACTTGTGGTGGTCTTTGTTTGACCAGTGATATGTGTACGAGCAGTTGCTTCCTTACACAGTTTGCCACAGTGGGGATTTCTGCCTGGATACATTAACCAGGATGAGCTAACCAGATCTCACCTCTGCCAGGCCTGCAGTTCACACCATCCTGTGCTTATCTCATGGCAAAGTCCTTCCATGGCCTTAACAGTGTTCAAAACAGGCAACTGTGCTCTTCAAGTCCTTACAATTCCAAAAAGAGAAGCAAGGCAAAAAACACAGAAAAAGAACAGTAAGACAGTAAATTGCTGAGTTAGACACATCTATATTTCAGGTAGACACACGTAAATGTGCTTATAGACAATAGCTTGAAGTTAAATACTAAGCTTAGTAGAGGACCTTTTTCACTTCCATGGGTAGTTTTAGGCATACTTTGCATAATTTTAAAGGTCATGGTAACTGCAGGAGGTACAATCAAAGAAGTGGGATATCATGTCTAAAATTGTATTTGCTCAGCTTTCAAGCAAATACTAATTTTATAATCTGTTCTTATATCTCCTTGGCCTCTATAAGACCATAAGTATTATACTTAACAAGTTTAACACTTTTAATGGTCTTTAATTGGAATCTGCAATAGATCTTGACAAAAACGAGGTGGTTTTTTTTTTTCCGCTAAGGGAAACAAATTAAAACTGAATGTGGGAGGTGCAAAGTAGAGCAAGATCCTCATTGAAATTTTAAGTTCTCCTAAACAAAATTATGAATCAATTGACAATTAAATGAGTTTAAGAGTTCTTCCTGACCAAAATTACCCTTTGTATGCATTTTAAAGTTTTGTTTCAAGCACAGCTTTTGCATACTAAAACTGGTATGTTTAACTTTTGAGGTAAAGCACTAAAAAGTATTTCTTATTTGCTGTTATATGTCAGGGGCAGCGTTTTGCCCTCCCTTGCCCAGGCTTTCCCCGGGGCTCTCGCCCGCCCGCCCGTGGCTGAGGGGCTCAGCCGTGCCCTGCGCTGGGGCCGCTGCCGCCGCGGGCACCGCCTGGGGCCGGCCCGGGCAGCCCCGGCCATTCCGTATGGGGAACATCCATCAGAGCTCCCAGTGCTGCTGCTGCCACTACCCAGGAACCTGCTCTCTATATGATAACACACTTAGCTCACGTATTTTAAAACAGCTTTTTATTATTTCCTTGTCCATGTGTCAATAGTTCTCAGTATTGTAGGATTACACACTGTTTATACTTATTCTGCTATAAGTGCTTCACAAATACCACTTTCAAAACAGTATGGGTGTTCACGTATTTCCAAGTCCATCCATCTAATTGCTTTCAAGTGCTTTACCCTTATGCAAAAACTTTGCAGGTCTACTCATAAACTAATGCCAGTATGAGTAGGGACAAGTAGCTGAATATTGTTTCCTCCTCTTCTGTCAAGTAAATGGAAGCTACACATCTAATGGTATTGAGTGCTTCGAGGTAGCATGGTAAATGGAATACGCTGGGAAATGCATGAATTGTAGAACCACAGAATCTCCTGAGCTGGAAGGGACTCACAAGGATTGAGTTCAGCTCCTAGCCCTGCACACAACTACCCCAAGAATCACACCATGTGCCTGAGAGCATTGTCCAAATGCTTCTTGAATTCTGGCAGGCTAGCTTTACCTAAATAATTTAATGAAAACTATCTAGTTTTGATACAAGAGTGAAGAACATTATTTGACTTCTCCATTTTTCTTTTGCATATTCATGCTTGAGTCCAAGCTATTTATCATTTGTTGAGAAATGGTAAATGAGACTGAGGGGTCAATATGGTTCTGCTAGTCACTGAGGTAGGTTTCCTGCCACTGGCTTTCTCAGTATCTGAGAAAATTATTTTAAAATGGTAGATTTTAATTTTTCTTGCAGTAATCCCAGTAGCAGTTGTTTGCCATTTTGAAACTAATTTCCAAAATAGATAATTCTCATCTGTGTAAGCATAAAGTGAAATAACATCTATCAGTTGTTAGGAATATTTAGAAGGAACATAGTCCAAGTTACAGGCATACTTCCAGCAGGTATAAAATCACAAATAGGATGCATTTAGCTGTCTTTATGCAGAACAGCTATAGCTCTCTTGGGTGGTTTTCATTTAGAGTTTGTATCTGATTATGCATTGTACTTAAAACAGCATCATGCTTCAAAACAGTATAAGAAACTGAGAAATGGTTTAATCAGAACTCTGCAGTTCCTTTCAATTCAATTTATTATTTGGTTTTAAAATTGTATCTGCTTGTCACAAAAAGATAGTCCAAAAGGGGAAGAACTGATAAAACTGAAATTATTTATATTCAAAACCACAACTCAGGAAAAGTAGAGTCCACTTCATCACAGTACATTCATTCACTCAAGGAATTAAAAAACATAATAGAAAAGAGAGCTTTACAAATGTTTGACCTACACCTTATTTGAAATTTGAAACATAATTATTTGAAATTATAAATGTGTAAATAGCCAATAGTTTCAGAAGCAGTTCAAAGGCTGCTTCTCCCTAGGGTTTTTTTTTCCTTCTCTTGATTATTTTTTTTTTTAATCAGATGCAGATGACCTTTTAAATATCCTCTGTACACAGATAACAAGGAAGATCTGGGACTAATACTGCGGAAAAATTGGTGGCTTGCAACAAAATACCCATGAGGGAGAGAGTTCTAAGAAGTTGAAAGTTGATGTTTACCCTTTTAAAATGTCTTTCTGCTGGAAGGTTTTCCTTATATTTATAAGAGTGTTTTTGTCTTTGAAGACAATAAAAAATGAGCTGAAGTAAAAAGACTATAATGGTAAGTTTTTCCAAAGCCTCTAATACCTTCTGTTTTGAGGCAATAAGTATCTGAAGTCCCTGAAGACAGAGTAGTATTTGCTTGCAGGAGTAAACAAACATCACTGTCCAACTCATCAGTCTTACTTTCTCAAACAATTATTTGTTTCCTGAGTTTTTCAATAGCTATTTACTTCAGAGCATTAAAGGAGGACAGGACCACTGAGGGGAAAAAAATTGTCCTTTAATTTTACAATATTTTGGTCTGTAGCAATTTTAAATGTGTAACCTGAGATGAGTTCCTATACTCTTCAAGCCTGAGAACAGAAGCTGTCTTGTTTTTGTTTCAAAGTTTCAATTCACAGACCATCCAGTTGTCTGAAAGGCAGGTACAAAGGTACCTTACACATCTGAACACACTTCAGAGCTTAGAAAATTATTAGTGAATAGTTAGGAGGCTTGGTGTGCTAAAAAGGCATGCATGAAGAGATTTATGCAAAGAGCTAGATGGAAAATGCAAGCTGAACAAAGAAAGATAATGTTCTGGGATATTCATGATACTGTAGTTTTTAAAACTATGAAGTTGCAACAGTTCCTGCCTGCACGGTAAACGCAGATGACTTGGTGTATTGGTTTGGCACGGCCTGGTTTTGGGTAGCAGGGGAGCTGCAGAGATGGCTCCTGTGAGAAGCTGCTGGGAGTTTCCCACTATGTTCAGCAGAGCCAGTGGCTGATAGCTCTGAGGATGGACATGCTGCTGGCCAAAACTGGGCCAGTGAGGCTGATAACGCCTCTGTGATGACATATTTAAGAAGAAAATCAAAACAAAGTCACAGGACTTTGCTTCTAGTCAGAGAAGAGGAGGGAGTGAGAATATGTGAGAGTGTTACGGACGAATTAACATTACCAATCAGTTGCTATGATACAAGGTTATTAAAGTTTGGGATGGTGCATGGGAGGCGGCAAATTGGGAGCCCATCGCTTGGAGGACGGGGTGACTGGACCTCGGGACTCAGCGAAGGAAGCTTCCAGAGTTGCCCNCCACGGGGAATGCAGAGATCCACCCGCAGCCCCTGGGGGAGGTGCCCAGGCCGGAGCAGGGGGGTGGCTGGAGAAGGCTGTGATCCAGGGGGAGACCTGGTGGAGAGAGAGGGCCCTGCTCCCAGGCTGGAGCAGCCTGGCCTTGGAGGACTGCACCCCATGGGGAGAGACCCACGGTGCAGCAGTTTTGGGAGGGCTGTGTGTCCGTGGGAGGGACCCACGCTGCAGCAGGTGCGGTTTGGCTGCTGCTTGTGAGAGGGGACCCATGCCGGGAAGTTCATGAAGAACTGTCTCCTGTGGGAGGGACCCCACGGCCTCCCAGGGAAGGACTCTTCTCCTGGAGCAGCGGAAGAAAATCCTGGTGATGGACTGACAAAAACTCCCCTGCCCTGCCTCCCTGTGTTGTCAGTGGGAAGGAGGGAGGGCCTGGGGGGGAGAAGGTGTTCTAAGGGCTTATTTTACTTCTCATTACCCTCCTCTGATTCTGTTAGTAATAAATTTCACTTAGCAACCAAGGTTGAGCCTGTTTTGCCCTTGAAATATTTCTCCCACTCTCCTTATCTCACCCATGACGCCTCCATTAACCCTTTTCCCTCTTTTCCCTCCTTTTGCCCAGCTGTGGTAGGGGATGGTGAGCAAGCGACTCTTGTGGGTGCCTGGTGTTGGGCCAATGTCAAACCATGACACTGGGCATGCAGAATTTGCGTGGGAAAAGATTCTGCGTACTTGCAAGAATGTGTAATAGCTGAAGGAAACCTTGGTGCTCAACAGCAATTCTGTTCATCTCTTCTGTTCCCCTTATCAAGGTTGTAGAAAAGCCTTGCTTCTTCGTATTGGCTTGCACAGATATTCTGTGCCTTTCTTCTGTTTGCTAGATCTGTGGTCTACAGTCCAGTTATGCTGGCTGGATTTAGAATTTTTGTCTTACACACAATGCAGACCAATACCAAATTAACTTTTCCGGTGACATTTTTATTTAGGCAGTAGTGTAGGTGCTCTTCCTGCCTCTGAAATTTTATTCCTACAATCCTGCCTTTCCTTTAAACTTGTCTAAGTATGTATCTCAAAGCAATTGCAGGGAACGACATAAGCATATTAAGCTTACTCTTGGTGTAAAGTTAGGAGTAATCATACTGTCCTTCATTGCCAATGTTTTGGTGATCTGAGGTTTTTTTAGGTTCTGATTGGTTTTTTTGGGGTGTTTTGGGAATATTTGTCCCTTTCTAATAATTCTCAAGCAAGTATTCTTTCCTACCATTTAGTTTAGGAAACTATTTTATGCTACCAAAGTGCTTTTCTTGGTTTTATTCCTAAAATGTTTTGATGGTTTTTTTTAGTAATTAAATGTAATTTAGAAGTACATATGTTACAATATAGGGATTAATAGAATAAATGATACTTGATATGCAGAACATCAAGTAATAATACAGATTTTTTCTTTCTATATTAAGAACCCCATCCTCTAATGACAGCGTTTGTATATCCATTTTGAGGTATGACATTTGCTGTAAGTATGCATAAATCCAAATTTCTGAGTCTCCATGCTGATGAGTGTAAATTCCATTATAAATGGTATCTTTAAGAATTAGAAATATTTAAGAAATAGTATTTTGGAGTGAATATAATTAGAAACTATTACTACCTAGGCAATCTTGGATAGAAATTATCTATCTTAGTACTAAATTATTAAAATTATATTGATATTTTAAGTTTTGACAGTGAGAAAATTGACTAATGCAGCTCTATGAGAGGTGAAGTAAATAGGGAGAGAAAAAGAGAGTTCTATTTTTAAAATTTTTCATTAACAAGTAGGAATTTTAAGAAATGTCATGAAAATCCATTTTGAGAAAGGAAACAGGAAAGAAAGATAGAGTAAGGCAGTGTTCCAACCCATGTTACTAAAATCTAAGAAAAGTTTTGATGAAGTGAAAGTACTTTTAAAATGTGAAATTAATATGGCAAGTAGAACATATGAGCTGCAGGAGAGGCCTCTTGGGTAGAGCCATACAGCAAATAAATACATCTATGAGGACACAGAAAATACCAGAACTTTTGTTAATTTATATAAATTTTTTTACTTAAAAATTTCGCAGAACTCTCCATTCCTTTTGTACTGTTAAAGTACCTCTCCCTTGTAAGAACTACTGTGCAGAAATACCACCACGTTTTAACACATTGTTGCTACTGAAGATGCCATAGAGGACTTAGAAAAACCTCTAGCAATCAGCAGGATATCTTAGGTCATTCAAAAAGGATAATGTGACTGCTATATAAATAATACAGTTGGAATATAAGGAAACTGCTTAATTATCTATTTAGTTAGGTCAGGTTATGTGACAGACCATTCTCTATGTGTCAGGAGTGGCATGTTGTCTACTAAAAGCCAAGTAAAATAAATAGAATAGCTAGAGGACTGCTGATGGGTGTGACACTGGAAAGAGCTGCACAGGATTAATCAAGGCTTATAATTTAAGAGTAATGGAAGAGATTTCAGTAATACTGATGTATTTCCTAGGAAAGGATAATGACGTGCTATAGAAAACAAAGTCATTAAAGGAGTAAGGAATAATATTTCAAGTGCCATCTAAGTCTGTGTACCGTAAAAGAGAATTAGGAAATTTTCTAGGGATAGTTTAGAATTCTTTTTACTATCTAAGGAAGAAAGTATAAGCAAATAATACACAAGGCAGAAGCTAAAGCTTTGTGAAAATGAACTAATTCCAGGGGGGGAGGGGGGAGAAGGCAATGTAAAGGATTTTTTTTTGTTCCATAGACAAAACATAAAACCCCATACAAAGAAAATGAAACACCAGCAGCATAACAAATATAGTATACTTTATTTGTAATTAGGAAAAGGGAGATTAAGTAAAGGGTGCTTTTGATGTCTTACAAATGTCAGCAAATGTCACAGAAGCTTTATGGAAATATTGGCTGGGCCTATGAGCTGATTACCACAGTTCACATAACTTAGAAATAATTTTTCATCAGTGATGTAGTCCACAGAACCCATTTTTTTAAACCAGCAATTAACATTGCAAGGGAAAATAATTACTGTGGAGCACAGTTCTTAATTTGTATCACTGAAGATCAGGAAGGGCTTTTTGTCCTCAGTAAAACTATTTGAGGAATAGAGTTCACCGGGGCTGATGATGCTGTCTTTTATGTATACACAGATGACATGCAGTTCTCTGTATGATTTGTTCCAGGATTTGTATCCAAATCTGGTTATTTTGCTGTTTTGCACTCTGATAATGGAGTAAAATATTCTGCTTTGGTAGGAAAAGTTTAAATCGTAATTATAACTACTTACAAAGTGTTAATAGAAAAATGATTGAATTAAATTAAATTTCATTATGTGATTGTAATTCACTATGTAATTGAGGTGCTTACAAGGTGTCTACAAGGCACCATTGTGGATAAATCCCTAAACTGTCTCCAGGAGCTCAGCATGCTGGGATTCCGCTCCTAAATGCCTGTATAGTAAAGCATGAGTTGTGAGGAATAAACACAGTTAAAGACCTGCATCCAGCTGCAGTACTGTGGTTTTGTTGGGATTACGGATATTTGGTGGAATGATTTTCTTGACTGGAGTGTTGCAGTGGTGGGATACAGATTCTTTAGGGGGCAGGAAGGGAAGAGGGAGTTTCCCTTTATGTGAGAACGCGGCTAGAGTACATGGAGCTCTGCTTGGGGGTGGGAGGGGAGCCAATGGAGAGTTTATGGATTACGATGAAAGGGAGGACAGGCAAAGGTGACGTTATAATGGGTGCTTGCTGTAGGCCACTTGACCAAGAAAAACAAGTGGATGAGGCTCTCTAAAAACAGATAAGAGTGGCCTCACATGCACAGCAGGACGAGAGAGGGGATCCTTCCTCTCTGCTCAACACACGCAAGTCCATGCCTGGAGTCCTGTGTCCAGTTCTAAGCATCCCAATACAAGAGATGAACACACTGGAGAGAGTCCAGCAAAGAATGATTAAGGCACTGGAGCACCTCACATATGAGGAAAGGCTCAGAGAGCTGCAACTCTTTACTCCACAGGAGAAAGGCTTGGGGAGATCTTACCAATGCACACAAACACCTGAGGGGAGAGTGCAAAGAGGACAGAGCCAGGCTCTTTTCTGGGCTGCTCAGTGACAGGACCAGAGGCAATGGGCACAAACCAAAAAGCAAGAGGTTCTTCTGAACATCAGGAAACACTTTTGTCCTGTGAGGGTGACTAAGCACTGACACAACCATCTGCAGTGTAACTTTATGTAATGATTTAAATTACAACTCTTTATTTAGTAACTGGTATATAGATAGGATTTTTCTTGAGAGTACTATTCCCTAGAACAACAGATTTCATAATTTAGTAAAAGAAGAGAAAAACTTGATGGAAAAATAAAAATATGAGTTGCATTTAAGAGTTTATAGGTATTTCCCCTCTCTTTTATCACCAATCCACGTTTAATACCTTGACTACCAGTTTAGGGTTGTAAGATTTCTCTCCCAGATGTATAGTCTCAGTGATTTCACTATGGTATAAATGAAGTCAGGATTGACCCAGGACATCTTTATCCCTCATTATATCTATATCTATGATTATAGATACTATATCACTATAATTAGATATAGTATCAATTCAGATTCGTCAGAAGTCTCCTGAAATGTATGAAAAAATATGTCAACTCTCTCTCTCTTTCCCTCTCTTTCCTTCCTTGGGATTGAGTTTAATAATAATACAATATTATCACGGATATCACTGTTTTGGAGATTATTAAAATGGGTTTTATTCCTTAATTCTGATATACACCCTCTGCTTAAGTTGACATTTTCCACTTCCTGCGTTGACAGGCATTGTCATTCAGTTCTGTGTGATAAATACAGAGTATACATGAGGAGAAAATACATACATCACCAAGGTAGAAAACCTTCAAAGTTCTTACAAATTTACATGTTACAATGATTTCAGACGAAACGAAGACAGTCTTGTGTAATATATTTTTAAATGGCCTCCAGCAGTAGATGAAATAAACTAAACATCAATATTTTAAACATGTTCTGCTTTTGTTTTAAAAATTCAATGCTTTATATGTATAGTGCAAATTGTATTAGGAGATATAAACACTAACTCTGTTTTAATGGTTATTTTTTTAATAACTGGACTAGTTTAGGAAAACATACATAAGCTATAGTAAATAAAATAATAAAATATCATATAGACATCATAAAGTATCACTATATAATAAAAATATGCAATATTTTAATTTATATAATAAACTATAATTTATTATAATAAATATAATGTATATTTATAATATTATATTATATAATAAAATATTTAAAATAAATGTATAATAATAGAATATTAATAAGTTATATATAATATAATAAAATAATTCTTCTTTGCAAAAAAACCCCAAATGGGCAATTGGTTCTTACAACCACTTTGTTGTGATTAATGTAGAGAGCATAAGGAGAAGTGGTGACTTTTCCTTGAAAAACTTAAACTAAACAGACAAACGTCTAAGTTTTCAAATACAAACTATTGTGAATTCAGTAAAAGAAAAGTATGTGCTGTTTTAGCACATTTGCCTTCCCAGGCTGTTCCGTGGTGGAATAGGGAGATTGTTTTGGAAGCTACTGAATCCTTTATACAACATTTAGTACAGATTTTTATTTTAGTCCAAAACCAACCAAAGAACATAACACATAAAAAGTATGGATATTAAAAAAACCTCCAACCAAGTCTGAGGAAAATCTTATCAGATATATTTTCATTTTGGGACCACAGGATAGTGTACAGAGGCTACTCTACTTGTAGAGTAGGAATGTAGGCCTTTGCCATATCGATTTCAGCAGGAGGAGAACCAAACAATGTTTCTTTGTTCAGTCCAGTGTTTTAACGAATGGGGACTTGAGCAACTGCCATGGGTCAGGATTCTTTTTTCTCTTTAACACAAGAATTCCCTTCTGCTTACTCATACCCAGACATCTGTCGGAGTTGCCAGGAAGTAAGGGCACTTCAGGTCCAGTGGCACTTCCCTGCTTTCTGTCTTTACCTGAGGTACAGACTGTATTTATTACACTAAAATTGGAAAACAATATGCATATTGACTTATGCAAGAACTTTCTGGTGTATGAAATCCAGTTAGTCTTTCATCTTAGCTCACCACTTGTGTGTCTTCTGTGGAATCTGCAACAACCTAATGAAGCTGAAACTTTCTTGTTCTAACTCTCTGAACATCAGCTAAAGCCCTCGGCTTGTGGAGGGAGTTTGGGTATTGGTACATTGACTTAGTGCATCTATGAAAGACCTTTTGGTGCTGCTCATATGATTTGTCTTTAAAAAAAATTCTGCTTTCTCACCTGAAATCCTGGAATATTTTGTCTGTGATAAGATCATCTACCTGCTCTGGACTGTGACTTTTCCCTTTAGAATAAGCTACAGTAATAGGAAAAAGATACAAATCTGCTGATGAGAAAATATACTTGCTGTATGGTTAGTTTCTGGAAACTGAGAATCTTCAAGATTATATCCATAGTGAAAATTGTAGGGAGCTGTGAAGATAATATTTCTGTTTATGTGATAGATACTATTACACTCAGGGTTGTGGAAAGAAATGCTAAAAAAATTTACTAATTATAATTTATCTCTTACCATTTTAAAACACTGGTAAGAGCAAACACAAATTTTGAACAACAATGAACTACTGTGATCTTTATCAATAAAAATGGTGGGAAATATTTTTATCTTTCCTTTTGACAATGAATCAAGTTAAGCAAATACAGTCTGAAAATGCATTGCAGACTGGAGTTTTTCATTTCTGCTTCTTGCAAAAGAATTTCAGAGTACTCGTCATCTTACATTACTTGTTGTGCTTCCATTTTAGTATGCTCACCTCTTATATTTCCCAGTCTCACAATGCATTCTTTTTGAAATCTGTCTTTTTCCTTTCTGCCCATCTTCTCTTAAATAACACACAATAGAACAGTCCTGGCAAACTGACAATACAACTCAGTGAGAAGATTTAATGTGTGACATGTCTCAGTAAAACTTAGTGCAAATTACAGAATCACTGAAAAGTGTTGCTTAAAATGTTACCTTTCAGATAAATTTAAATAAGTGAACCTCTTTGGTGAGTAAAATGCAGCTTAAAGCCATGACAGTTAAATCTGCCAACTGAGGGAATACCGCACAGGATATGAGCTTTACTTATTGAAAATCTTGTACAGTAAGTGCAGCTAATGTAAACAACTGCATCATTTAATAGTTCAGTTCGTGATGCTTAAAATAAATATATCCATAGTTGGAATCCTATATCAATTATTTTTTGTTGACTTCATGTCGAATCTGCCCACTGTTGTGATTGTGTTTAGAGAGACAATCATTATTATTCAAATAAGTATCCACTCAAAATTGCTAATATTAAGTGTGCACTAGAACACTGAGTGAAATGGAAAATGCTTCCATGGCGTACTTTGCCTTCATATTTCTAATATAATAACTTAGAAAAAAGCTAATAAGTTACAATTTGCCCTGAAATTTGTCCTCAGAATGAGGAGGCATTCAAGAATTATTTGAATAAAATCTAAAAGATAGAGTAATTTAAGAGTGTATTGAGGTCTCGTTAATGTGATACTTGGATTAAATTGAAATATTGACACATTGCAGAAGAAAGTAGAAAAAAATTTGCTACATTATACAATTAAAAATGGCTACTGTAAAGTAAGAGAGTAAGAGTGCATTAAATAAGTTAATATTAAAATAGTCTGTCATTTTGCAAAGACTGCAAAAACTTTAAACTGTATTGGAAAATGTCCTATACATTATAGCCTATTAAATGAAGATTAACTTGAACTGTATTAATGCCTACAGTAAGTTTTCTAACAAAAGGGAAGTTTCTTAATACATTCATATCTGGTGTCTAGTTATTTGAATACCAGTCACTGAAAAAAATCATAGAGGGACTCCTGAATCTGAAATTCAAATAGAAATAGGTGTAACAAAGTCTTTATCTGGTATTGTCATAAATCATTTTGAATTCCAGAAGTAGCTTGTGTGATAAAATAGATCTGACTAGCCCAATCTTCTCTCTGTTTTTCACAGTAGCATCTTGTTGCTTTTTGGTGAAAATAAGATTAACACTTTGCATACTATCAGAAAAAAAGTTCACATATTTTATATTCATTTTAGGAGATTTCAGAATTGAGTGGAATTCATGGGGGGAGGCGGGGAGAAATTCCTGAGTGGACAGGTCTAAACTGAGTCACTGGATGTCAATTAACATGTATTTCCTGTGTTGTAATTTTCAAGTAATTTCCAAAGTGCAATTATTATGTTGTTCAACTAAAGTATTTTGAAAGTATTTTTACAAAGGTCTTTTACAGATCTAAAAATTTATTGAGCTGAATTTGATTGGGCCATCTTTTCATTAACTCATTTTCATGAACTCATGGTTGCACTTACCCTAAAGAAGAATGTAATATGTTAATTAACTCTGGGGTTTTTTTCCCACAGTTGAATAAAAAGTACATCTGTCTCTTAAAATCTGTTTTTGTCTCTGTCTTGGATTGGTAATTCAGTTTAATTTTTAAGTATTCATATAACACTCCATTTTGTGGCCCTCTGTAAATATTATCTTCTGTTTAACAAGACTTTCCTTTTATATTTATATGAAATCCTTCTAGGTTAAAAAGTTTGTTCAACCAATTTAAATAGAAGATACGCAAAAATGTCTTTCATGGTAACTGCCATTTTTTTTTTTTTTTGATGAAACAGGGCTATAAAAATAATACCAACTGACATTGTGATTTCCTATAAAGTGAGAAAAAATGTACCTAAAATACGTATACCAGTGCAGCTGAAAAGGGAAGTGTTTCTGTGGAAGAACAGCAAGAAATTCACTGAAACGGGAGTTTGCAAAATATCAGTGACAGATATGAAAACAAAACCACATCTTCACAGCTGATCATTTTGTGCAATGAAATTGCTAAATGAAACAGATGTCTTTCCATTTCTCATCTTGGCTGACATGAATCACAAATGCCCATTAGCCAAAATAACTATAGGAAACACTTTATACTAAAAGTAGCAGAGAAATATTTCACAGAATATTTTTTTAGTACTTGAGTAAAATGAAAAAACTCTGCAGCACTGACTGACGCACTGCTCGTGCATTTCAGAGCTGGGTAATGATTCACTGTAGAGGGATGTGAAGCACATCAGGCACTCTTTAGTCACCTTGATTCCTCTAGTAACATCTGGATTGAATTAAGAGCTAAAAAAAACAAAATGAGAGATACTCTCTTTCATTGTTTATATATACTGCTCATTTTCACCCCTTGAATTATGTCTGGAAGACTTGCTCATTGTATCTATAGCTTGTGTTTCCTGATCACCCAAGAAGACTTTTGGAATTGTTATTCTGAATTTGAAGTTTTTCTACAAGAACTCTGGAGTCTTATGTATATGCATATAATTTAAACTGGATTACCAGAGGCATTATTAACATTTTTTTAAACAATACAGTGTTATAGCTTAAAGTGTTCTTCTAAACTATGTAGGTTGGTTTTCCTTTTAAACATGCTACTGTGAAGTGCACCTCTCAGCTCACTAGAAGTTTGTATGTGGATGTCTCAAAGTCTTATACTCAGCTCTCTTTCCAGACTTTTGGCTAATATGTGGGGGGAAAAACAAACAAACAGACAAAAAATCCCCAACAATCCACACAAACCAAAAAACCTGCACAAGTATAAAATTTGAATTTGGCAGAGGTAATAGGTTAATGATTTTGTGGGCATAAAAATAATTTCTAAATCACCTTACTAAGATTTACACATAGCTACAGGAGAGGCAATGGAAAATCATCGACAATGATAGTACTTTACATATTAGACAAGTAAGTGTATTAAGAGATCTTTACATACTGAATTGGATCTAAATACAATTCTTCAAAAGTTTCATGTTTTTTAGTTCAAGGATTTTCCTAGTTTTCTGTTTTAGTTCTCCTCAGTACTCTTCTGTTCAGGCTTGTAGGGCCAGGCAACATTTTCAGGCACCAGAATATGATTATTGGTATTGCTAAATTATTTTACAAGTTCCTGGCATGGTTTTGCTAAATATCGCTCTCCAAAACAATTTCCATGCATCACTTGTATGTTAAATTTGTCCAAACACTCTTGCTGGGAACTGTTTGCATGGAGTTATGCTAATCTGGAGATAATTTATTAGAATGGATTTTGCCAGACTACTGACTGGTTTCTGAGTCAAAGAACAGATACTGCAGCACCAATACGCTATTGTGAACTTCTGTGAGAATTTACCAGACCTGGCTTTGGAAAGCATCTGGGAAGACTGCAATGTGCCCATTTAAAGATCCCTCTCAAACAGGACCTTATTTTATATTTCTGTCACACATCTAAGGAAGAGCAGCCTCTTATCATGCTCTTCATCACTCCTGCTGTGAAAATATTTCATAGAGTGGTTATGGACCAGCAGTGAGTTCCCAGAACCAAAATGTTTTTGAAGATTAAATATATTCTAGGAAGACATGGAGAAGAAAACACTTAAGGACTACTTACACTAAGTGACATTTTAAAATGGGACACAGCCTGGAAGATACTGTCAAGTCCCTTAAACAGAAGGGTGAAAGGGTTAATTGGAGGCATGAAAGGTCACAATTTTTGTGGGCCATCAAGGGAGGAGCATGAGGAATTAAAGTTCACTTTAAAAATTCATTCTTCAAAAGAGGCATGAGAATGGCTTGAAACCTTCAGTTTGAAGTCATCAAGAGAAACAGAAGCAAAAGAAATAAATATTTATTTGCAAAAGATTTTTCGTAATATCTACCTTCCTACTCTTTATGTTTGGTGGAGTTTCCTATTTTTTTATTTATTGTAGAATGAAAAGAAGCAGTAAGGAAATACTCACTTTGTAAAGTAAATATACATGTGTGTAGTGTAAGCAAAGTTTAATAGGTCTAAATACTTTTATGTAGAAAATCAAAGTTCAGAACATGATAGTATTCAAATTTCTACCATGAAGGGTTTGATCCGAGGTTCCTGGTGAGTTCTGTCTGTTCCACATATTTCAAATCTGCGGGAAATATTCAGTGTTTGAAAATTTTTCACAACAGAGGTTTACTGTTTGACTTCAGCTTATCCTACCAGCCCACTCTGCATGTTTGGTTTCAGCATAAAAGACAAGGAAAGACACATTCAAAACCATAATAACTGAATACTTTTACTTCTAATGCTCAAAATGGATGCTATGGAAGACAATACGGAGGGATCGTAGATGAAAAAGAGAAATATATTCAGGGCTGCATAGCAAGGGAGATATTTATATTATGCTGCATGTATAAAATCTTCCATGATCTGAAATGTAAGCTTAAATTAACAAAAGGTCTTCACACAACTGAATATGATCTTACTGCAGATATAATCAATGTTGTTATTGTGTGTTCAAATAACTACTTTTAGAAATAAAAGATGCACTAGTTCTGTCTAAAACTTTTTGGAATATTCTGATATTTCTTGGGTGTGATTTTAAAAAAGTTTTTGTATTTGCACTTCATTTTTATAATAGGAGCTTCTACTTGATTTGATCCTTCTGCTGAACTCAAAAATAAGTTTACAAAAAAGAATATATTTAATGGTGAAAATAAGTCTGAGTGCCAGATTCTTTCTGTTAATTATGAAATCAATGAGATTGGAAGGACATTTCCAACAAGGTGATGAGAGGAATTATGCTCACTGTATCCAAAAGATCAAATGAGCCATCATCCACACCATTGTACTGAACAACAAAACATAATTGAATATTTTTTTCTATAAAGGCAGTCAGGACAGCAAGTTATTTATGTGAAGTCTAGCTTTATAAAACTTATATAATGGGTGTTAAATCAATATTGAATGCTTAAAAAACTTGGATTTTTTTTCCTTTAGGCTATTTACACTAGTTGATGGAGTGAAAGTGATAATGACTTAAAGTGAAATGTTCCCCAATCTATGAGAACTATAATAATATGAAATGAAAATTTTAAAAAAATTATTATTTCATGAAACCAGTGGTTCTGTTTTCCTTAATTGTCTTGTATTTAGCCATGTTCCTTATCTGCTTAGTGAATTTACAACTAGCACAGCAGTTGTGAATTTTTAATAGGATCTCTTCAAGGAAAGAAAAGGTCAGTATTAACATAAAACTCTTCTTTAAGAACTGTGGTGCAAAGGTTTCTTAGCAGAGAACAGGTGTTGCTGCAAAAGCAAAATCTGCCAGAACAGTCAAGTTAAAAGATTCTTGGAGCTAAGTTAGGAAACACTGGCTGTCAGTCAATGGTGAATGAAAATTACTTTCTTAATGGTATTAACCACATTTTTTGCATACAGAATAATTTAACATATAATAATGGTTTTTAAAAACCTCCATCCTTTTCATTGCTTCTAAAAAAAATGCTGTATTCTTCCATTTCAGCTTCATTCTGACCAGGATAAGGGAGATGGATCCCTCAAATACATTTTGTCAGGAGATGGGGCTGGTACTCTTTTTATAATTGATGAGAAAACAGGAGACATTCATGCAACTCGGAGAATTGACAGGGAAGAGAAAGCCTTTTACACCCTGCGTGCCCAAGCTATCAACAGAAGAACTCTGAGACCAGTGGAACCTGAATCTGAGTTTGTCATCAAGATCCATGACATCAATGACAATGAACCAACATTTCCAGAAGAAATTTACACTGCTAGTGTTCCTGAAATGTCAGTAGTAGGTGAGTTCTTTATACTGAGGCACAAATACCTGTTCTCCATTACTTGACAAATTATTTCCCTATCCTCTCAAAAGTCAGTCATGTGCAGGATTCTACCTGATGACTTAAGTAATTTGCATTTTGACTTGTTTTTTCAAATACTGAAATTGCAACCAGAAACAGATTTTTATGATCTGAGATCTATTTCTACTTGGAATATCCAAATTATTAGCTTACAGTTCTTTGGAATATAAATATTAATAGATAGTAGGTAATGGTGAATCATCCTCCTCCTTAAGAACTGTTAGAATAAGATGACTAACTTAGCCTGTTGAAAGCTCAATATTTTTTTTTCTTTCATTTTCACTGGAAGTTCCCAGTGGTGATAAGCACTGAACGGAGAGCTGTCTGCACTCTCTCTATAGCTGAAGAAAATTATATATTGACTCATGATGTTGATGCACTGTCTGAAGTTAGACACCCTATTTATTTTCTTTTCTTTCACTTTTTTACTATATAGACAAATCCTCTTGTACTTTCTCATCCTTTCTTAACTCCATCCATGAATGACACCTTCGAGAATATTAAACAGCTGTTTTAGTTAATCTTTCTTCTGTTTGCAATGTATTTTCAGTTCCTATCTTAACTACAAAGTTGTAGCCTGGATTGTACCAGTTGGTGAAATTTATAAACAATAACATTTTGGAATATGAGCTATTACTGATATTAGTGCATGCAGTTCTTTAGGAGTAATTTTGAAAAACTTAAAAATATTTGAAATTTCTTTTAAAAATTAATATTAGTTTATTCATCGTATGACTGTAACTGCTATAATGTTAAATTCTAAAAATTCAGAAAACAAACAATAAATTCAATATAACTTTTGGCTATTATTAGCATTTTCATTACTTCCACTGCCTGAATAGATCAAACAGGTGTTTTAGATGCCTAAATTAGCCTGTTGAGATGATTAGTTTTTGAGATGTTTTATATCTACAGATATTGAAGATTTAGTACTTACTTTCCTGGGCCTTAGAAAATGCTAAAAGAGCAAGAAAATACATAACTATTGAAAGAGAATGGCCTCAGCAAATCTGTGCAGCAATGTATGGAAACATAATACTAATAGTTTTTTGTTCTTAATATTTCAATCTGCTTTCAGGTTGTGGTTGAATAACTTTTAAAAGTTCCAACATTCAGTAAGTGGTTTTTATTATAAAACAAAATAAATTTAAAAGACGAAAGATAGAAAAATTTGACAGATGATTGTGTAGGCATGTACTGAAATCTCATCAAATCTGTCCACGTAAAGAGGAGAATTGAAAAGTCTTCCACCTTTACTGTTCCAAAATCTAATAAAATGTAATACCAATTTACTAATGGACTGATCACCTCTAAATTTCCATAAATATATACTGCTTTAGGCAGAGCATCTTGAAAGTGCATCCTGAAAGAACATTATTGCATTTTCTAGAGAAGCATATGGCAAGATTGCCAGTATGATTGAAAAAGTATGTCTTAGAGTTCCCACTTTTTTTCTCATATTCATTCTATAAATTCCAGAATGCATTGTTTAAAATGTGATTGGAAAAATTTGAGAAAGTTACTCAGCATTTTCATTAAATATTATGCAATAATATAATATTCAGTTATAACCTATTGATTCCTAATTTTATCAGTCTCAATCCCAGAATATCATCTTTCTCTTTAAGTGTTCTCAAACATTCATGGCATTATTTCAGTGATTCTAAAGTACTCAGATTGCAAGATTCCAGTGTATCTGTACATCTGTACATAGATCATAAAATTTTGAAACCACAAAATTTCAGCATTGTAACGACAACAAAAAAAAAGATAAGATGATAAGCAAAATGTATAGAAAAAGAGTAACAAAAAAAAAAGCTTGGGTGCACGTAGTGTGTTAACACTGTATCTTGCATAAATAACTGTGCTGAAACAAATGGACTTTATTCTGTCAAAGAAATTGAAATAATTTAGAGAATTATAACTCAGTTTAAATCTATCATGTTCCTGGATTTCATAAATGTGGCCATTCAGCTGCTAGAGTGACTGACTGACTACCCGATAGGTAGAATTTTCTTTTAGCTTTATTACTTTTAGCTTTGTGGCTGATCCCTAGAGGTGTATGTTCATCTGTGGTCCATGAGAGAATGACGTAATTTTATAAAGTATTCATCAAAGTTGATTCATTTCTTCATAACAGTAATTTAATTCTCCAACTTAAAAAAATCTACTCAATAATCTCAAAACTAAAGGCTGAATGCAGAAAGGGAGAAGTCTTCTAAAAGAATAAGCTGCGTAAAAGTTTTGAGAAAAATTGAATTAATTAGAAATTGTGAAGTCATTATGTTAAAATTCTTCACACATTTGTACATTAATAATATACTCTCACGTTATTAATTACAAAATATTTTTAAATTAGTATTTTTTCTGACATCATAGAATTCAAGCATTTTTATTATAGCAACTTGCATGAGAAATTTATGAAAGAAGAAACAATTTTTTTTTTTAATGACAATTGTACTTCCCCATCCAAAGGAAAATAGGAAGAAATTCCTACATTTTTCTATTTTTCTGTCTCCAGATTATTTTTATTTTTCTACTTGCCCAGTACTGTTGGGCATGGGCTAAGAAAGTGTCAGGCTTGATGTAAGGAATGCAGATAGAAATTGCAGTCTTGGATGTAGTTGCACTGTTGCATCGAATGTCTCCTGTAGTACTCACTTCTGTGAGAATGTGGAAACATTTAATCTTTCTGTAAGTGTCTGGAAACATTAAACAGAGTTTAGGATGTAAGTATTTTCTCAGTGTTGGTACCAGAAAGAGAAATTACAAAGCTAAATTACCATGGCCCTTACCTGAGTAGATATGAGTTATATGGTTCTATAAAAAGTATGATAATATCAGGACTATTATATTTCATTATCTAATCCAGCATAGTCGACATGGTATGGCACTGTGCCATACATCGGGAGTCTGAGAAAGAAAGATATTACTGGAACCACACCCTGCCTTTCCTGGGTCAGACCTGTCAAGCAGAGAGAACATCACGTGAAGGATTCCCTGTCCTCACTCTGTTCCACTTCGCTGTGTGCGGTAGCTTTAGGGATAGGGGAGATGGTGACACGTTCCTGCCCAGTCCTGCGGGTGCATCTGTTCCGTGACTGCCTCGCTGTCACAGGTGCCCTTGCATATCAGGCGGGGGAGGTGCTCATCTTGCCTCTCTGCTGATTTGCAATAGGATACACAAAAATGGAATGGAACTGTGTCAAGGGAAGCTCAGACTGGACATTAGGAAAAGGTTCTTCATTGAGAGATTGGTCAGTCACTGGAACAGGCTCCCCAGGATGTGTCAGACTGTCTTGAATGTTTCTCTTAGTCATATGGTTTAAAGTAGTCCTGCAAGAAGCGGGAAGTTGGACTTGATGATCCTTATGGGTCCTTTCCAATTCAGTATATTATGTGATTCCATGATAGAATTATCCGCTAAAAATACATCATTATTTTTATAGAATGACTTGCACTCCTGCTATTATTGGTACATCCAAGTTTGGTAGTTTACTATCAATCAAGTATGAAGTCTGGACCACTAGAAAGACACACAAATATAGCCAAATAGTGTTTTTTAAAATTTCAGTTTATTCAAACCAACTTCATAGTGAAAGACCCTTTTGTATATAAGTGGGATTGGTGAGTGGCAATAGTAAAATGGGGTGAAAAGCAAAATAAAAGTCATGTCACTTTCATTATCAAAGGTGAAAGAGAACCTATTGCAAATAGATGGTAACAGAGATCAGATGTCATGCCTCTTATTGAAGGACACAACAGTGGAACAATTCTCTTTGTTCATTGTTTCCAATTACTGTAGATGTTGTCATCATCTTTTATATGTATTTTCACCTTTTATATGTATTTTCATCTTTTATATGTATTTTCAGTGATGTTTTAAAGATAATAAATATTTGGTTTTTTTTGCTTTGTTATACTTTAAATCCATGTCAATCTTTAATATGACTAGTAACTTGTATCTGTGCCTTTTATTTATGTTGTTTTGTGACTGTGTTCTCAAAACCTCTGCTATCACCTGGTGACTGCATTCTCAGTCCTGGTACTGAATATCAATGTTTCAAATGGACTTAATCTTATCTCTATTTTAAGAAGCGTCAAAAAACCAAAAAGTCAACAATTCTGCCATTTTGCCACTGTGTTATCTATTTCTGCACATTTTTACTGGAGCCACAGTTGTGAGGTGTTCATATGCACTTACCTGAATTCAGAAAGAAGACAAACATGGTATCATGTAATACAAAGAAAAGAATTAAATGCTTATGTAGCAAAAACTTGAAGTGATTGAAATCTGTGCACCCTTGGAGTACAGGGTGTGCTCCATCCTGAAGTCCCCTCTTCTAGAAGGAACTATAAGATGATCAGGAGGTCAGAAAAATGCTATTAAGTCTTTATCTACTCCATCTGCCTCCATCTTTAAGATAGCAAATTGTTATGTAACCATATACTAGCCTCTTTCAGACCACAAACAGCAGTTTTGATTTCTTCCTCAGGCTGCAGTACCAGATGGGGACCTGAGAAGATGGCTATTTGGATTATCAAATGGAGTGTCTTGACACAGGCCCATAAATTCTTTGTTATCTTGCTCAACTTTCTTCTGTTGCTCATTAAACATAAAAAAGGCAGCGATAATTGGGCCAACTTCAGGAGCTTGCAGCTGGATCAATATCTTAGAAGACAACTTATTCTCCTGAAGTCTTTGTACTGATTACCAGATATTTCATCTTCTTTCACTCTTCCCTTTCCTTACTTTCAGAGTTTATGACCCAGAATATTCTTACGGTTTTGATGACAGTCTTCTGCTCTGTCCATCATATTTTTCACCTATCTTTTTCTGCTCATTTGGAGGTTTCTTTTCAGCACTGCAGACAGTCTATTTTCCTCTAGATGGATTTTCCTGTGGATCTTGCCTATTAGTGTATTTTAGAAAATTTTCCAAAACTTTCTATTTAGACCTCTTTTTATATATTTATATACCTTCACAGCCTATATATTCTCTAATAATTCTTTATCCTTACTGCATCTCGTAAGTTTTCTGCTTCTAAATTATCAATATATGCTTCAGAAGATGTAACCTCCTTCTATGTTTACATGTGATGTACAGGGTGCCCTATTGGCCTGTCATCTCTACCTCTTTACATGCTTTTTCTTTTTATTTGGAAAGCAGTTAAAGCTGCTTAACTTTCTACCTTGGCTTCTTATATACTCTCTCATTAGTGCTGTTCACCAATTCCCAATGCTTAGTCCTCTCTGCCATGGAATTCACCTTACAACACTTCCTTCTGGTTTCCTATTAACAAAGATATCTTAAAATCTTTTTTTTTCATATAAAATTCTCTCAGCAAACCCTTTTTTATCTTCTGACTTACGACATTTCAAAAACCCAAATTATGATATTTTATCTTCTGACTTACGACATTTCAAAAACCCAAATTATGATATTTTTAGATTTTTTACGAAGTTTGATTTCACTCTGCACACAAACCCTGCCATATGGAGATGGGACAAAAAGTTAAAAAAATAAAGCAAAAAAACCTCAAGATAAACCATTATTTTTCCTTTAAAAGGACATCTTAAAAGAGTTGAAATTATCCACTCCTGTGCTTGTTTACAACTTATTGTTTTCTAAGTTACAGGAGTACCATGTAGTCAAAGATCTTTCTGACATTGAGTTCTCTGAAAATGCAGCCCTTTTCAGTTCTTTTCTGTATTCTGCAGCTTGAAATAGATTATTTCAGGGGAAAACATGTGTCATTATTTCCGGGGAAAATAGGTGTCATTATTTCCTGTCTTTTCCACTAGAAAGAGCAGAAAATTTCTATTTATTTGGCCCGTTATTTATATGGATAATTTACTATGGAGGGTACTTGCTCTAGTTAAATATCATATAACTCAGCTGGGAGTAAAGAAACCAAAATCTAAGTTTAGAATCCAGCTCTACAGTGGATATTTTGTGTATTCCTTTTCCTAGATAATTATCTCCAGTGATTTCTATCTAATATGTATGCATCACAAAATGAATTGTGAGGTCGAAGTCATTAATACTTGTATTGTGTTTGAAGATGCTTGCAGCAAACATTAGCAAGGGCCAAATATATTAATTACTGTTACAGTCTTAGACCCTAGGGAGAGCCAAACACTATAATTAAAGTTATGTTAAAATATGCCTTCTGAGAACTACAATAATCTGACAAAAGACTGCTTGTTTCTGGGCCAGATTTACCACTGTTGAATTCTAGTTCATGGTAAAGTAAAATTGGCTGTTATGCACAGAGAAAATAACAGAATTCACTGGTGTGTTATTAATAACAAAGATGGAGCCATATTCGTAGATCTGTAGAATGGTTTGAGTTGGAAGGGACATAAAAGATCTTCTAGTTGCAACACCCAGTAGACCAGGTCGCTCAAAGCCCCATCCAGCCAGGCCTTGAACACTGCTAAGGATGGGACATCCAGAGCTTCTCTGGGCAACCTGTTTCAGTGTCTGACCACCCTCACAGTAAAGAATTTCTTCTTTATATCTATCCCAAACCTGGTCTTTTTCAGTTTGAAGCCATTCCCCCTCTTCCTATCACTACATGCCCTTGTAAAATGTCCATCTCTCCAGTATGTTATCACTGTCTCCTTTATGCACTCCTATAGAGTTCAGATCAGGCTTTAAATTCTGAAGGTCAAAGACCAACTTCATCAGAAGTAACCTGTGACTGTGTAAAAGAGCAAGGCCTAGACCAAGTGATGATCACTGAGTGATCCCTATACTGTAGTTTTTAAGCCCTGGAACAACTGATGATCTTCAGTGCCTTTTGAGTTCTGGTCCAGGTTTCAGACCAGAACAAACAATATATTTGTTTTATTGAGCATCAGTGGTCTTCAGTGTACTGAAGCAAAGCAAAACCAGCTGGTGGTTTGACAGCTGATGTGCACAGTGTAACTGATACACTGATAGCACTACTCCTGTTCCCTTCTTGACATGGCTTCTGTCAGGTTTTTAATAGGAATCGCTGATCCCCCTAGAGAACACATCTCTTTTCCTCTCATAGCAAGGGCAAAGATCAAAGGGGAATTCTACATTCTTAATGGCACTCGGAAGTGTAGTGGTGCCCTTGCACTCCTCCTGCCAGGTACCTGACCCATAAAAGCCAAAGAGCTGAGGTAATACTAAAAATAAAGTACATCCTTACTGCTTTTAGGTATTGGAGTGTACATTGTCCTGATCATAACCCACCAATTGCACTGTGTGACAGTGATGAAATTAAAAAGCACAAGTCTCTTCCCACAGCCTTTAAAGGGAATAGGTGCAAATCTACAGTTTTCAGAAGTGTCTGGTAGATTTTTTGGGGTGGATATATGCAGCCATGTTCATTGCAGCTGGAGAGAAGCACGGATGATATAATTTGCTCTGTTTCATGTGCATGTGTACTGAAGTAGTATTAATTAATATATGTTCATTATGACACTCAAGGCAGCAATAACTGTTAGACACATTATTACATTTAAAATGGAATTACTTTAATATATTTTAAAGTTATTAAACATGTTCTCCAGTTTCCTTCCAAATTATTCTTCAAAGTCGATTCTCCTTAATTTTTTTAAACTAAAATGAAATAAAAGTCTCATACAATCGACCTATTAATAGATATGTCTAGTTCGCACAAATGAAGGAAATGTGAAAAAAGAAATTATTCATTTACATATAATAGAGATAAAGTATTTCCTCTCATGGATTTGCAATGTAGAAATTTCTGATTAATATGCAGTTGTGACAGATGCCTTGATTATGACTGTTCTCTGTTCTTATGGATATGAAATGGAGGAGTTGTAAACTTTACATGTATAATTCTATGTTGATCAGTGTACTCAGTGGCTTGGGTGTTTTTTGCCTTTTTTTTTAAACTTGCAGCATTTCAGTTAATGAACATGATTTGTCTTATCCTTCCTTTACACAACTCTTACTATTACAGAGAAAATGTTCGTTAAGAAAAGGTATGCATTCTAGCACTGCAGTTTCCTGTATAGTAGGATGGTCCAAAAGTGCATTTCAGAATCAAAATAACACTCCTCAGAACTTAAATACATTCAACAACAAGGCCTATTCACCTTTACACAGAATAGTTATATAGACGTATATCCACAAATGGAGTTCGGTGTTTCTGAAGACATGAGACATTTTTGAATCATAAAGAGGCAAAGCTTTTAGAACATATCTGTCATCCCTACAATCTTATTTTTTAAAAAACGTTCAGTTTTTCAGGTTCAGCTGTGTTCCAGATGGCCACTAAACCAATCTTTAATAAAATAGAAAGTTATTTTAACTTATTTTCTTTGTAATTGTGTAGCAATTTTCATCTTTTGAAACTTTATTTTGTTTTGGGGACTTTGTTAAGTCCATGATTCATTCCATTTTAATATGGAATAATATAACCAGGAGTATGCCTGGTTTGCCTTCTTTATGAGATGCCAGTACTTTTAGGGACTCACCAAAACAAGAATTTCTATTCTCTAGCAGTTGAAAATGAACATTTCTGAGAACTCATCTCTGTTTCAACAGTTAGGCACATGCTCATTCCCTTGATATTGGTGCTATGATTGAACAATTTACCTGTAAAAAGCATATTTGTCATCATGTCATGAAATCTCAAATAAATGGAGAAATAGCATTTGCTCCTGCTTGTTTTTCTGTGTATGTTAGATATGTAGTTTAGAATGACAGTGAGAGGGAATAAATAGTTGTGCCAAGGGCCTTGGATTTACAGGTGCTTTATTTCATATTTGGCAGTATTTGGTGTGGAAAAGAATTTAGAAAGAATTGGGATAAAAGAGGAAACAAGTTTAAAGTCTTCTGATCCTCAGATTAGTTCATGGCTAGCCAGTCATGTGCATATGATGATGGTTTTTTCCTCTTTTTTCAATTCTTTCCTATATACTTAAAATAGTATCTGCACTTTATGGATGCACAGTAGCGGAGATTCTTGTTCATACTTGATCTCTCTGATGGAAGAGTTAAACAGGATGTAGAAAATATTTTGATTGAGAAAAAACTGTCAGTGGTAATGGCAAACATTTCAAGTTTTGAAGGACTGGTATATTCTATTACAATTTAGAGAAGGTCTTTAAGGTTAGGAAATTTTCTGTAACCTAAATAATCAGCAGATTTCAAAGTTCATATGAAAATTTTTCTTCTGGTAGTATCTATCTATAGTAACTCTTAGAAAGCAGGGAGAACTGATGACTTGTTTTTCACAACTTCCATTGACCTGTTTAATCATCTTTGTCTGTCATGTTCCTGCATGTGTAATTTCGTATCATCCTGATATTATTGAACAAAGCAAAAGAAAAGAAAAAAAACCCAAACCACAAAATACCCCAAACCCATCCTAGGCAATCAAAACTAGGTATTTATTGCAATAAAAAAAATCTTCTGAAAAGAGGATGTGAATATATGAAATTATTTTAACTAGGTAAGGATAAGCATTCAGCTCAGACATAGCTACTGTTTACATTTGCTGATTAAATCTTAATCACACATGTCAGATTAGGAAAGTTTACTTTCAATTTATGTAGAACGAGACCCAAAATAGGGAAGAATGTACCTGATGTTGACTATAAGATCACAAATATATTTGGAAAATCCAATCGATACTAGCTGAAATTTTCTTTGGTGTCTGTTGGAATGGAAATTGATGCTCTGAGATCTCCACATAGTGTCATGTGAAACTAAGTTGGCTTTGGATGTTTCAGGTACTTCTGTGGTCCAAGTTACAGCTACTGATGCCGATGACCCTTCATATGGAAACAGTGCCAGAATAATTTACAGCATACTTCAAGGGCAGCCATATTTCTCTGTGGAACCTGAAACAGGTCATGAACATTTTCATTATTTTCATTTACCATAAACTTTAAAATTTTCTTTCATTTAAAAGGCCTTAGCTCACCTAAAAATCTTAATTTTAAAACCTAACTGAAATGAAAGAATATTTCTTGCTTTTTTCTGATGATTTATAATTTTTATAATACATATAAAAACTCAGGAGTTATTACAGCTGAAATGATGAAGTATAAATAATTTCACAGTGGTACTATTTATAGATTAAGATCTAAATAACAACACTTCTGATAAAGGCAGGAATAAAGGTTTGTTCTTAGAAAATATTGTTCTTTTTTTCCTAATGATTCTACTTGGATTAATAAAAGGTGATCTTTCTCCTAAGACTTGTGCATAAATATCTTGAATTATTTTTAGGATGAAACTGGAAAGGGACCTGTGATGTAAAGCTGAGTATTCAAACAAGGCACAGCCTGTACTAAAAACTACTATGATTATAGGAAGACTACAATAAAACTTATGGACAGAAATTTATACCTTGAAATATTAAATGAATATTTTAGAAATATATTTCAAGACTAATACTTCAAGACTAAAAAAAGATGCAGCATATTGCTGCACATAAACAACAAATACATTATTAATGATTTTATTTTTCAATTTATTTCTTTTAGGCATCATCAGAACTGCGCTGCCGAACATGAACAGAGAAAACAGGGAGCAGTACCAAGTAGTTATCCAGGCAAAGGACATGGGAGGCCAGATGGGTGGATTATCAGGGACCACCACCGTGAACATCACCCTGACTGATGTCAACGACAATCCACCTCGCTTCCCCCAGAGTAAGCTGCATTTAATAGTTGTGCTGTAAGAGTTAAGCAATCATCATCTGGTTTAATTTGGAGTAAATCTAGATTATGGGGCACACATAAACAAAAGGCTTATGTGCTGATTATTATTATTAAAGCACTGTATTAAATGTTACAGCATTTGTTTGTTAGAAAACACTTACATGATCAAATACAACTGCAGTAAACCTGGAATACCTCCCAGTAATATGGGGAGCAATGGTAGGTGGACTCATAAGAGCATTAGAGCAATGTTTTTTCTTTCCTTACCTATTGCTTAAATCCTACATGCTCTCCCACTGGAGAATAAAACATGTTGTAATTCTAGATACGCAGAAATGTTTGAATTGAAGTATCTGCTTAAATATTTAATCATGAAGAACGTGGAAAAGGAATTTTATTGAAGGAAATCAAACAGATATGTACTTTTTAAGCTATAGAGCTACGAAACATCATAGAAAATTTCCCAAATTAAAGTAAATGACATTTTAACTTTTTTAGGGTTTCTTACAGCTTTAGTGAAGGTTTTTATAATGCTTCTTGCCTTTTGATAATATAGCTGTCAAGACTTTGTATCCTCAAACTAAAATGTAAAAATGTTCTTGGTCTCTATCTAATATGGAAATATTAAACTATGTAACATCAAACTTGTAACAGTTAAGCATTTTAAATACATTTGAAGCCTTTGCATAAATTGAAGTTGCAATATTTGCAGGATGATTTAGACTTATTTAATACGTAAAGGATTTAGAGTATCCTCACCATATATTTTATACACTGTATAATTCTACTCAATCCAGTAGTTACTGATGCACTCTTCTGGATCAAAATAACAGAATCAGCTTCAAATTATGCTCTTTGTGGCAGAACTGGAGTACATAATTTTGCTGAATTTAATATTGCAGTTAATATAGACGTGTTTAGCTAAGATGTTTCTTAGTATGTCATTTCATATACACACCTGAAATAAAAAAAAAAAAAATCATGCACCGTCAAGTAATTAGAATTTGTGCATTTCCACAAAGGTCCTGTTCTGAACAGAATTTATTATTAATTTAAAATTTTATTTTCCTTGTTTTCCCACAACTTTTTTATTTATTATTTTTGTTATTTCCATTTGTATATACAAGATTATGGTATTTCCATCAGTGTGTAGGAGAGGAATGCTGTATTACTCCTCTCTGGACATACTGAAGATGACTATCCCAAGAAGTGTCATGTTCAAAGCCTTACAGAAAAAAATTTAACATTTAAACTTAAGACAGCATAAAAGCTTCAAAAGTGCATATTTATGCGCTTTTTTTGCTTATTTTTTCTTGTTTCTTACACAGTGTGTTAAATTAGAAGTCAGAATGATGGAATCAACTTTCTAGACTATTTTTACATGACTTACTTGAGAGTCCAACATAATATTTGAGTGAGAGGAGGATTTGGTGTAGCATCTCTGCATTTTTCTTTAATGTCATTTTAAATCAGATGTGTCATTTCCTTTAAGGAAACTTAATTTTGCTGTCATGGGCTTTTGTTCATGTTGTTTTTTTTTTTTCTCTCTGCTTTCTCTCTGAGAATTTCTTTGTTAGATGTAAATGTATGTTTCATTGGAGATAAAAACTAAAACATTTATAAAGATGGCACATTTTACTAGATATATGGAAGTAAAAATAGCTATTGACTTTTTAAAAAAAATCTTTATATTTAATCTCAAAATGCAAATAGACATTATAATGATTCATGATTTTAAGAGAGTTCAATGAGACTGCTGGAATTGAAACTGATTAAGTTAAACTATTCTTATTCTATTCCATTAATAAAAAACCAGATGTATTAGGTTCATGAGACAATAATAGTCGTATCAGATTTATAAATTACCAGGCTAAGTATTAGAATGCCCATTATATTCCCATAGGACTCAGCATATTACAGCTATATGTTTCAATAAAATGTTTAATAACAGCTTAAATGTCTCCCACAAGAAACTCAAATTAAAACTGTGGAAAATTCTACATAATGTATTGTATCATACTTTCTCAAAAAAAAAAAAAAAATTAGAAGAACCCTTAATTCCTCTGTTGTTTAGATTATGAAGCAAGGATTCTTCAGAATATTTTTCTCTTCTTAAAAAGATACTAAAATCCACATAAATAACAATGGTGATGAGATTGAAAACTTTTTCAAGGTGCTATAGAAAGGTCTTCAAAGACCTCAGACATAGGATCTCTGTTTCAATTGTAGTATTTCCAAGTGTTCTCAAAAGTAAGGAGATAGTGTTGATCAGTCAGAAATGGAAAATGTGATTTATGGACTTAGAAGCCTGAGTCTGAATGAAACTCAGTCCACCTGAATTATGGCACCCCATGTCTCCTGTGAGACTATAGCCTGTAGTACTTTATAATATTTACCTTTACATTATATGCCTATTCAGGAGTGAATGGGAAGAAGGGTAAACAGAAAAATAAGATTGCTTTTTCATTCTTTATGACTGACTGAAGTATTTGCAATCCCAAGTGTGTAGACTTTAATCTTTGAGCTGATTTCTGCACTCCTTAGTATATGGAAAAGTATTCCTTTCCTTGATCCTCCCATTTCTTTTCCTGACAGACAAATGAAAGGACATCATTCACTGGAGTAAAAGCAAAGAGTAAACTACTTTCCTTGAGAAGAGAGAAATAAGATTGACAGCAGAGTTTTGCAAGGATAATTCTACTTTGGAGTAGTTTGTATTCTGATACAGTGAAGCTTCACTGCATCCTATACTTAGTCAATGCATTAAGTGTCCTCAGTGACAGAAATAATAAAATGAAGTGTCTCATACTATGGTGGAGATTTCTATAAATGGATATGGTAGATTAAAAATTATCTTTTAGATTATAAGTTTCTGGTTATTTTCACTCTCTGTTTCCACTACCTTATTAGCAATTCATGATATGAGCTCTTACCACCTTGTAGACTAAATTAATGACTTGGGTATTGCACTGGGAGTCAAAGTAGTGTCCACAAGGCATAGCTTGGGGATGTAGTTTTAAGCACTGCAGAAAAAAAATGTGGGGAATAGTTGACATCTCACAAAAATAATTATAACATATTAATTGGGGATAAAAAAGCAGTCTTTCACCACAGTCTCCTATAGAACTGTTTAAGTACTAAACTGGTTCTAATTTTTTTCTTTTTTTTTTTTTTTTAACCATTAGGTGATTACAGAGAGATTCTCTAGTAGTGAAGCCTACAGATTTAGATATTAGAGAAAGGTAATGAAAATGTTAGAGAAAATGCCGGATAAAGTACTCAATCAAAATGTTGCTGAGCAAAAAGAAGCACAAATAGCTGCTCTATGTCAGTTTCATATTAAACACTGCTTAAGTAAAAATACATGAAGAAATTAACTTTCAATATTTCAATATTTTTCATTCAACATTTAATTGTGAACTAAATGTGAATGCATTTATTTTTTAATTTTTGCTTTTTTTTTTAGGTTTGTCAAATAATGACATAATAGAACAGAAAAAAATAACTCTGTAGAAGCAGAAAAAAATCTCAAATGACCCAGTGAATAATAAGACTTTTTCATAGTGACTGTCACTCTGTAGCTGGCTTGTTCTACACCATTTTTTTGGGTAGACTGTTCGACTTTTTACTGTTGTGGTTGCTGCCCTTTACCATATCCACTTTTGTGTTATTGTCAACTAAAGTATACTTCTAGCTCATTTAACTTAGGTAGTCTCTAAGTAGAACAGAAAATCTTGGAAAACTTAACTAAGGCCTGAGAAGAAGATGTTTCCCAAGAGAGATTTGATGACTTCACTTTCATCTTTGGAATGACAACTGTAGATGCATCAATTTTAAAATATTTTTTCTGAGAATTTGTCGTAGTGCATTAGGTCCCCAACATGTTTTTCTAGCATATGTTCCAACAGATGGGAGCAAAGATCTCAACCTTTATTTACAGTTCTCACACTAAGGCTAGGACAAAGAATGCTAAAATAGATGGTAAGATACTTATTTCAATTTACTGCAGCATGACTGAATGATAACAGTTTTATTCCTGTATATTTTATCAGCTGTATGACTCCGCAATAAAGAGATATAACTGAGGAAAAGTAGCAAAACCAAGAATTGCAATATTAACAAGCTTACTTAAGCATGAATTAACTGCTTTAGCAAGTACAGGCACACCTTCTGCTTGTAGGTTTTTA
>VYXC01008622.1:0-99941 GCA_013397175.1 Platysteira castanea | reverse complement strand
CGGGAGGAATCAGTAATTTGGAACAATCTATTACTGTTGTTACTCATCCAATTCCATTAATCTTGCAAAATCATACAGTGTTTAGCTACTGTCCAGCAGAATTCCAATAAATGGCTGCACTTTTTTACACCCAGGCATTATTTCATATTTTCGGTATGGCAACAAGATCAGCAAGTGAGGACAGGGACATTTGTATTCCTGAACTAAACTATACTAACAAAAGACCACTCTAAGTAATAGTAGGATCTTGGCATTTGGCAAGGGAGAGGTTTTTCTTGTTTCTCAACCGAGGGTCTGAAAATCTACATTCATATTTTAAAAGGCAATTTAAACACAAAGAAATTTTACTCTAATAAATTCCGTACCAAATTTTTGGAGGGCTACTTTCATTTGTTTTGTTGGAATTGCTTTGAGGGGCAAGAAAGGAAAGTCAGACTTGAAAATTTTTTAAAATACGTATGCATGGCATCAACTAAATTAACTCTACCCCAGCCAAAACTAACACAATGCACAAATCAATTACGTCTTTTCCCTGTAAAACAAAGTAGATCAGAAAGAATTTTAAAGTTAAAGATCAAAACCTTGAGCCCACCAAATGATCAAATTTGTTATTGTAGTAGTGGGCATACTTTTCATGAACAATATTTGAATATATGACTAACATTTGCAGCCTCCTATCTTCATGAAAAACTTAATTGCTCACTAGATGCCAATATTTCATTTTCTTTACTCTGCACAAATAATTTCCTTATTTTTCACAAGAACTGATTCTTTTTACTGGTTTGTATGCTAAATATTGACCAGATTCAAACTTCATCTTGCATGTGTATTGCTCATGAAATTTGGAAGAAAACAGAAAATTCTTAATAGAAAATAATTTCATTTTTCTTCTCTCTTCTGTTGTCAGACAATCCCAAAGATACTACTCGTGTTCCTGTCTATGTAAGAATTTTGGATGTTAATGACAATGCCCCACAGTTTGCTGTATTCTACGACACTTTTGTCTGTGAAAATGCAAGAGCTGGACAGGTATGCCTTTGATAATCAAACACTTCCCACTGTCCAGTTTTGCTATAGTACTCAGTTGTAGATCATTCTTGCCTATTGCTTGGGAAAAATCATATCCAAAATAGCTTTCGAAATGTTAAAAATGAAAGCAAAGTAGCATTGTGGGTGAAGCTTAGAATGAAATCTCAATATGTTACAAGAACATCAGTGTTTCAAACACCACTTCTCCTTACCTAATTCTGTGCTGCTGTTAAATCCTGATGAGATCTGTCCAAGACGTGGTCGTGATTCACTTTGCCATTAATTTCACAAAGTAGAACACTATATATTACTACTAAAATGTTTGATCTATATTTTCAATAATTCTCCAATAACAAAATTCAGATAAATTTCAATCCACGCTGATGGTGATTACAAACAATAAAATCTGTCACACTATTTTTTTTTGACTGTTAGATTTATCTTTCATTATCACACCAAAAATTTCTGAAAAGAACACATACTTTTTAAAAATGGTAACATAATATTTTCTTTTGCTTCTTAGAGGCTACAACAATGTGTACTTCAATTTAAGTGAAATGACTATACTTCTTAATACCTAATTCCCATCAGGCAGTTGCTTACTAGAACTGTTAAAATGTTTTACTATTACATGTCCCAGAATATAATCAGCCAATAATAAAGCCTTTAAAATGGTAGCAGTAGTATCTCAGTGCGACCCTTTCAGTACCTTTGAATAGAATGTGGTAGAAGTGCCAGCTTGTCTTCACTGTTGGAGTCCCACAGGTATAACATTCAGGTTGTACTACAAACTTCACATCCAGGTTGCCATTCTTCCTTACAAAGTCACATCAGTTGGAACTTGGAACAAAGAATTTAAGGCCCAAATTTATAATGCATAAAAATCTAAAGGTGCTGACCAAGGGCATTTGTCTGCTATAACAGTTGTAAGAGAATTGAAGCTGTTAGATAAAGAGAAATCACTGGCTAAAAATGTAGAATTTTTGACAGTTGAATTGTCTACTACAAATGCTATTGATAGCTATTGTGATATTTTAATCATTTTCAATATACCATATGGATTAAGAATTGTAAAAGAAGAACACTGAATTTTCCTCTTCCAGCTTCGCAAAAAAAAAATCCTGTCTTAAAAAAAAATATATATATGTAAATGCATTGATCCACAAATTTTACTCATCTGAGGTTTCAGAATTTTTTCTGTGCAGGTTACTAGTCCTAGAGGATACAGGAAATGTTACTAGAACAGTTAAACTTCCAGATAAATGTGTTTTGAGGAAGTTTTTCCTGTGCTGTGTAGACTACTGAGGTCAGTATAATTTGAAAAAGAAAAAATGTTATTTCTACATTGCATTGTTTTTCTGTTTACATTCAGAATAGGCTGTCAGTTAAAAAGCTGAATAAAATAGCACTAATCACTTATAACTAATAAGTGAGACACTAAATAAGTTTACACATCCACAAATGCTTATTTAAGTTGCTATAGAGCTCAATAGTGTCTTTGTCAGAAAAAAACCTGCCAAATTTATTGAGAGGGCCATAAATATAAACATTTTTAAAGAAATCTGAGTTGCAAATGATTGCTTAAAGAAAACAGTTCACAGAGAGAGAAAAAAATGTAATGCAAGATAACGTGAATAATCTATTTGAATGTAATTATATTCTTCTTGTTTACTGGCAGATCAAAAATAAGACTTGTTATTTTTCAAATTCAATCTGTCCTGAGTGAATCTGCTCAATCCAAACTGAACATTGTTCTCTAAGCTTGATTCTTCCCACATTTCTGCTATTTTTCTTCCCTTTCAGGTTTTCATTATTAGGTTTGATCCATGAAATTTATATCTTCTATTAGGTCACTGAAACTAAAGATCCTTCATCAGTTACAGATTCTGTGGTATTCGTTTCAGTATTTCCCATCTGCTAAAGACAGACATTTTAATGAATATTATACTTTTCCATTTATTTAATTTGTACAGAAGCGTAAATTTGATACATGCATACATACATACATATATATATATACACACACACACGTGCACACACACACACACATACTATATATGATTCCTAAGGATGTGCACATACATACATATATACAAATATACACATATATGCAGATATATAGCAAGAGAGAAATGTGATTGTTTTCCTGCTTGCTCTTACTGCTGGTGTCAGATTGTACCGTGACCTTACAAACAGTGAGGATATCCTATCCCAAAAAGCTCAAGCTACACAGAAGTGGCACCTCTGCCAGAATCCTATTTTGGTGGTTGCCATTATTTTGACCTCCCCCAAAATAAGGACAGTCTTGGTGTGATGGCATAAAGAGGACACAGGCATTTATGTGAGCTACACAAGGCTGACTTAGAAGTTCAGGGAAAGAAAGCAGCAGAATGGTCAGGCTACTGCAGTCCTGCAGCCCAGGAAGTTCAGCTGTCCTCCACCCCCAGGTGAGAAGAGCCAGGAGCTGGGCTTCTGGACAGATGGAATCCCACTGGTTTTGTCAGCTCCCAGCTGTCACACATCTGGCAGCTCAGCTGCCAGCCTCCAAAGATCCTCTAATGTAAAAGACAAGAATCAGCTTAGAAAGCAGAAGTCACTTCTGTTTTAGAGAGATTTTGCGTGGAAGCTGAGTATATTTTTCTATATATTAATTTTCCCTATAGTAATTGTCAGAAGAGAGGCCCTTCTTCTCTCTTTGTAAATGACCTGCCAAAAGAAAAGAAGGCAGTAGTTGACCTTGGTCAGCAGCCACGTGCCCACCCAGACACTTCCTCCCTCCGTAACAGTACAGGGGGATAAAAGGTGAAAAAGAAAGGGGTCTGAGACAAAGACAAACTTACCAATTACCAGCACTGGCAAAACAGACTCAATTTGGGGAAAATGAATTTATTATATTGTCCATTAAAAATGGGGTAGGATGGTGAGAAGCAAAGAAGAACTAAAACACCTTCCTTTAATACCCTCCTTCTTGCCAGATTCACCTTCACCCCTTCACTTCTGACTTTTTTCTTCTCGGACATTCCTCCTCACACTTTCCCTGGCCCAGTGTGAGTATCCCCCATGGACTCCAGTCCTTCAGGATAAATCTGCTGCAGCATGGGATCGCCTTCAGCTCCGCAGGGAAGCTCCTGCCCCTCAGGGCCATCCCTGCCGGGTCTCTCCCGCCTCCGTCCCCGCTCCCTTCTCCCCTCGGGGCTGGCAGGGCTGTTTCCCGCCCGGTTCCCCTGGCTCAGCCCCGGCTGCCGGGCAGCGTTTTGCCCTCCCTTGCCCAGGCTTTCCCCGGGGCTCTCGCCCGCCCGCCCGTGGTTGAGGGGCTCAGCCGTGCCCTGCGCTGGGGCCGCTGCCGCCGCGGGCACCGCCTGGGGCCGGCCCGGGCAGCCCCGGCACAGGCCCAGCGCCAGCACTGGGACACCTCCACCTGACACAAGTACATTGTGATGTTCAGATGGCTTGTTACTATCTTGCTGCTATTGGCCTTCATTTTACCAAATCCATACATGCCCGCTCCCTTTTCACGTGGCCCAGTGTTATGTAAATAGGTCTAGCTCCTAATGGATTCTCTTTCAATGACATTTTAAAATATGAATGGTGTAGTCTATTTTCCTTTTCCCTATAACTTAATTCAGTATAGATTATATAAACACACCAGGTTTCTTGAAGCAGTTCTTTTTATGCTGCTCCTCATGTTACCAGCTTATTTGACCCATATAACAATCCTTATCAGGGGTGCTTTTCTCACCGTAATCTTGTTTAAACATGGCTTTTGGGATCTTTATATTTCCAGAAATTTCCTTGTTATATTCACCAAGTGTGTTTCTAGAAATAGCTAAAATTACTATCTAGTGAAAAACTAAATTCCTTGAGTTGTTTTCTAGCATTCAGTTTTCTCTTCCTATTTTTCAGACGTTTTTATAGAAATTTCTTAAATCCTTTAATCCTGAAGTGTTATTTTATCTTTGTTTATTGCGTCTCCCTCATTTCTTTTGACAAATGACAATTTGTGGTCAGTTTACTTGGAGTTTTGTCCTCTTTCTTTTCCAGTTCCCCTGATTCATTCTTACTTTAGTTTCTTCACTATATAGCCATGGATCATATGTCTTCCAGTGGCTTTACGGGTATTGGAATTTTGTCTTTGCCTTACTTCTTTCAAAAACTCTCAAAGGTTTACCTTTTTTTCACTCTGGTAAGAAAAAGTTTCTGAACTGGAAATTGATGTAGGGTTTCTAAAGACTTCTACTTTCTTTTCCTTGATAGCACACTATATTTTCTTTCTTTGTCCTGAATGTAAAAGCAACTGTATAGTATATTTTAGAAAAAAAATCTTCCCAAACAGTTGATAGAACTGATGCTTGAAGAGGTGCTACTAAGCAGAAAGATGAACTTCGTTGGAATAAGCAGACCATATAACAAAGTTGTTTCTACTGGTTTATCTATTTTTTAGTGTCTAACAATCCTCATGATTACTACTGGGCCCTTAATTTCCCCACTGTTATCATAGAGTGTAACATCCTTGTGTTCCCTGCAGTTACTGCTTTGTGGAATTTCTAGGAAGAAGCAACTTAAGAGTGTTAAACCCCTATATACAAGCTAATTGGGGTTCCCCGTGGTTGGCAGGTCTAAAAGAAAAAAACACTGTTTGAAACTACATCTAAAACAGGATATATCACATTAACATTGTAATCCATATTATCAGGAAACAGTTTTCAAACTGCGATATAATGCTTTCAATTATACATACTCTTTTTAAACTATGAGTATGGACACTCAGCAAATCAGTTGATTTTCATTAGCCCAACACCTACAACTGACCATATTCATGGTCTCTAGTTGTGAAGTAAAATAAGCTAGTATTTTTCTGACTTAATTTTGTAAATATCTATGAAAATTCATATGCTAATTGCTCGATAAATAATTAAAATATTCATTCTTTGAAAACAAATAATATTCTGTGCTTGCGTTATCAGTTTTTTTCATTTAGAAAGTTATTGGAGGATTATGTAAGAAAACAGAGAAAGACAAAACTCCTGTTGAAAAAGCAAGGAAGCTGCTACACTGAAAGAAATCCCATCCTTGCCTCATCAAGAAATTTACTGCTATTTTCTGGATGGACAAGGAAGGAGTTGGGAGTTTGCCATGCGTTTGTTAAGGCAAACAGGAGTGCATTGCAGCTGTTGATGTTAAAGATGATCAGACCTGACAAAAGCTGTGATATGAAGAGAAATGGCTGTATTTGGAAAAACTGGAAGAGGAAAAACAAACAGGGTTTAACAAGTATGCCACAGGGAAGGAGCAGTGTTAAAAATTAGATGTAATTCCATGGCTGAAAAAGCAGTGCAATTTAAAATGATGGGTAAGACATGAAGAATAAAAATGATCTGGACTAAAGATTAATCTATTTTTGGAAGTTAAACTTAAGAACATAACTGAACATTCAAGCATGCATGCACAAAAACCCAGCCCTAAATTTAGTTTATATGCTATGGTATAAAAAAAGCCCCAGTCTGAAATTAAGCAATAAAGTCAAAAAATGCATTTTTGCTTGGGAAACAATATTTTGCCACTCTTAGGTGTAGAGATTTCAGTAAAAAAGCCACATATTCCCTTACCTGACAGCTAAATAAGTGCTGATAAAGGGCTTGCCATTACTTTCCCCAAAAATACTCAAAATTTTTTGTAGGCATTTCACAAAGCTCTGAGTCTGTGTATGGAACTGACTTGATGCAGCTTACTCTGACAATTATGACACCAGGTTCTCATCCCATTCCAAGCTGGTGCATCTCTAGGGTGTGCTATAATGTTTTACAAGAGTTGAAACATATATATAAAATCTAACTGGCATTTTTCCTCTCAGGAATCATGTTGGTGTGTTCTGCTATACTAATAAATAGAAAAATCATGTTTAAGAAAAGACGCTTTAATGTTGAAATTTAATTTGAAATGTTAACCTCCCCATCAAAAATAACGTTTGGATAAAATACCATTTCTATCACAAAAATAGAAAACTTAATGTGAATTACTGTCTTAGGTGTTGATTCTAATTTAAAATGATGAATCAAAGATGAAGCGTAAAAACTACTGGCTACAGCTGAAACTATTTTTGGCAAGTTTTGTCCACTCTGCAGCTACAAAAATATAGGTTCACATGTACTACCACATGAAAAATATGAATGTTCTTGTTGAAAAAAAACTATATGAGACACTTGTTGAACACTTTTTTAGTTTTTATATTTTACCAGTTAAATACTAAGTCAATATGTTTGAATGCTAAGTTATTTTAATGCTTTTCATCTTCTTTGATCAGACAGCTGTATCAAAAACCTAGGTGTATTTGGGTTTTTTTGTTGTTTGTTTGCTTGCTTTTTTTCCTGCAGCTTATTCAAACCATAAGTGCAGTAGACAAAGATGACCCTCTTGGTGGACAAAAATTTTTCTTCAGTTTAGCTGCTGTTAACCCTAACTTCACTGTTCAGGATAACGAAGGTAAAATTCATGCCTGTTCCAAGGAAGGAGTTTTATCTTTGCTCTCTGGCTACATTCCTGAGATATATTTGCTTTTGATGTCTATCAATATATAGAGAAGCTGTGAAGGTTGCTACCATCAAGAATAATTAACCTGAATGTTTGAGGTTTAGGACTTCTACATTTTCATCTGTGCAAATGAGGCAAAAAAATGTGATAAAACAAATTATAAAGAAAATCAGAAAAGTGCTTGCTTGGGGTAAGAAACAGATGAAATGCTTGACTGCAAAAGAAAAAAAGACCTTTCCAAAATGCCTTCAGCTGACAAGTTGAGATTTTTCACTTTAGCCTATTGTCACATAGTTCTGATTCCCTGGCCTTCTCTTTTGCTTCTTCCTGACCATTAATGAAAATAATGATTCTGAGAGACACTTTGGCTTTTCTCTTGATCTTTCCTCATATGGTCTTTATCAGAGAAAATTTTCAGAAACTTCTGTTGGGGAAGTGAGACTGAATTTTGGCCTTCATTATTGGGATGACTAATTCAGAGGACTCTAGATTACAGAAGAAAAAAATGAGAGGGGATGTGATATCAGCCTTCAAATGTGTCAAAGGCTTAAAGTGAATGGGAATAATCCTCTATCCCTGATGAAGATTTCAGGAAGTAAAAGACTACAAACAACAGCAGGAAAAATAATTTAACAGTAGGGAAAGTGAGGCAATTAAATCAAATAGTTTGGGTACCCTATAAAATCTCTTGTGGGAGAGCTATTTAAAGATCCGTAAGACATGTAATTTTTGATGTTCAGTGAAAACAAATAGTGTTAAAATACACAAAATCAGTGAAGGGAAGCAATAAAGAAAAAGTTTGTGTTTCACATCTTGAAGTCTATGAAAAAATACATGATTTCATATTTTAAACAAAGATGACTAGGTCCTGAGTGAAGACAGTTATAGATCTTGATATTTCTTTGCTATCTGTAATTATTTTCTTTCTTTTTGCAAATGGGTTATTCTAGTTCTGCCTGAAGTTTAGCTGTCAAGATAGCTAACCATACAGCTCAAGCAATCCACAAATATGATGAAAATTAAATTTTCCCTTTCACACTAAACCTGTTTTTTTCTCTCTTTTGGACTAAAAAGTTAACAACTCTGGTGTTGGCTGACACTCTAGTGTTGTGGCTGTAACAGGAGAAGAAATAGTCTCTCTGTGTTATTCATTCCTTGTCTTCCTTCCCTTCCCTCTGGCCACTCAGTGAACAGCTTTTGATGCTGAAGTATCCTACATACAGCTAAGATTTGTCTGCTACAGATACAGTTTAGTAAGTTCACTTCTCAAAAATGTGCAGGAATACCTACCATCGTTAACATTTTCTGAATTCCTAAGACAATTTCTGTTAAAAAAAAAGAAGTCTACTTCATGTACTAAGGTACATATTCATTGTTTTACAAAGTGTTGGAAGCGGTTTGGTGTAGCAAATCTCATACTGAGTTGACAGATAGCATTTCTGTGGGTGTTGTCACAGACGATCCATAGAAAGAATCTTCCAGAAGAGAGTGCTTTTTGAACTGCACAAAGCGGAAGGTTATTTTTCCTCAGTCAGACGCTGTGTTTCAGGGTTTCAGCCCTGAACTGTAACTGTGTCACACACTGCATGCATTAATCTGTAAAACACTTTAAGCTTTGAGAAATCCTCTTTTCAAATTACACGCAAAAGTGGTGCAGAGGCACAGAGGAGCAGGCCAGATGTACCTAAAAAATTATAAATAGCTTTCTGATCAAATGGGAATGTTGTTAGAAAAAACAGAGATATCACTATGATACCAGGAACTGTTTTTATGTGATATAAAATGCGATGATTTACATGTACTACAAGTGATATGGTTTCTGTTCGTGTAGTCTACAACAGTTATCTTTTAATCAATCTAGATAACACTGCCAGGATTTTGACACGAAGGAATGGCTTTAGTCGACATGAGATAAGTACTTACCTTCTACCAGTGGTGATATCGGACAACGACTACCCGATCCAGAGCAGCACGGGCACGCTGACCATCCGGGTGTGTGCCTGTGACAGCCGGGGGAACATGCAGTCCTGCAGCGCCGAGGCCTTGCTGCTCCCTGCCGGCCTCAGCACGGGGGCACTGGTGGCCATTCTCCTCTGCATCATCATCCTGCTAGGTAGGAAGAGAAACGCATCTTCCCCTGCCCAGGAACAAATGTTTCAGGCTTGACTCGTTTCACAAAATCATGCAGGTTGATAAAATTAATGATCACAGATATTGCAAGAAGAATTTAACTGAAGCTTAAAATAAAAAAGAAAAACAAAGGTAAACCTTGTTTATCTGCTAATTGAACAGTGTAAATAAGAATTCAAGGCCCAGACTGTTGAAATTATCAGTGTGCAACCAGAAGCTCATTTATGTTCTTCCGTTAAGCTGTCCAAAAAAAAAAAGAAAGTTCAGAGAGGATGAATAGTATAATCAAAAATTGTTTTCATGTCTTTCATTTTAATTTTTTTTGAGGAAAATTCTCTTTTTTATTTCAATAACTACTAAAAATCAATATGCAGTATATATTTCACATATAACAGTAAGCAGTAATTTTACTATATTAAAGCACTATCTCTCTAGTGGTTTCAGTGCTGTAATGAAAAAAACAAAGGAAAATTTTGTAAAACATCCAGTTTTTTGGTTTTCAGAATAACACTTAATGACCTATAATTCAACCCAAACCCACTTTTTTACAACATCCTTTGAGTTTGAAAAAGGAAAAATACCTTCAGAATAGACCTGGCTATTTAAAGCTCATTACAGCTACAGAAGGAGCATGTAGACAAGCTCATGGTCCTGTAAAGCAGAGCACACAGTGTGTGTGCGCAAAATAGCTTTTTGATATGGATTTTACTGTGCCACTATTATACAGATAGAGGTGTTTATTCAGTTATCCAAAAAATGAGATGGTGAAATGCAGCTGAAATGTAGTTCTTGTACCTGGTTGATTTGCTGCTAAGAAATTGTTAAATAGAGATCTTTACCCATTCTTTGTTTCCCTCTTTAAGTTATAGTGGTGCTATTTGCTGCTCTGAAGAGGCAACGAAAGAAGGAGCCTTTGATCCTCTCTAAAGAGGACATCAGAGACAACATTGTGAGTTATAATGACGAAGGCGGCGGAGAGGAAGACACCCAAGCCTTTGATATCGGCACTCTGAGGAATCCTGCAGCTATTGAAGATAAGAAGCTTCGTCGAGACATTCTCCCTGAAACGTTGTTTGTGCCACGGAGGACTCCTTCGGCACCAGACAACACGGATGTCCGAGATTTCATTAACCAAAGGCTAAAAGAGCATGACACTGATCCCTCTGCGCCACCGTATGACTCGCTTGCAACCTATGCCTACGAAGGAAACGATTCCATAGCTGAATCCTTGAGCTCCTTGGAGTCAGGTACTACCGAAGGAGACCAAAACTATGATTACCTACGAGAGTGGGGCCCTCGGTTTAATAAGCTAGCTGAGATGTACGGTGGAGGAGAAAGTGACAAAGACACTTCTTAACCTACAGTAGGCTACTTTTTTCCTTTCCTTTAAGCGGAAGTAATTTTACAGACACCTTCTGCACTCAACAGTATTTAACATTCAGGAAAATTTTCCTGCCACTCAGCACAATGGTTTTCTTTTAAAATTTGTTTTAAACTTGACCATTAATGTCATTCATTCTTTCTAGTAGGATGCCACTTGGAATATATACAACATTTTATTTAATCAACTTCCAAGAGCCAAAGCTATGGAAATTCAGTGTTGTACATTTTAGTAAGTAAAATAAACAATATCTTACCTTCAGAAATTTGAACAGGGTGATAATCCCTTAAGCAACCTCATGTACAAGCCGCTTCTGTTAGGTACATGTCCTATCCCTGCAAGTGCAGCTTTTAAGATGGCAAAGAAGAAAAAAATCCAGTATGTCCTGTTCTGTACATTAAAATAAAACAAAATGTACATGTGGTGTTAATAAGTGTAATATGCAGCTGGTTTAAAAAAAAAGTTTGTGCAACTTCATTTCATCAAATTCTATCTGCCAATGTTTTATATTTATATTTTTGTATTTATTTTTAAAAAATAAACCAGTTTTTACAACTATATTAATGCTTGCCTGCCTATTCTGGCCATGAGTTTCAAGCTTGAAGAGAATATGAAATTTCTTCAGTGACATCAGAACCAACTGCTAGTACTTCTGTGCTGAAGTATTCTCCATACACACAACACCGTCTGAAGTGCTTGTGCTCACTGAGAGAGGAACGACTTACATACTTACTTGCTTGCTCCCAAGTACTACTTTCTACAGTTCAATGCTTAAGAGAATTTTTCATCATTATTTTTGAACTACGCTGATCATATTCTAGTCTAGAAAGATGAATTACGATCTTGAATCAACTTGAATAGCCTTATTCTAAAAACGTGCTGGCACAATTTATCTATCCAAACACATAACATTAGTTTCAGAATCTCAGTTTATTTGTTCTATAGTTCTTCATTTTGAGTCATAATTACATCATCAGAAGTGATCTGTAATTGCAACATATAAAGCGTAAAAAGATGCTCAATCATTTTTAAGCTCCATTTTTCCGAAGACAAATCATTTGCTGACAAACCACTGTGTGTTGTACTTCAGCCACCTTTATAACTGTCAGTCTGAAGACTGAGAAAGTGTCACAAAAACTGGCATTCCCCTCCCTTCAGTTTACTGAGGTTTCTCAAGTCTAGTAAAAAGAAACATGAGCAACTAGCCAACTGTAACCAAAATTATTCTTTAGCTATCACAAAACAAAATAGGTATCCAAAAGCATTTTGAAATGTCCCTTCTTTTCTTTTAATCTTTAGGTTACACAGCTTTTGTGCTAGACAAGCACTGCAATTTTGAAGTGCTGCTGAGATTAAATAATTTCAGAGGCAAAGCAGTATGTTGCAAGATCTGTATTAGCTATTGTGGGAGAAACACATCTGAAGGATTATTCCTCCTCTCCTTCTCTTAGCTACTTATTGGCATAAAAACAAGAGATTTTGGAAATATACTAGTCCTTTGAAAAGTGGAATGCTGCATTCTCTTTTAGTTGGATATTTCTTCTTAATGGGCTGATAAAACCCAATGAAGTTGAAAGCTGAATACAGTACCATTATGCAATCTATTTTGGTGCAATAGAGACCAAATTTTTATTGACTTGATATCAAGTTAAACTATTTGATCTATTAAGAAACTGTGAACATTATGTATTTTTCTTCATTTCAATCACTAATACTTTTATTAACTAAGGATTATTTATATTGCTTAATAGAACATGCATCTGAGAATACTAAGAAATGTCTTACATAATCAGCATTACAAAGCTTTTTAAAAGTCTTACAAGTGATACAAACAGTTGATTGTCTTTTTGATTACCTAGTGAACAGGAGCTATTTTTTTTTTCTTCCAAATCTCCATTACTCCTTCAACAGTATGTAATAGGAAGAAACAAACAAATAATATCCATCCATTAAATACACAGAAAAAAACCACTCATCTTAAACTAATTTTGTCTCCAAAAACATTGAGATCAGTGACACCCTATGTATTTAACTGAGTATGTACTAGGACAGAAGATTAAATGGCAGTAAAACATCTGGGTTTTTACCTCTTTGCTAGAAACAAAATTTAGTTAAACTGGTCCAGACAACACTTTTAGATATAAATCAGTAAAAATTTCTGGTTTGTTTCCAGAAGGAAAAAAAAAATACACATATCTCCCTCACTATTCATATATATCAGCAAACATCAAGTAAGACTCTGTGACTTTGATTTGCTTTACAGTACTAATTTCTACGAGGAAATATTTGTCTGTCACTGTGTTGAAGGAAGTTATTTCATAACTGTTCAGTAGAATCTGAATCTGATGTTTTAAATTTAATCCTGTATGTGTTATTAAATAAAATATTAGTATACATTGTGAAAATATATAACCATATATAACCATAGTACTACCATTATTATATAAATAGTATAAATATTTTTTTTTTCATTTGTTGCCATATCCTTGGATATTTATTTCTCAGTACATTTTAGGAAAAGTTAAAATACAAATTTCATTTCAGCACTAGAGATGCCCCTCCGACAATAGAATTTCCCTGTATAAATTTATAAGATTTTACTGTACAATGTTTCAGCCTAGTGGAAGTGGGTACAGGAATATGCAGTCATCTGTGCAGACAAATAATTACAAAAGCATTCTGGAAGTCATAATTCACTGTATATCTGATTTATTTTAGGACTTGTATGTATCACTGGGTCTGGTCCTTAAGATTACAGGCAGCCGTGGAACAGTCCACAATGTTCTCCACGGCCTTACACACCATGGATGAGTCACAACAGCTCAGTCAAATGTAAGGCCAAATAGGAAAAGATAATCTCCCTGAGTATCATATGTCATAGAAAGTGAGAAGAAAAGAATCAAGGGCTCTATCACAATGTCTTCTTCCATCCTCAGAATAGTGAGGAATTGGAAAGTGAAACTCTTAGACAATTCAAAGTGGAAAAATTGTAAAATGGGATACCTGCTTCCCAAGTAGTACATCCTAAGCTTAACCACATGAAATTGTATGAAAATTAACAAAATAGAACAACATGTAGTAAACAAAATCCTGATACTGTTTAGTCTGAATGAATTTTCTGTATGTTCTTAAAAGTAAAATGCCACAGGACCATAGAAAACGAAGAAAATACATTAATAGTGCATTTCCGGTGGAACTTACAAGTTACTTCCAATGAGACACACCTTATGAATGTTTAAAAAGTCAGAAGCATATAAAAACGATTGCAGCCACTGGACCTGCAGTAGACAGTGATTTCTTGGAGTCTGTTGCAAAAATAAATTAAAGGGATTTTGTGGAAGCAGATGTGCACAAGATCTTGTGTTACTGACAACAATGTAAATGGTAATATTTCATGGGGCCTTCAGGAAAGTGGTTAGTAGTAGGAACAGTCTGAGGAGAGTAAAAAACCTAGAGAACAAAACAAACACTTAAACCAACAAAATCCTCACATTGCAAATGATCAGGTCAATACCCACCAGCTTCCATCTCTGTATATGCAGATGTTTTTCACTCATTCACTCGTACAAGAGATCATATTTCCGTCATTTCTCCTTCAATTGTATGCAATAGTATTCCCAGGCCAAACTATTTATCAATCATATTACTGTCTGTCAAGAGTTCACCTTTCATTCCTCTAACTCATTTTCCAGAGTGACTCTTGTTGCCTTTGAATCAGATGTTCCTATTACTTCTTAAATTCTTCCTATGCTACCTGTCACACAAAGTTGGAAGAAAGAGGACCAAATTTGCTACATTATTTCCCTTCAAACCTGTTCTTATAATTTGCTCCTACTGGGTTAACTACATAAACACTTGTTAATGGCTACAGAGCTGCTCGTTATGCTAATCACAGAATATTCTGAGTTGGAAGGGACCCACAAGAATCATCATGAATGATGGAGAAAATTAAATGCAATCATTTCTCCAGGTTGCTTCAGACTGGTTTGCCCTTGTTCTATCAACATTAAAATTTTTGACAGTGTTCCTCTAAGTTTATCCAATATTGAGAAAAAAATAAATACTCCACTTCAGCCCATCACTAACTACTCAAAAAAACACAACGACCCTTTCAGGAAGCTAGTTAGTAACATACATCTGATATAAGAATATCAAGAGTTGAGGTTTCCTTACTTTTTGTCGAATAAGTTGAACTAGAGACTGGACAATAAAAGTTACCAGAAGCCTTGAAACGCTGTGTTACCATTATCAGGCTCACTTGAACAGCACAGAAATCACCCAACTGTAATCTGTTCATAGCGAGATGCACAGATTGATGTTCAAGCTAAAACAATTTCACTTATTCGAAACAGTGTTATCTATTATGTTCAAAGCCATCCTATAAATAGTAAACATAAAGAGATAATAGGAAATATAAGGAGACATGTGAATAAAACTTTTATTTTTCCAACAGAGTATTCTGGGCTTCCCTATTGTCTTTCCAGTTTTTCAGAGGCTTATTTAAACTCTATTCTAATATGGTTAAGCTGGATGAAAAGTCACTTTATACATTACAGAGGGTAGAACTAATTACATGGGAGTTCTCAAATGAAATAAGCCAGACAGAATTTTACAAATTCTTTTGGTTTCTCTTCTTCACAGCTATTTTTGTTTCCATTTTAAAAGAATATAGTCAACCATGAAATCAAAATGACAGTTTTTAAACCAATATTTTTTCTGAATGCCAGTTTCTCTTGGGTTATTTTTTGCCCCAAAAAATCAAACCAAGTATTTACTTTTTCAGAAAACTCATTGTCTTTAAATTGATGCAAAACTTAGTCAACAAGTAAAGAAAATCTGAAAATAAATATGAAATATTCCTGTGTTTTTTGACAACAAACCAGAAATCGTATGAATTTTGAACGTATATTTGGCAAAATAATTTTGTGCATTTCCATTAATGCTTGAGAGCCATTATTTTGCTTATTGATTAAGTTTTGGAAGGTAAGAACTTTATAAATATTTTTGCACCTATGTCTAGGTACTGTGTGTGGAAATTTTTAGCAAAATTTTTTGAGGGCAGCAGAAAAAATTCTAATTTATTATATTCATTAAAAAGTCAGAGAAAAATCAGCAGCTGATCTAGAAAGTTTGCTTTATGTTCCAAACAGGAAGAATGTTTTGCAACTCTGCAGTCACAGAAACTACAGCAAATACAAATCAATTAATCAGTAATAGCTGAAAAGATTTGGAAGTCATGACACTGTTGACAAACTTTAAATTACAGAGGCACTTCGGTGTATTTAACATAGATGCATAAAAGATATCTCCATCATATTGCATGTGGCTATTGTGTATCTCATCCCATTAATTTCAAAATTTTTAAAAATTACAGAAGTAATGAACTTTCATAATTTTGGCTGGTTTCTGGTTAGTATGGTAATCTGCTTGTTCACAATAACAGAAATTAAGATTTTGCCACCTACAGAAATTTCATTTGCATGCTATAAATCACGGCAGTCAAAATTTTTGCATGTAGAGGAGGGAACTTCAGATTTCATAGTCTGCTTAGCTTTCTAAAACATATTTGGCAAAGGCTACCACCAACATTCCTAAAGAAATTAAGATAAAAAATCTTCTCGACAAAATACAGAAAAATAAAATAAAATAAATACTCAATAATCCTAATAGAGGAAGGACAGAAGTGGAATTCTAGAGCTGATGTTTTGATCTGGCAAAGGAAATGAATAATGGGTATGAGACCTTATTTAGGACTGTTATTAAGACAAGTAAATAAAAAGGCCATTCAAAAGAATGTGAACTGATGAAGTGATACAACATGGTTATTCACAAATGAGATCTTGTAGTTATAATAGCTAATTGTGGAAAAGTCTTAGCTCAGTATTAAGTATATAAATAAAGGAAGTAATATATAAAGAATTATTAGGAAAAGAACAAAAAAATTTTATGCCACTGACTGTCATGTCCTTATATTGAAGGTCTTATTGCTGTCCTTAGCATGCCCTCCCCCAGACAAGGTATTCTCCATCTAGCAAAGATAAAGGAGAGGATAAGGAATAATCAAAGTCAGAAGATGGTTTCTTTATAAAGAAGAACAATGCAGGCTGGGATTTTCCAGCTGATAGGAGATTGATGTCTATGAAAACATGAATTATATGGAGGACCTAATATTCACTGTTAGAATCAGGAATATAAGAATATAAGAATCAGGAATCTTCTAATAAATAAAACAAATATCAGGTTCAAAAAAGAGAAAAGGAGGTTATTTTTCAGATACTAAACACACTTAAGACTGTGGAGTTCCTTGCTGCAAGATATTGTAGATGCCAGTAGCTTAAATGGATTACAAAATTTTTGAAGAAAATGTTTCAAGAGCTTCTCCATGTAAGTTATAATCAATTAAAAAGCCCTGAAATGTTACCCTGTCAGTGATCATAGAGGAAATTTTATATGTAATTATCACTACATGCTTACTTTATGCTTTCACTCTTCCTAACCACCACAGCTGCCCACCATCAAAGACAGACTTTGATGATCTAGACATTTGGATTCCTGGTACAATGAATATGTTCTCATTTTTACGGCATTCCCTCTGTCCCCAGAAACAAATCCCATCATATAATTCTCAATGCAAATGGATCAACAAACCTTGACATTCTTTTGATACATCTCTAACTGCTGCCGAATTGTCATGCCAAAAAATGTTTTAACAGTATCCAGAATAGAAGTAGACCAGGAAAATGTTAGATGGTATTGACAGAAAAACTCCATTTTACCTGTACTCAGCTAAACTCATCTTCCCTTCACTACAGTTGCACTTTAATATAAGTGGGGCCAAAATATAAATTTATTTGGAGAAAATTTAGCGGATACTTTTGCAAGACATCACTGACATAACAACTAGCAAACACTAGGTTTAATGAGACTATATATAAATTGCGATCTAAAATATTTCCCCCTACACGAAAGTCCATCAGACATAGTCAAGGATATTACAGTTAATTTAGGTGCCATAAACATCACTTTATTTAGTAATGGAAGTTGGTAAAACTTGTTCATAACTCAGAGACTGCTGAAACATTGGAAGGAAACTGTTATCCAACTTCTTTCTCTCCTCAAAATTATGCATGTCTGAGAACCACTGTTTTGCTTACTACTCTTTATGTTACATTCAAAGCAAAATATAACTGAAAGAAAATACTATTTCTAACATCAAAATTCAATATATATATATACAAGTACCTATACATGTTCTAGATAAACATATCAAAATATAGGTAAACATGTACACAATATAGATGCATGAAAAGGGAAACAAACATGTTTCATTCCTATTAACAAGACACAATTTTGGAAATGTCACAGTAACCTTTCCAGATGGCACTCCCAGCAGAGAAACTTTAGAAAACTGCTATGCGCAATTACACTAAAGATATGTAAACCTTCCTGCATCACCAACTCAACACAGTGACCTGAGCAGCCTTGGTACAAATGAGGCTGGAAGACAGAGAAAAGGAAAATCATGAAGGTTGTCTTCTGACCTTTAATTATATCATCTGAAAAACAGTTCTTGTAAAAAAGTGTTCCTTTGTAGCTAAGGGCTCAGTCTGGCCTTCTTCCATACTAGTGCACTAGAGAGAGAGAAAAAATCTTCTTCCTTTTTGCAAATTTCCATATACTCCAAGTATTATGGTAACTCTTATGTTCCCCTATTTCAGTTCTTCTTGCTCTGTTTTCCTCCATTCTACACTGGGTAGACTTGTTTTGGGAATAGTTTGAGGCTACTGTATAATGATTATTTTGTGTAGAGATTTGCCTCATTTCATACAGTGATGGTCATTTGTAGTAAAAATATTCCAACAAAAATACCCCTTCCCAAGGAAGTAGTTTTCTATTTCTACTTCTACTGGAGAGTCCTAAAATAAAATAAATATTGGTAATCATAACCTATATAGTTTTGAATCTGAGCTCCAAGCTTGCAGCAAAGTCATCATTCCTTCAAGAATTCACAGCTACACATCTAAGCTAGGAGGTATTTTCTTACTTTAGTTGTTATTTCTTAGGTGTTATTTGTAAAACACATATAAATAAGCCTCTTAGGCCATGAGGATTTTTATTGCTAAATTAAGTGTCAAACAGTGGTCTTCTATAGTGGTAAGCACAATAGAAATGCCAGAAAAAAAACAAACCAAGCCAAAACATAATACTTGGTAGCCCCTCATAAGCAGAACAAAGCAAATAAAATGTATGGAGACCTGTTGGACAAGGACAATAGTTACTTATGAAGTGCAGGCCAGCTTTCCTTCAATAGAGAAGAAAAACCTGAAAAAACCACCACGTGACTAAAACTCATCCATAACACACATAAAGAAATAAGCACAGCCTCAATAACAGCATTTTCTGAGTTGCCTTTACAACCTTAATATTGCTAACTAATATTGAGTTTAAATATTATTCTTACTAGTACGTGATAAAGTTAATCAGATTTTTCCTCACAAATTCAGTTTTACCTGTACTGTAATGCGTGAGGAACCATTTCATACATAAAATTTGCAAATGTGACTGGTCTAAGATTCCCTTGTAGTTTTGACTTATTTAAAATGTAATGAAAATTTGTTTGTTTCTTTGTTTACTATAAATAGGTGCCCACCAGATTACTGCTTCCTGGAAAAAAAAAATCTTCTATTTATATTAGTATTAGTAAAATTTCAGAGTTCTTATCTGTCATATAGCAAAATAAAAAAAAAAATACTCCAAACTTTCAACTATAAAACAATAAAATAGAAAAGTCTTGTTATCAGCAGAGCCATAAAAGCAAATTCTATTTCCCTAAAATTCCCAATCATTGGGTTAAAACAATTGAATAATAAATTGTAACTATGCTTAAAAGTAGATTTAGCAATTTTTTCAGTATTTATTCCTTTCTAATAACACGTTAAGAAATCCTCAAATAAGAATATGACTTACTGCTGTCATTTTATTCACAGGTATGTTCTGACCAATACCATAGGTCTTACCCTACTCTTAAGAACTGTCAGAATCTAATCAAATATCTAATGCAAAATTGCTCTCATGAAGTGTTATAGTCTTTCACATTTGGTTCAGTACACATTTTTGCAGATGTGCATATGCTTGCAAACTAAAAGTGGGTTTTGACTAAGCAAGCAAACAGTCCTGTGTATCTGCTTTCTGAATTCAAATCTCTGTAGTTCCAGAGATACAAACCTGCCTGATTATGCATCGTTACAGAAGGATGTTATTTCTTTCCCCATCAAATACATCCTTGTGTCTGGGAAGACACAATAAAGACGCTCTCACACCTGCCAGGTTCAGCAGAAAGGAGGGGAAAAGACTTTATTATCGACATATGTCACGTTCTTATACAATTCCCAACTCCACAAGGGATTGGAGGACATGTCACTTCCTTCTCAACCCCACTGGAGAAAAAAGATGCTCATCAAAGTTCTCTTATCACAAAAGGAATGAAAACCAAAAAATACCGTTAAGTAAACATTGGCTATTATTTACATGAAACTATGTGAAAGAATTTGACTCCAAGGTTAAAAACAGAAGGCTTTAGCAAAAACCAGGGCAACACATCGTGTTACAAACCAAAAAAAGCCCATCTATTTCTTGAATGTGGCTTAATACTGTTAAATGAATGTCAGTAAACTTCATTGAAGGTGCCTAAAACCAAATTTGAGAGTAAGTTTGAAGACCTGTAACTGAAAAAAACAGAGGAAACTTTTCTCGATGTTTTTATGTAAGGAAAAACAAATCAACCTACAGAGCTTACAAGAATCTGCACAGTTAAGTTTCAGCTTTGTAGCTATTTGTCAGCTCTGTCCATTTCAATGAAAACAAAATATTTCTGTGATTACAGCCCTTAATTTAATTAATGTAAGTAAAAGCAATAGTAATCAACATTCATATGTGAACATAAAATCTCTTTAAGCCCAATGAGAATAACTACTCCTGGGCACTGTCAGCTATTTATATATATATCTAAGCCATTTAATGCACAATTATCTTACATAAGATATTAAAGGAAAAGCATTTCAGGTTTAAAAGGAAAATGTCAGAAAGGAGAGGGGAGCAATCTAGTTTTTGTCTAGCACTCAAATGTTGTGAAATGAATTAACAGCAATTCATGCTGCCACTGGACGTTGAATGTAAATTAATTTTTATTTATGAAGTAATGAAAGCTGAACAATGTTGTTTGATTTGGGGTTTTTTTGGCAGTGTTATTACAGGACAAAGTATTAAAATATTGTAGCATAAAATATTTTTGTACTACTTGAAAAAATGGCCAAAGTTTCTTTCTATCACTGGCTCAGCTTTATTTCTTCCAATGGATTTACCTCCAACAGGTTCAGTTCAGTTATGATAAGCACAAATGAGCCTTAACTCACAGCTTAACTGAATGTTTTTAGGCCCTTGTCTCTCTTGGCACCTTGATATTCCTCTGCTGATGTTAAAGAAAGTAGAATCCTAAGTCATAAGACAACTTTATGTAATTTCAGCAGCATCCAATTTGAGTTAGTCAGGACCATTTACTTTATGACTTCGGAGTGTTTAATCTCTTTCATAACTGTAGTGGGGTTTGTCATGCACAATCAAGGAAGCAAAACATGCAAAGATAAAAACATGAATAAATAAAACCTTCTATTAAAATAATTTTTTTGAGAAACCAATATGTGCAAGGTAAAATCAACTTGTTTATCCATTCTGAAGGTCTATCTTTACCTCATTTATTCTTCAGTATAGAAGAACAGTCACAGAGTTTTAAAAAGACAAACAGTGGGCTGCAGATTTTTTAACTCTCTTCTTCATTAGAGAGATGCATAAACTAATCTGTGTACTGAGCATGAGGGGGACTACATTTGAAAAGAAGCTGTGGTAGATTCTACTACTATATCCTGGTGCAGTTCTGAAGAGAAGCACATTCATTTACTTTAAAGGCATCAGTCCCAGGTGGATAAGGAGCAAAACAAGATTAGGGAAAAGACAGTTTCAAGTCCAAAGTGTGACCCTTCCCTGATCCATAAAAGCAACGAGAAGCAATATAAAGATTTTTTACTTATTACTTTCAGAAAACTAAGACTTAAAATTATCTGTGTCTCTGCCTCCATTACTATGACTGAAGATGACCCGTATCTCTTCCTGGTTTTATTGTATTTCAGGGAAATTCCACTGTTAATATTTCATAATTACTTTGAGAATCAGATATATGTGTTAATAGCAGAGCACAGCTGTTACTTGATTCTAATATATTTGGTTACAGGTTCTTCTTAAACAGAAGACTTATGAAGAATGGCAAGAATTATACAAACCTGGTCCATTTTTTGATCTTTGCTGGTGCTCCTCCTGAAATGTATACATTTCAAAAATATCACCTAAGCCATTCAGGAGGGATACAGCTGATACAGCTGTCTAAAACACATTCTATACAATCAAGTATTTCTGACTTTCAGTAAGAATCTCTATATTTCTAATGCCTTTGCAAGATATCATCTGTTTTCTTGATGATATGCAAATATCAGCATATTTCAGTTATATCATCTTGAGTATACTCGAATAGAAATCCCAATATTCAGCAAGAAACAATTATATTTTTACAGCATGGAAAAAAATAAAGCCACTTAAAATTAGGTCTTGTGATATCACCAAGACCTTGTATAAAACTGAACTCTTGACTCCTGTGTTAACTGCATATTGTGTTTTAGGAAGACACATTTTAAAAGTGTACAGAGATATAAGAAATTGTTTTTCACGAGTATTAGTATGTGTCACAACATTTCCAGAGTATAGGTATGTCATCCCTCTCTGATAAGAGAGCTCTGATCATGTCTCTCTATTGAAACATATCTGGTTCACATTTCAGCACATCATTAGAAGTATCAGTTTCACAAACATGGAATAGCTCAAGAAACATGTCATGTAGATTTCTGACTACACGAGTCATACATACTGTTATCTCTCTAAGAGATATTTAGGAAATGGCTCACAAACTACAAATTAGAGCATTTAAAAACTCTTCTCTAGACAAACTCCTTTTACTCATGCAAAATTAACCATTGTTTGAATTAATGACGATTAATCCTCATGCTCAAGTGAACAACTTCCCATATATAACATTTTACTTCAACTCTGTTTCATGTGAGAAAAAAATGAGTTACACTGAAAATTAACATATGTTTATATTAGCATATACAAAACTGTTATTGTATGTTTTATTAGTTTAGTGAGGTTTTGCTTTAGGATAATGCATCAGTACAGAGTGGAAGATTTGTAGTCCTCTTCAGCATAACTGATGTGCCAACTGAAAAGAAGTAAAATCATAACCAAATCTAATGCTCTATATTTGGAAATGAAAAGCTTTTTTTTTTTTTTAATGGGCTTCAAATCCTCCTATTTTGATTTATATGTCTGTCATCTGCCTACCCCCATTTCCCCCCCCCCAAACATCTTTTTTTAACTGGACTAATGCTTCATGCAGAGCCATATTATGCAAAAATGCTGCCAAACTGCTTTCACCCTAATGTTTTTGACTCAATCACATAATGATGGCATTAACTGACTCCACATGAAAGATAATATTGCCATAATAATTGTTGTTTCAACTCCATTATTTTAAGACCTTTATTTAAAATATAATCAAGACTAGATGTCCTGTAATAGCATTATCAATGCAAAACATAAAACACTAGGAAGAATTAGAAAAAGGACCAAATCCAAGTGTTTGTTTAGTGGTTTTACATACTAAAGAAATATCTGTTAGACTGTCCTTCATTTTTTTGTGTTCATATTAGATAATAATATCTTCATAGAAAAGAAATTTCATGTGCCAACCCCATATTACAACTTTCAGTGACATTCTATTAGGAAGCTCTCAATATATTTTACATAAATTGTAAGTATGGCAAAAAGATTGTAGCTCTTTAGCATCTCTTCTGGGTTGAAGTCTCAGAACTGTTTTAGCTCTTTTTCAGATGGCCATGTCATCCTACTCAAGACTTGGCTGCTCATTCTTGGTCGCCCAAATCCAGTGTCAGGTGCCAGAGGCTATGACTATTCATTCTTTCCATGGAAAACCTTTGGGAAGGTTCACTTAATGTATAAAGGACTTGTACTGCTTTTTTAAACAACAAAGTATGAAGATAGAATGGTGTTCAAAGCTTTTCTGAAGCCTTATCCCTTTTTCATTATATGTGAGACATTCTTTACTGTGGCACTTGCAGTATTAAAGGTAGATATGTAATTTCTCTAAGGGATCTATATCAGCTGTTGCAAGCTATGGAACATATATTTTTCAGTCTGAGAAAAAATATAATTTTGTATAGCATCTCATCTTTTCTAAAATACTTTCTAAAACATGGCAATAAAACACCTGATTTAGCCAGTTCAGCTTCTGCCTTCGTAACATTTACAGCAGTGAAACTGATCTCATTTTCTTCCATGCAAATTTTGAAGGAAAGCAAGCACATTTCAATTAATTTCTTTGGGTTTTTAACAGGAAATAATAAAATTTTGCATATTTTCTTCAGATAAACAGTGAGTTGTTTTGTTTGGTTTTTTTTTTTTTTTTTTTAACATCCTTTGTTGGCAAAATTCAATGTACAGGGAAAATAGCCAGAAATTTTCTTTGAAAACCAATGATTGTTATTTCATTTAACCCTTCTGAAAAAGTGTTTCACACCTTATTTCTGCAGATGTTATACCTTATGAACTGCTCCTTACTTTCATGCTAATTAGTTATTTCACACATTTTTTACAGGTCTTTATTTCCCAGGGACGATGTGAAGATTTGCACTATAAAGTGAATGGCACCATCTTGTGAGGGAGGACTTCTCTTCGAAAGTCAAAGCTTGAATTCTGACTTTCTGAAACACCCACTGCTGTGCATGATGTCATGTGTGGCTTGATTGTCTGCATGCTGTTTTCTTTTGTCTAAGTAATTACAGAGATTTTGGCTAAGAATTGGACAGTTGTGATCAACTGCACATGGAATCTACTAACATACAATGCTAGCATAGAGAAAAATATAAAACGCTCATACGAAATGTTTCCTCCAAACTTGTTTTTGCCAGACCAAACTACTCTTGTAAGAGGTTTTGTTTAATTTGTGATTAAAAACAATGTCTCTGGTGCTGGTGACCAGAGGCCTCGTATACCTATCTGTTATTCTGTGAGATTCACATTAACTTTTTTGCTTTTTTGCCTGGGTGAGGGTGGAAAAACATTTCCAGACAGGAAAATTGGGTCATTATTATTTATGCATAAAATATGTTCTGAGACACTAAACTGTAGAAAGAGTTTTTTCTATTGCAAACCAAAACAACAAAATGAATATATGTTGCAAAATATTGTTTGCAGCTGACAAAGTTTGGAACAGATATTTGGAAAACTTTAGGTAAACAAAACTTCATGACCTGCCTAGTGGATAAAGGAAAAGTTGTGGATTTGGTCTACCTGCTGAATGGAGTTACATGCAGCTGGCTACCAGTCAAAAGTGGTATTCCCCAGGGCTCAGTATTGGGGCCAGTCAATGATCTGGGTGATGGGATCTGGTGCATCCATGCAGGATGGCACTAAGTTTGTGGAAGTGTTACTCTGCTGTAAGGTAGGAGGGCTCTGCAGAGGGATATGGACACACTGGATTAATGGGGCAAGGCCAATGGTATGAAGTTCAATAAGGAGTGTGCTGGGTCCTTCACTTGATTCACAACAATCCCATGTAGTGCTACAGGTTGGGTGACAGAGCGTCTGGAAAGGGGCCCAGCAGAAAAGGATCTGGGGGTGCTGGTCAACAGCCAACTGAATATGATCCAGCAAGATGGCCAAGAAGGCCAAGGGCATCCTGGCCTGTATCAGCAATAGTGTGGCCAGCAGGACCAGGGCAGTCACCGTCCCTCTCTACTCAGCACTGCTGAAGCTGCACTTCAAATCCTATGTCCAGTTCTGGGCCCCTCACCAAAAGAAAGACACTGAGGTGCTGGAGCATGTCCAGAGAGGAGCAACGGAGCTGGTGAAGGGTCTGGAGAGGAAGTCCTATGAGGAGCAGCTGAGGGAGATGACGTTGTTCCACATGGAATAAAAGAGGTTCAGGGGAGATGCTATTGCTCTCTACAGCTTCTGAAAGGAGGTTGTAGCCAGGTGGGACCTGGCCATTTCTCACAGGCAACTAGCAACAGGACAAGAGGAAACGATCCCAAAATGTGCCAGGGTGAGGTTCGGGTTGGACATCAGGAAGAATTTCTTCACTGAAGGGGTGGTTAAACACTGGAACAGGCTTCCCAGGGAAGTGGTAGAGCCACCATCCCTGGAGATGTTCAAGACTGGACATAGCACTTAGTGCTGTGGTTTAATTGACATTATGGTGTTCAGTCAAAGGTTGAACTCAATGATCTTGGAGGTCTTTTTCAAACTTAAGGATTTTATGATTCTATGATTTGGTTTTATTTATAAGTGAAAATGCTCCATCATATTGATTCCTTTTGGTCTTTGTTAGTGAATAAAGAGTCACTGATCAGTCTCAATACAAAGATACCTTATACAAGTATGAAACAAGTAATTAAACTGACCAAGTCCAACTTGGTTTTCTTCAAACTGTTAGGGTTCCAGCTGTGAGTCCTGTCTCTCCAACCCTTCTTTTCACATCATTCTGCTTTTTCAACAGTGAGCAGCCTTTCAGCAGAGAGGGATAGAATTTTACTCACCAATTTAAGGCTAGAAGTAATGGAAAACTGCAATTTGTTGATGGTATTCCCATTAGATGTAGCAAGTTAGTGTGCACGTGCCAGTTCACGCATGCATTTTGCATGGATTGAAAAGGAAATTATGGTGATAACTTGCGACCCTCTGAAGTATCTCTTCAGCAATTAGAAGAATTGTCTTAGCTCCTTTTCAGCTGACAACAACATCTCACTTAAGGGTCCTAGAGACAATCCTGACATTCCCTATGAATTTTCTTAGCTTATTATACATTGCTTCTGTTGTCAACTTAATCAGCTTTCCTGTTTACCTTTGGAAAGTACCTACCTCTTAAAGAGAGGCTTACAAGAAGTATCCTCAAAATTGTCCAAATGCCAACTTAACAACCTTAAAAATGTCTTCAGAAAATATGAAATAAAGCATTAACAGGTGTTTTAAACTTGGAAATAATATTTAAATCCAAAGCCTGGCGGATGATGAGCATTATTACCTTGACTACTGGGGCTGCCTAAAACTTCACTGACTACTTTTCTATTTTCTCTTCATATACAGGCACCTTTGCATAAAAAACTAACTTTTTTTTTTTTCACTAGACAACAACATCAGGCAGTTGTACATGATGGGTGATGAACACTTGTATTTTTTGTACCTTCTTTGTTGTATCTCTTTGACAAATGGATAACTGGACCAGAAGAGTCCTTAAGGTGGTGAATTAAAGCACACAGCTCCAGCTACAACATGCAATCAGAGTACTCTCTTAAATATTTTGCCACAGCTTTTATTTAAATGATACCTTTACCTAAGTTTATTCATTATCTGGAATACTGTGATGTGTATTCTTGTTTGGATTTTGGACAGGAATAGCTTCTACTCCTCTTTCTCCTTCACTACTACCTACTCCCTCAATATTTCTGCTTTTAGTCCCACTCTGCGTAAGATGGCCAGACATAAATGGAAATCAGAACTCTGAAAAACAATGGAAATGAATTTCAGTTTTTTGGTTGCCTTTCTTGAGTTTTGATTTGTTTTTTAACACAGACCTCATAATTTGAAGTATATTATGATTTAATATCATTGCACAGATGGAAGTAAGAAATGCTTTTTTTGTGTGTTAAATGAGTCCAAATGAGTTTGTGAAGATATTAACCTTTCAGGAGAATGACAGTGGTAATGAACATAGTAAAAATGTCAATATAAATATCTTCATTGTGTTATAAAAACAGGCAAGGTACTCAATTGTTTGGTGTGTGGTTTTCTTCTGTCTGATGAAATCAAAGATGTATTTATGAGAGCCTTTTAAACTCACAGGTAGAACAAACAAGAAGTCTGAACCACACCACAAATGTTTATTTATGTAAGACTATTGAAATCATTGCCTAGCAAACAGGGCAATGGATCACGGCTAAAAAATACAGGTCAGTCCATTTAGTAGCTTCCTGACACCAAAATCAGAGGTTTTATTCTTCACAAGGTTCTCTTGTGCATTTCCTGAAATTTTGCAACATTCTGACACCTCCTACATGCCAACTCTGACACTTAAACTGACTGTTGAGGGTACAGAACAAACAGAGAGTAAATTAATCTCAGCAACTCAAGAGAAGATTTTTTTCCCTATTTGGATCAGAAAAAAATCATAGGATCAATAGAACAATTGGAAAGGTAGCAAGTAGAAAAGCAAATGTGCTTTGCTTTTGTTGGAGGTCAACTTTAATAGCTGCAAACTTGTATCTGAGAAGTTATATGAAGACTAAGATGAACTCAGGGCCTGATCTAGTAGCTCACATAAGATGTAACACAATGCAAAAATATCCAGGTACTGTTTGAGATATGTGTAATAGATTGAGATTTACTTGGAGCAAAAGATGGCTTTTCAAGAAGGATCTCAAAATGAGTCTTGAGTTTGATGTATGTTTTTGAGTATTTAATTTTTCTCTCCAAGTGCGGATAAAGCTAAACTTTGCAGAAATATTTAAGAATGAGGAAACTAAGTGAATTGAAATTACATCAGAAAAGGTGGCAGAGAGGATTAGGATGCTCTAAGACCAAGGTCCATCAGAAGAATTAGAAGAAATTTTTGGATGGTTAATGTGTCTGCATCAGCTATTAGAAAACAAGTCATTACCCTTTTAAAGTCTCATAGGGACAGCTTTCATTTTGATATGTACAAAAGTAGCACGTGCTGGCTATGTGGATGCAATTTATTTTAAACATTGCTTAATGAACAGCTATAGGCTATTTTTAAACACTGATTTTATAAGTGTGCACTCACAATATTTCTTTTTATGTGTTTGTGTATATATATGTACAAGAGAGATTCAAATACTCTGCTGTACATAGCATTTATACTTTCTGTGTTGATGGCACAATTCCTTTAGAGGCCACTATTTCTGGTCTGATGCACTTTCTTTTCCACTCCACTGACTGCAGGTCTTCACTAAACCATACCACTCCTTCCTATGTGTTGTATATCCAAAAATAGCAATGAGATTATTATATGGCAAAGAACCTTCCATTTTTCATTTAATCCAGTAGTTTAAAATTAGAGGCACATAAATGTTTCCTTGAAGCATTAATCTGAATACGAAAAATATACCTAACTAGAAAAGTCAAAAGAGTTTTGAATTTTCGCATGACAAATACACATTATTTGAATGAGAAGGAATTTTAATTTCCGTATTAAATATATATATATATTTAAGATTTTGATACTTTAGTTTCCAAATCTTTACTTGCTTGAAGCTAAGAGTGCCAGAGTATACCTTTATCAGGCTATTCTCAGAAATGATATCTTACAATGTGATTTTTGCTTACCCTTAAATTACTGCATATCAAGATTAATTAAGCTAAAGCTAAAAAAAAAAAAAAATAATCAAAAGAGTAGTATAAACCAGTTGCAAGGGAAATCAGTTCCTTTCAATTTTTTCTACTTGTTTCATTCTTGTGAACTAGGTCCTGAATTTTCTTCTTCACTGAGATTTTTCTATCACTGTACAAAGCAGTTTCTAGAACTAAAGAAAAAAAATAGAAGATGTATAGGTTTGATAGTGGCAGTCTGAAGATTTCTTTTGACTCATAATTTTCTGCAGTAAGTGCACATTATTCTGACCAGCAAACATAAACAAATAAGAGAAGAAGAGAAGGAGGGTTACAGAACAAAGCAAAGTCCTGAAAGTACTTGCCATCTGATTTTTAAGTTCCATTTAGAAGGACAAAGAATGTTAAAATCAGACTCTACATTAATCCATCTTCAGTTTTTCAATGTTATTGAGAATTGAAAGAGATGGCAAATTTATTAAGATGTGTGTCTATGAACAAACACATTTAGAAACAAGAAATTGTACTAGAAGAACAAAATAAATATACAACCTTCTCAAGGGGTCAGAATACTATTCTAACCCATGAAGATCACATCACATCAAATAATATTTTGACAGGCTCTAAACAGAATAATATTGACCTAGAATTGATATGAACAAGGCCACAGCTTTTCTTCTGGCAAAAGCCTGGGAAATACCACATACTTACATTTTTTTGTTGCGTATAATAATTAAATGAAACAAACAGACAAGTCAAATATCAAAACACCAGTAAAAGTTGAATTTTCATGTGCATTATTTCAAGCTGGGTTGTTCATTGTAACTGTAGTTAAAGAGTGGTTTCTGTATACTTTGGCCCATTCAATACATTGGGAGGAAGAGACTATAAAAATAAAATGTATTAAAATACTAAATACATTATCCAAGTAGGGAAAACCTTTTGCTGTCAACCTCATTGAGCAAATATAACCCCTCTCAAATGCCTGTTCTTCACAAAAAGAAATCAAGTGGAAAAATGAAAAGATAGCAATTATTTATAGGAGCTGCTTGATGCTCAATAGAAGTCTCACGAAAGAAAGAAAGAAAGAATGAGAAAAAGAAAGAAAGAAAGAAAGGGAGGAAGAAAGGAAGAAAGGAAGGAAGGAAGGAACTAAGAAAGAAAGAAAGAAAGAAAGAAAGAAAGAAAGAAAGAAAGAAAGAAAGAAAGAAAGAAAGAAAGAAAGAAAGAAAGAAAGAAAGAAAGAAAGAAAGAAAGAAAGAAAGAAAGAAAGAAAGAAAGAAAGAAAGAAAGAAAGAAAGAAAGAAAGAAAGAAAGAAAGAAAGAAAGAAAGAAAGAAAGAAAGAAAGAAAGAAAGAAAGAAAGAAAGAAAGAAAGAAAGAAAGAAAGAAAGAAAGAAAGAAAGAAAGAAAGAAAGAAAGAAAGAAAGAAAGAAAGAAAGAAAGAAAGAAAGAAAGAAAGAAAGAAAGAAAGAAAGAAAGAAAGAAAGAAAGAAAGAAAGAAAGAAAGAAAGAAAGAAAGAAAGAAAGAAAGAAAGAAAGAAAGAAAGAAAGAAAGAAAGAAAGAAAGAAAGAAAGAAAGAAAGAAAGAAAGAAAGAAAGAAAGAAAGAAAGAAAGAAAGAAAGAAAGAAAGAAAGAAAGAAAGAAAGAAAGAAAGAAAGAAAGAAAGAAAGAAAGAAAGAAAGAAAGAAAGAAAGAAAGAAAGAAAGAAAGAAAGAAAGAAAGAAAGAAAGAAAGAAAGAAAGAAAGAAAGAAAGAAAGAAAGAAAGAAAGAAAGAAAGAAAGGCCCCTAGCTTTTCATTTATGACATAGGGTAGAAATATCACAGTTTAAGCTCAGATGAGACTTTTCCATGTTTTTCCACCCTTCCAGAGATATTTACTTTAAAGTCATAATTTTTCCTCTCTTTCTGCCTCCATTCTACACTCCCTGCACCAGCGAGGAGAGAAGGAGCAAGCTCACAGAATTGATTAGTCTGCCACATGTTCATGGGGTAGCTCCAGGTGACATTACACACACTGTAGGAATACAGATATCTTAAGGCAGTTCTGCACTAGTTCTGTCACAATAAGATAAATGTAACAGTACTGCCCCTAGGGCTTGTACGTATTTCATGGTACCTGAATGATTAATATCAGTTGATTAGCTAGCACAAAGCATTCTAAGTAAAATGTGAGAGAAAAAGTAGGCTAAGCTTGTACCTTACTTAGGATCATCTCAGCATCTCTTTAAAATTAGATTCATTTATTATCTTCTAAGGCAGTTTCTTCAACTATCCATTCATAGAAGCTCTAGTACCCCTTTTCTGACAAAAATATATTTCACATAGTTTGCCAGCATCAGAATATTAGTATATATGAGTGGGAAGATTACAGTTTCCTTAGTATTATTACAAAATTCATATTTCAGATTAAAAATCAAATATTCACTGACTTAATCTCCCCAGTACTGTCAGGTAGTTCTCAATTACCTGTAAGCACTTTTCAATACATCTTTATATTCTGTCAACCTGTAGAAGTATGAAATGTGAAGTCAGGACAAAATATTACTTATTCTTCCTTTGAAGGAATAGTAAGGGGGAGGGGGCCCTGGGGTGGAAGCATTGTCTGGACACGGGGTTTCCCTGCTCCCTGATGCTAATGTACCCAAGTCCTGTTACCCCACTGGCCATGTATGTTCCCCCCGCCCCAAGAACTTTTTGCTTTTCCCAGGATTCTCCAGTCTTTGCCCGGGCTTGCAGCCATGCGGCTGGAAAATAAACATCTCTGCTAACTTCTACACAAAAATATTGTTCCCTATTTCTTTCCATGGGCCAAACTGTCTTCTGGGAAGGTTGCAAATACCCCACTGCAACATCACCTCTTCAGTGCATGTTCCAAATCTTTACATTAGGAAAATTTGAATTGACAGTCCATGTGCAAAATTGCCTGTAGAGAAGGTGTTGGATGTACAGCAGCTACTAAAATTATGCTAATTACATGACACCTGAACAGGTACCAAAGTCTTCTCTGCAGCCATTTTCTAGGGGAAGGATTGTCCATGGCCAAAGGTGCTGCTTCAGGAAGGTCACCTGTTACCTTGGCTTCTGGATAAGCATCACTGGAGGGGAAGCCAAACTGGTAAAATATGACACATTATCCATAAGAATTGCCACCAATCAACAAAATTTGGCTCATTAGAGTGCTTCTCTCCGCTGGATATTTTGGGGTTGCCTAGTTTGGAGAAAAGGAGGCTGAAGGCTGACCTCAATGCTCTCTACAGTTTCCTGAGGAGAGGAGGTAAACAGGAAGGAAGGTACTGATCTCTTCTCCCTGATCCAGTGATAGGCTGTGCAGGGAAAAAAAATGCACCGAGGAGGTTTAGACTGGATATTAGAAAGTATTTCTTTACCATGCGGGTGGTCAAATACCTAAACACCTTCTAGAGATGTGGTTGGTGCACCAAGCCTGCCAATGCTTAAGAAGCATGTGGACACTGTCCTCAAAAAAATGTTTTAGCTTATGATCAGCCCTTAAGTGGTCAGGCAGTTTGACTAGATGATCACTGTGGGTTCCTTCCAACTGGAATAAACTATTCTATTCCAGTATTCCAGTTTTCAAATTCCATGTTTCCTTTCATATTCCCTTTTATTACTAAATTCTAGAAAGTTTCTAAAAATAGGTCTTTACAGCATATAAAGTCAGGCTATTACCAATTCCTTCACGTCTGTGAAATATTTTTGGGTACTGGATACCCAGTTATGGGAATCACCTTCCTCAAAAGGCACAGCCAAGGCTAGAGGGTTGAGTTGCTAGTGAAGGCTCCCAGCCTGTTGCTCTGAGTCATGCTGGGTACATTGGAGCACACCTGAAATCTTACATAGATGGGCTAGGGGCTCCTGAAGTAATAGGAACCAGCAGAGAAATACTGGTGAAATATCCTAGAGGAATTAAGGTGCATTCCTCTAAGAAGGTGACAGCTGAAGTGCCTCCACAGTTTTGCATGCAGCATCATCATCAAACAGGAGCTGGAAGCCACCATGCTGCTAGAAAGCTACTACCTAGTTACCCTAATTGAAATTTGATGAGATGAATACAAAGATGAGTCTGGCTCAATGGCTACAGGCTGTTCAGAAGGGACAGGAGAGGAAGGAAAGGTGGAGGGTTTGCCCTTTACATCAAGAAATGAACAGAAGCACAAAGAGCTGTCTCTGAAGAACAGCCATGAGCAGGTTGAAAACTTTAGAGTAAGAACAAGAGAGTGAGGCAAGAATGGGAACATTGTGGTTGGTGCCTACTAAAGGCTGCCTGATCAAGAAAAGCCTATTAACAAGGCCTTCTTGCTCCAGCTGTAGGAGGCAGCACATTCTCAGCCTCTTGTCCTGGTAAGGGAGTTCAACCATCCTGACATCTGCTGGAAAAATAGCACAATGTGCTGTAGGCAATCCAGGAGATTCCTGAAGTGATTTGAAGATAACTTCTTCTGCCAGATAGTAGACAATCCTACAAGAGTGGATGGAATATTGGACCTGATGGCCACCAATGCAAGTGAGCAAGATTTGAGGGAGCTTCAGCTGCAGCGATCATGCACTGGTGGAGTTCACAGACCTGTGAGTTATAGGGTAGGCAAAGGGTAAAGTCAGGACCCTGAATTTTAGGAAAGCAAACTTCCAGCTGTTCAAAGAGTTAGTCAAAAGGACTCCCAGGGAAACTGCGCTGAGAGGCTAGGGAGAAGAACAGGAGATGGTAGGTATTTAAGGATCCTTTCCATAGTGTGCAAGAGCTCTTGATGCCCAGGTGTAGGAAATCAGAAAAGGAAGGCAAGACACCAGCACTGCTGAGTAAAGACCTGCTGGACAAATTAAAGGGGAAGAAGTAAAAGCACAGGCAGTGGAAGCAGGAACAGATATGTTGGGAGGATTGTAGGGATGCTGCCCAGCTGTGTAAAAATGAGATCAGGATGTCCAAGGCACAGCTAGAGCTCAGGAAAGGACACTAATAATAATAATAATAATAATAATAATAATAATAATAGTAATAAAAAAGAATTCTACAGGTATGTCAGCCAGGAAATGAAGGTCAAAGACAATGGACAAGGAGAAGGCTGAGGTACTCAACAACTGTGCCTCAGTCTTCAGTGGCACCTTCTCTCCCCACATCTATTGAGCAGATGGACCTCAAGGCAGGGACCAGAGAAGCAAAGGCATTTAAAAGACATATAGATGTGACACTCAGGGACATGGTTTAGTGGTGGACATGTCAGTGCTGGCTTAACTGTTGAACATGGTGATGTTAAAGGTCTTTTCCAACCTAAACAAATGTATTAATCTAGGAAATTTTCTCACTGAAGAAATCTAGATGTGAAGTATATGTACCTAAACATACCATGGATCTTTATATATGGAGTTTTAAATTTTGTTGGATAGTAGGAATTCTTTCAAACTGTTCTTCACTTTACATAAAAATGTGTCCACTGTATTTATGGACCAAAATTTTATTTTTATTTTTACATTGTAGTAATTAGACCATATGTATATAATATATATGCATATTATATATGTGTAAGGATTAGATACTAGGACTGTATATTAAAATGGCATTTTTGTGACCTTTTCTTAATATTAAAATATTTTCATTATTATGGACATATTAATTATAGATCTATAATATAAATAATCTTTCTAATGATTATCACAGTATTAGTAAGACATGTACAACATTTCTGTAATGGTTACTGCATTTAAATGATGTTTAAATGATGGAAGGGTGGTATGAACTTTTCTGAATACATAATAGGCTGTTACAATGAACACTGTATAGCACAGCATAGAGCTGTGAGTGGTTATGGATAATAAAAGAGAGCCATACAGCATCCTTATAGTTGTTGAATATTTGTACTACAAGATAGCTTAGGTTATTAATTTTTAAACAATTTCCTTCATGCATGTTTTATTCATAATAATAAGAAAATATTTTTACATTTTTTCCAGTTTCAAATACAGCTCTAACTTCTTTTCTATGAAAAAGTAATGTGATAGAATATGCCTTTAATAAAAAAAAAAAAATTAAAAAACCCCAAAAAACCAAATCAACCAACCAGCCAAAAACAAATAAAAAACCCAACCGAAAAACAAAACCAAACAAAAAAGTACAAACACATACAAAAAGGCAAAAAAAAGAAGGCTTTTAATAAAAAATATAAGAAGGAAAAAGCAGGGTTTTAAAAACGAGACTCATGGAGAACAATGAATTAAGGGAAATAAAAGCAACAAAAATTGCATCACAGAAATTCTTTTTAAGTGTGCGCAATCTAAAATGAAAACGTTGATAAACATTTCACAGTTACATAAAGCCTGTTAGTTTATTACAGATTAGAAGTATTTAGATTCCAGGTTTCTAAGAATTAAGCCAATCTTTTGCGATATTTCTTTGTAGAAAATGGTAATATAGTGTCATATAGTGCAAGAGTCTCTCTGACAGCTTTATCCTTCCTGAATGGATGTGTAGGAACCCGTTTTCTGTGCCTCTAGAGGCAAAATGGGTGATTGAATAGTAAGTACGCAGTTACAAGGCCTTTTCTTAAACAGATTTCCACATCACACATCCTACGTGAGTTTCTTTCTAAGATTCTTTTTATAAAGGTGGGAACAGAGGGATTCCCCTAAGAATAGCACATATCCTTCACTTGGATTGGCCAAAACACTTACCTGAAGTATGATCAGGGCATAAACTTCAATTAAAAGCTATCCTCCAAAAAAACCCTTTTCTCCAGTAATTGCTTCCAAAACTAGATTGTTGATGGAAATAAATTTATTTCCATTACACACATTCAGCAAATATACAACAATGACATATTGAAATGAAATTACTTGAAAATTAAAGCACAATTACCAGAGTAAGAATAAACCAGAGATATTCAGAACTTTTTGAAGTATCTTATGAGTATACCTTCTTTAACAATATATACATGGAATAGTTTGGCTTCAACGAAATTATGGCCAAAGTCTATATAACTAATAAAAAGCACAATCAATCTAAGCATCTTAACTATTTTAAAAATTTTTCATTTTCCTTCATACCTATTTATATAGTATTTTTCTTCTCTCTGTATTAAGCTGTAAGTACATACAGAAATATAATACAAAATAATATACAAAATAATATACAAAACTCAGGCTACAGAAATATTGAAGTTCTGTGAGAACTTTTTCTCACACCCAAAGAAGATAAGTGGGACTGGACAGCACTAGCATGTTTTAGCAACCTACCTCATTACTTATTGCTACAGACACAAAAGCACTGCACTGGAAAACAGTAGAATGAACCTTAGACCTCCAGTACTTGTAAGAGGGCACTTCCAGTGCTTGTACTTATCATGGTTCAGGAATGGCACTTCACATATTAGTGCCCCCTGCCACAAAGATTCTCCCAAACCAGATGCTGCTTGCACGTTCCCCACCCCTTCTCCTCCACCTTCCCACTCCAGGAATGGAGTTGAGAACTGGAGGGTCTAAAATGTGAAAATTAGGGGTTGAGATAAGACCAATTTACTGGAAACAGCAATGAGATAAGATCATAAACAGTAACAGCCACAATATTAATAACAAAAGGTATAAGAGTAAGAAACTATTTACGTGGAAAAACCGTGACAAAATACTGACTGGGTCTTCCCCTCCACACCTCTCTTTCTACCACCTGGAGTGAGTCCCTTACTCTCTTACTCCTGCCCCTTGCAAGTCACATGAGATGCCATCAAATAATTTTTAGGTCTGACCCCTCCCTCCATCCTGGCTACTGTGAAAAATTGACTCTGTTCTGGCCTAAATTAGGACAGTACTGCACTTCATTTAATAATGTATTACTTTTGATATGACTCTTTTTTTTCTTCATGATATTTATGAAAGATGATGCAGCTTTATAGACTGATAGATAATTAAGTGAATAGATATGATGACACTAGTAATGTTTTCAGTCTTTGCTATTTTTTAGTTACTGAAATCCCGGGTAATTTATTTTCTCTTCTCATTTATATTACAAACAGCATTTCAAGTTTATATCCTCTAGCTTACACTGTTAGGTACTTACACTGGCAATCTGAGCATTACTTAATTATTTATTATTTAAATTAAAAATAAATAATCAAGAAGAAAACATAGGGAAGATAACTGTTAAGCATAGCTGTAGCTAGTATAACGTACAACCTTGTTTCCTGGGAATATTTCACCAATTAAAGAATCCTAATTACTAAACAAGACAGGTGTAGAATGAACATAAAAGCACAACATGATTCATCTGACAGCCACCAGTCTTTTAAATTTTCTTATGACAATGGCTGTAAGGAAGAAGTATTCTACCTGTAAACTCTCAGTTTAAAAAAAATAAAAAGGATTCTACATTTCAAAGGCTGCATTTAATAATTGCTGACCATTATGTCCTTTGCATCTGGTATTGGCTATTAGAAGAATAAAGATCATAACATGAGTAATCACTGCTGACAATCGTGGTTGGAGGCCCATGCTGTGGTGGGGTCTCCTGCAACCTTCCCTGAAGGCAGCCTTGGCCTGTGGAAGAATCAAGGAGATGATGTTTTCATGGATGTTCACAGATGTTTATTCCTCCCAGCCGCACATGGCTGGAGCTCAGCACAGACTGACTCCAAAGACTGCCCCGAATCATGTGAACACCCACTTAAGTACACAATTCTCTGGGCGGGGTTACATTTGAAAAGACCAATGAGGAACAGGATTTAGGTACAATAGCATCAGGGAGCTTGGAAACCCCATGTAATCCAGACCATGCTTCCACTCCCAAGGCTCAGCCCCCCCCCAGGGGGAACATCCACAGGCCCAGGGTCATAAAACGATTCTTATGAAATGGAAGAGTACCTGTCTTTTTAAATCTTCCTTGTAACTGACTTCACATTTCAGAGCAGCCTTAGTACATTTTTTGTCCTAGCAATAAATAAGGTGTTGCAAATGTGAAATAAATATGAAATAATTAAACTTAATTTCCTAGAGATTACAAAATTACTCATAGTTCTGTTCTTCATTTTTACAGACACCTTGTCCCTCCTACTCATGTTTCCTGTATTTCTTCCAACATGTCTTCCACTCATTTCTATTAAAGTATCCACATGTTCTCTCCTGATCAAGAGATACCATTGTTCTGGAGGTCACATAAACTGCTTTTTTATTTTTCTTCCAATTGTCTAACCTATATGAAGTCAATTCTATGACTTTTACATCTTTGAGAAATTTGGTTGTAAGTGTTCATGAGTTCAAAAGCTATAATGAGAACTGAAAGGTAGAAGACTGACACTGATTTCTTAATTCTTGTTGCTTTAGAAAACCATCAAAGATTTCTCATAATAGAGATCTCCCACCAAAAGTTAACTTGAAATCATTTAAACAGAACTTAGAACAAATAGTAAAAGTTTAATTATCTCTAAGTTTAAAATATCTAGTATCTGGATTCAAGTTGCTCTGCTTATCTTTCAGAGAATATATCACAAAGGCCATGCTTCTGCCTTGTTCTATTTTAATAGAATAATTGTGCTTTTCTAGGTAAAATATGAAAAAAACAAAAAGTTATCTGTATTAAGAGATCTGTTGATCCTGTGGCTTGTTTTGTGGAAGGGTTCACTCAATTCGAATTACCTGTGATGACAGGAATTCACTTCCCCATCAAGAGGGCAGCAAGAAATATCTCAAGTTTCTAGAGAACTTTGGTATTGTTCATCATACTCCTGTGTATCAAGCAGTAAGACTCACAGAACTAAATCAATCCATTTGGATTTCAATCAATCAATCCAATGGATTTCCATCCATTTTGACATTTCCATCTGTTTCTCACCTTCAGAGCTATTCCTGAAAAAAATTAAGTTTAATTGAAACAAGGTCTACATGAAATTGCCTCCAGTGTACATTTCCCAATTGGAACAGTTGTAACAATCTGACTGTAACTTATTTGGAGACCTTTTTATCAAACTTTCCAGAGGAAAACATATAAAAGACCCTGACCAAATAAAAATAGGAAGTAGTCATATTCCAGCACCTACTAAATGTAGAAATAGAATTATGCCTCTAAAATCCAAAATTCCCCCCAGTTATATATCCAAAGCAGGAAAATAAGTACCTTTTGTGAATCTTATTACTGTCATCAGTACTGATCTATAACCGCAGTTTTGTGTTTCCTAACTAGCCCTATATCATTTATGTCCTATATTGGGCTAAAAATATTACTGTCCCCTCAAAACTCTTCTAAATATTCTGTGAAGAGAACAAGTGATGGAAACCCTACTGTTGTTCACCCTGTGATGACAAATGTCTGGCTACTGATTTCCCAAATGCTTTCATTTCCTTCACAGGGAAATATAAAACTGAAATAAAGACTTGACATTCATCTCTAGGAAAAAAATACATTACCAAAATTAAAAACAGTGTTGCTGAAAGGATACTTATATAAATTGTTTCAAGTAATGAGCACCATTACAGCAAAGAATTTAATGTCACAGCAGAAATATGAAGTAATCTGAATGTAATGGACCTGGTCTAAACTGGAAAACAAATTCAAACCTATCATATTCAAATCCAGGCCTAAATGCTTTGCAGAATAAGAAGCACTCTGAGTTCAAATTTATCTGCAAGACCAATTCTTTAAATACTAAATGGTATTATAGTAAGATTATTTTAAAAGGTAAAGGACCGTGGAGAAAAAAGTAAGCAAAATGAATTAATATGCCAAAATCAAGCCTGGAATATACTACAAAAATTTAGAGTAGATCAGCTGTAAAATATAAGTTAAAAAATAAAAGTTACCTTATTTCATCCATCTACCATAGATACACGTTTCCTTTGTTTTTCTTCCTTTGCAGTGTACTTTTATTTTTACTGTGTCATACACAGAATCAAATAACTAAGGGCATTCACAGACTATAGCAAGAATTATAAAAGAACGGGGCAAAAGAAATAAGAATTTTAAAAAAGGAAGCAATGCTTCTCATTCCTACAAAGATCCTTGAGAGTGGCTATACTGAAGAAATGAATCATGAACTAATATTAGTATCCCCCAAAAAATACCAAATTAATACTTGAGATTATAAAATTACTCTGACATCTATATGGATGCTATTTAAAATAATTTTAAAAGAAAATGTTAGAAATTTAGCAAAAAAACATAAACCTAAAATTTAAAAATTAAATAATTATTTTGGATCTATTTTGTGCCACTCATTATCCTTATAAGCTTGCTTACATTCTACTTTATATCAGCATTAGTATGTCTTTTCAGACTTTAGCATGTCTGATAAGTTTTCTTAATTCAACTGCCCTATGTTTTCAGGCGAAGAAAATGGAAATTTTCATTGCTTTCCAAAAAAATTAAATAATACTCTGACATTGTTAAATTACCTTTCTTTAGTTTCTAAAACAAAATTGCTTTCAATACAGTAGAAGGGATGCAGATTAAGTTTCATGGTTTGCATTAATCCTTTTTAGGATCCATGCATTTATTTTGGAAATAACCTGAGGACTGACCTGCTCCACAAGTGCATCCCAAACTGGGTATTTATAGGAGCCTTTCAGTCTTTCTGAGGAAGCAGCATATATATTGCCATAGGGTTGGACAACATTTAGATACAATTATTGAAATACATCATTTGGAGCTTCCAAACAAAATTTAGTTGTTTTTTGAGCCTCAAGCAGTGACTTTTTAAAATTACCTTTCTTGTTATACAGAAATAGCAATAATATATTGTAGAACTATAGCAAGTACTAAATACTGAGTGAATTTCCTCAGAATATATGAAGTCTTCAAAATACAAAAGTACAAAAAATTACATTCATTGTACTGCTTGTCTAGGAAATAAGACCAGACTTGATGTGGTTTTGAACCAGTCAGGGATGAAATCCCTTCTTCTCCTTGCCTAGTGAAACTTGATCATGGTACACAGAGAAATGCAAGATTTATGTGATTTAAAATGAAGGATTTTAGTTTGTAACTCACTGCTCACCTTGAGGGGAAGACCTAGATTTTAGTCCCTGATCCCAGTGGTTTTTTTCAGTTTTCAAATAAAAATTACATGCACTTCCAAACTTCTGTGCAGATACCAGGGAAGTGATTCCATGATTCTATTCTAAGTTTTCAGCAGTAGGAGCCTTCCTCCTAGTGTGGGCAGTGACCAGCTTTCAGCCTTCATGTTCAAACAGACCCTTGACTAAAAACTTGACAGGGCTCTAAGTCCACTTGTGTCTCCACTTCAGTGGAGGCTTGAGACTCCTGAGACTGTAGCACTTCCCAGGACAGCCTACCTCTCTCACTCATTCTCATGAATGCTACTCAGCCCGCTCACTTCCTTCTGTAGCTCCTTCACCTGACAACAGAGCTCAGCAACAACAGCACACTTTCTGCAAAAAGAATGATTGTCAGCCCCAGCCCCACGGAGAGACATGAGGCACGCTGGGCAACCTGAGATCTAGAGAGCTACATCTACCATCAGAGCTGGCTGGAGGCCTCTGACATGGCTGGTGCAGTGACTCCAGCAGCTACCAGAGGATGAACTCTGCAGCCTGCCAAAACCATAGCTGAGAAAGCGTACACCAATGAGGCTGGGGATGAAACGACCTCTTTCTGGTCTTTGTCACAAAATTCTGTATCTGGTCACTGCCTCTGTTAGATGCTCCCAGATGGTGAGAGAGGAGCCCTCCTTGTTGCACAAACTCGCGCAAGCTGCTGCACCATGTCCTGTTTGCCTGCTCAGTTCACCACACTCCTGGTCACTTGCACTCCCTATGGGCTCCTTAAGAGAGTGGGAGCAGCCGCTGGCATTGTTGGCTCTGCTTACATTAAGACACCACGTAGAGCAAGCTGATTTCTCCATGTGGGTCTCCATGCTGTCCTATGGTTTCCCTGGCTCTAGAAATTTACTGTGCTTGCTGTGAAATTCACCTCTATTTCACTGCAGGTTGTGCCTGCACTGGAGCTGTTCAGCTCAGCAAGTGACAGTTCATGCCCATGAAAGTTTTAGGTAAGTAAAATCACAATGTTTTACTTAGTTCACATTTACAACAGAGTCTATAGCTGCTGGGTATGCAGTTGATAACATTAGTGGAGCAACCTTTCACCAGAATACAGAAGTGAGAGAAGCACCTTTGAAAGAGCTCTTGGTTTCATGCTTTACTCTTTCAAAAGATTCGTGTCTGCAGTTGTTTCTCTTACATTTTCTCATTCTCCTCCTCTCTGGCTCCAATTTTTCCAGTGCAATAATTTTTTCCCTTCTTCAATGTGTTACCAAAAAGATGCTACCACTGTCGGTGCTCAGGTCTGCCTTGGCCAGTGGCAGATCTGTCTTGGAGTCATCTGGAGTTGCCTCTACTGGACACAGGGGAAGCTTCTGGCAGCTTCTCAGAGAAGCCAGCCCTGCAGTACCTCAGCCACCAAAATCTGGCCACACAAACCCAATATATACACATAAGGTACTTGATGATTTCTTAAAAAACCTGTAAAAATACCATAGCCCTGTCATTTGAAGAGGTCAGACGAGTGGCAGTAGGGAAATAAAATGTGCAACTACAGTTTTTGGAAGAGGAAAAAAAAAAAGAATGTGAAATCTTTCAGAGTCACTTTTCATGAATTAGAAGCACACACAAATAAACGCTAACTTTTGGGGGGTGGTGGTTTCTGGCTTTGTTTGTTTGGGGGGTTTTGTTACTGTTGTTTTGTTTTTGGTTTTGTTGGTTAGGCTTTTGTTGTTTGGGGTTTTTTTATCTTCACAGACATAACTAACATCCTATTTTTAGGTATATTACTGCACATAAGTTTACAAAAGTGTTGTATCCCTACTGCACTTTCTACCTTCTTCAATGAATGAATGTTTTTATTGCATGGGATTCTGCACCATTTAACAGAAGTTAAGTACACTATATGGTATACATAGTTCTAATAAACAAGGGCTTCACTACTCCACACAGTTTATTTTAAATTTCCTTTGCAATTTTATTATAATTATTATTGTTATTGTTTTGTTATTGTTATTGTTATTATTGTTATTATTGCTGTTTAAATATTATGTCTGATTGGAGATGGAAGCATAGGAAGTCAGGGTTACTTAATTTCAGAAAAGTTTGCAGAATGAAGACCTCATACCTGTTTCCTGATAATGCGTGCCATTCAGATGTAGAATCAAGATGTAGAACCATAATTGTGCATTAATCTTTCATCTCAAGAGCTATTAATGTTGTGGATCTTCTTACACATACATATTACTATTCAATGTGATGAAGTACTCTATTAAAAGGATGAATTTATGAAAAAGATCTGTCACAAAGTATAAAGTGCCTGATTTTTTACCTCCTTCTTGCAAGCTGGACTCCAAATCATTATTGATTTTTGATTTGCAAAATAAATAATTTTAGTGACATTTTAAATCCATTAGAATCATGGTAGAAAGCAAGTATATAGAGGCACTTCAGAATAAGTACCATTATTTTCTACCTTTCTTATTAGAATTTTGTTCAAATTGTTAGAATTTTTATTAGCATGATTTTAGAACAGATTAAAATTTCTTTAGAAATTGTACATCTGATGTTGATGATAAAAATATTTTTAGTAACAAAAATAAATATGGGGAAATAAAACTGGAGACATTTGGACTAAAACCAGCCCATTTTTAACTTTTAAAAAGATTTTAGCAAATTAAAATAAAGTTTGTAAATAAGCACAGGATATTTTCTAAAAAATATGTTAGTCCCATATATGTGCAGTCTTTAAGAATGTTGGGGTGAAGTTTTAGGGACTACGTTACCATTGAGATTATTTTTTATGGACTTCTGAATATCTTTCTGAATGGTGCAAAAACTTTTTTTTTTCTGTATCATTAAATGGGAAGCATTGCCAATTCACATTAATCAAAGTATAGTCTAATTTGTATAAATTTAACTTAAAGACTAGATTTCATTCAATATACAGACACTGCAGTTATATATTTTCTGTCATTCTTATTCTACATGTTCTTGCAAGTTTATCACAATATTTATGCTTTAAGGGTTACAAAAATTTAGGAATATATTCAGTACTTCTCAGGAGGCACTTAAAGATCATTACATAATGCTTTCCTCTGATTCTTTTGGCCATCCTCTGAAACTCGTATTCATTAGTGTCTGACCATGGGAGTCCCACCACCAGTCCAATAATGCCTGGTATACTAAAACCAATCAAAACTAATCTGCAAGGCTTTCTTAATTGTCACACAAGAACTATGCATTACCCATCTCATAAGAAATCCATAAATATATTCCTGTGTCTTTAGGTAGAATAAAAGTCTACATATTTTTCTTTTCACTCATAGTAGAGGAGACTTTTAAACAGTGTGTAGAAGTTTTGTATTGATCCATTAAAATCCAGTGGTTTAGTTCATTATTGGAGAACCTATAATTTAAAAAAACATTAAACATCTTTTCCTCCCCTGCCCCTAACACATATGAATATTTTGATTCATTCAGGGTAAATAATCAGGAAGATGTAAATTCAAGCCTGATAAGGGGTATAAATCACCTTCCTATGAATGTAAAAATTTTATAGAAACATTTCCAAACTAAAAAGCCTGACATTTATACAATAATGTTTGCATAATTTCCCACTTGTACGTCATGCTTGAGATGAAAATTATTTTAAAACACAAGGGTAGAGAAATACCTGCCAATGTCACTAAAAAAGTAGAGGAAAAAGGCATATAAAGCAATTTTGAATTTTTCTAGTGTGCATAACATTCAGTAACTAATGTTCATTTTCACATAGAATCAGGGAAAGAGGTAACATTCCTCTCAAAGATAGAGACATATTCTAGGTAGAGTAACTTTTTCACTGATTTAATGACTACCATTGCTCACTGACCAACAAAACAGTTGGAGACATTCTCACAGGACCACAGTGTACTGTATATCTGATAGATGGTACGACCAGAACAACCTCAGTCACAGCAGGACAGACATTGAACAAATTGTCAGCACGATGTACATACAACTTGTCTACAGCATCTGGGCTGCTGAGCAGAAGAATGATGGACAACAGATGTTTCTAGAAATGTTCCCATCTGCCCTGTCTGAGTACACATCCCTGGTGGAACAGTGGATTACAATGGCTTACAAGAGCTCACCCTGTTTTGATTCTTGAACTTTGATCCTCCTTCCTATGAAATAAAATCTCTCCCAAAGTATAACTCAAGCACAATACAATTACTTACTAAATTATTATTGAGTAATATTCAGTCTTACTACTACTACTACAGAAAACTGACGTGAATATCCAGACATGATTTATTTAACATGGTGAGTAGTGATTATGGTACTTTCAGACATCTAAACCATATTTCAGAATTATTGTGCTTTTGACCATTTAAACAAATCCTGTTTAAACTACTAAGTGCATAGCAAATAGATAGTTAGTGTCCCTAACAACTCTCTACTTTTTTTTTTAATTCACAGAAAAAATAATATTCATTTTCCTCTCTTCAGAAGAACAACTTTGTGGTTTTCCCAAAACTGATCTTTGTAAGATACATATATAATTATTAGTCAAACAATTCAACTCTTTTATCTATATATATTTACTTATAAATAGATTTGTGCATATATATACACGTATATGCAAAGATATGTATATGTATGAACCTATAAACAAAAAGAATCCAGCTTAGAAAACGTGTATTGTTATCACAGCTCATACTTGGAGTCATAGACAGAATGGTGAAAAATACATGATAGTGAAAAAAATCCCCAATCATCAACATCTTTTGGAATACTGCCTGTTACGGCCTTATTGTAGTCCTCGTAATTGCCTGAAGTTTCTCTAAGCTGATTAATATTGCTTTCTGCCACGTAACAGATATACAGCACTCTGATATATATTTTTATGTACATAGCAAATCAAAATGTCATGTGATAAAAATACTAAATATTCCAGAAAGAAAGAAATTAAGCATTTTGAAAAGATTATCTGGAGATAATAATTCTGTGGAGCTAGTTAAATTACATGTTTTCATTGGCAACAAAGTTGATACTGAAAATTCCCTTCACCAGCTATCTGTTCCTGTTCAATCAGGTCCAGTTATAGACAGTTTATGAAGCCCAGTCCATAAAAATGCTGGCAACTTAAACATGAAGGGGAAGGAGGGAGAATGGTATGTTATTGACAGCTATTGTGTGTAAAAACTGAATATTTTCAGTGGGAGTATCTTTAATGGTAGTAAAAGTTGAAAAAAGTAAATAAGCATCACAAAAGCTAGTTATGGATAATTATCACTGACTTAAAAAAATAGAATTTTTATTGGATAAAATGTTTCGGATTCTACAGAACACATCAAAATTAGAAAGTGTCTCTGTAATACACTGTCCTGCTCCACTTGAAGTTTTTTTCCTTAGTATGTACTTGCAGTTGAAGTACAAATTTAAGAAAACCCCCTCCTTCTACAGAATATGAGAGCAATATTCAGTACCTAACTTCTCTTAGAGAAACAAGTTTGCACAAACAAATTTATGAAGACAACAGAGAAGTAAAGGAAACATTTCTGTGAAATAATACTGACATCTACTAGACTGCTTTTCGATGATCGTTATGAAAATAGATACGATTTAGATGAGGGAATGTTAATGTAAAATAAAGCTGTCAATTTTTTAAGGGGATTGCTCTCATAAAATATTAGCTATGTATTTATGGACTGTAAGAAAAGAAGCCAAAATGTTGCTTCTCATATATTTGAAATAGACAACAAGTGATAAACAATAATTGAAAATCAAGAATATAAGACAAATGCTTTAATCTCAGAATATAAATATATTCCTGAGCAATTTGTATGTTAGCTGGTAGGCAAATATTAACATACCTAGCAAGGTCAAACAAGAACATGACATGCACTGGAAGATGCATTCTAAAGCTATGTAGTAAATGACACTGTTATTTACAAAATCTTATCCTGCATTGCAAAACATAGCAAGAGCTTGATTAATACATTCAAAACAAATTTGCATGAAATTACTGAATACTTTACTTGAAAAGACTAAACAATTTGCAGTTTTCCCCACTGCCTTTAAGCACTGTCATCCTGTTTTTGTCATCATGGACATGCACTACAGAGTAAGTATATAGGTACAGCATTTCAGCAGAAAAAGATGCTCTATGCTGGGTCTGACTGTGATGGAGTTGAATTTCTTTATAGTAGCCCATATGGTGCTGTGCTTTGTGGCTGAAACTGTTGACAGCACACCAGTATTGTGGCTCAACAGTCTTTACACAGTGTCAAGGCTTTCTGTCTTCCCATGTTTCGCCCCAAAGCAAGCAGACTCCATCGCAAGAGGTCAGGAAGGAACACAGCCAATACAGCTGATCCAAATTGTCTAAAGGGATATTCCAAACCATAAGATGTTGTGCTCAGCAGCAAAAGCTCAGGGAAAGGGGAAGGAAGGCAGGACTTTCACACCTCTGCTGTTTTCCCAAGAAACATTTGCAGGTGCAGAGTCCCTGCTTCCCAGAAGCGGCTGGACATCTGCCTGCTGATGGGAAATAGAGAATCAATTCCTTATTTTGTTTTACTTGCAAACACAGCTTTTTCATTCTTTATTAAACTGCCATTTCCTCAATCCATGACCTATCACTTTCCTTTGATTTTCATCCAAACCCAAGGGAGAGGAGAGTGATCAGGAGGTGGGAGGGGGTATTTGGCCACTGGCCAGGTTCAACTCACTACTCAGATAAGAATAAGGAAAAATTAAACTTATACTTTTATCCCTCTTTTTTTTTTAATCTACTGTATCTTCAACTGAAAATTTTGTAGGGTTCAAATCTACAATCATAAATTACAAGTGTCTCTCTTTATTATATCTAAAAATTTCTCCCTGAGATTAAACTAAATTAAACAACTCATGTCTATAAAAGCAATATGCTACATCTGTGCATTAAAATGAAAAAAAAATGGCTTGGGGATCAGTGTAGAAAAATTTGTGGCTGTTTCATATTTCCATGGGTCCACAAAACATTTGCATTCAATGTTGATCTAATATAGCAGCTAAGAAAAAATGGAAATCGCTTATTTTTATAGCAAAACTCGGATGGTAAGCAGTAATGTCAGCTATAAATTGGATCTTACAGTTGCAGATGATAGAAAAATGGAGATAAGTGTGTAAAAAATTAGCACTTCCTTCCGAAGATTATTTCACCTCCTCCTGTCAGCTGTATTTCCTGAGAAAACATCTCTTGCTCACTTATTATACCCTCAATTTAACTACTCACTATATGAAAAATCAATGCAAATTGCACTTTTTCTGGCTATACCACTATTTATGATCCACCAGAGTATTATTTCAGGATTGAGATGACTGTTGCACTCATTCAGTTGATGTCATGTTTGGTGCATACTGGTCTACAGATCCTAGACTGGCTGTCTATCAAGGAGATAGAGAGGGACAACTGACAACAAAAGAAGTTGGATGATGGGATAGGAAATGTGTGTGGGAAAATATAAGTTATGTGTAAAAATTAGAACAAAGAAGGGAGCATCTTAAGACAGCCTGAAATGGACATAATTATAAAATATTTCTAACATATCTAGCATCACTTTCTCTGATCCAAACCAAAAACTACCTACTATTACCTGGAAACCTAATGAATAAAGATACAAGAGTGGCAGGGTAAATATGGTGGACTATCCTGCAGTAGCCATTTGAAGGGTTGCTGGTGAGGAACATAGGTTTATTCTCTTTCATCTGTTGGCAAAAATGCAAGACCCTGCCAGGACAAAGGGCTTACAGCTCAACAGTATATGCACTGGCATTGTCACTGTTCTAGGGATCCTTTCCCAGCTCTCTTCTGGACGCAAATGGTGTTCCTCAGCCTTAACTGCTGAACATGACTAACAATCAAACAGACTCATTTCCAATCCTTTTTGCCTTTCCTCCTCCTCTGCTTGATTGGCAACCTGATTTCAATCACTACTAGAATTAATCAATTTGCTAACAATCTCCCCTTGACAAAACAGTTTTCCCTTAAATGGAGACAGCTTGTTTGTTAGAGTGGTGGTCGGCAATGGAGCCCTTACAGCAATAGTTCTCTTCTGCTAGCTCTCAACTATCCTCTTTCTGCTGCTTCTAAAGATTTGGCTGGAGGAAAAAAAAAAAAAGGCAGCAAAGAAGCAAGAGGCTCCATGTACTAGCTGCAAATACTAACTTGGTGCACATCCATACAAAACACTGATGACAATGGCTCAGAGATCCAATGGACATCCATGATGACAGGTGTCCCTCAGGAGTGCGTACTGGAACCAGTCTTATTTAATATCCGCAATGCCACAGACAAAGGGACAAAGGGAACCCTCAGCAAACTTGCAGATTACCCCATGCTGAGTGGTGCAGTTGACACACCTCAAGCATGGTGTTGACACACCTCACCATCCAGAGGGATCTGGCCAATCTTGAGAATTGTGCCCATGGGAATCTCATGACGTTTAACAAAGCCAAGGGCATGCTGCTGTACCTGGGTCAGGGCAAACTCCAGTATCAGTAAAGGCTGGGAGACAAATGAATCCAGAGCAGCTTGGCAAGGACTTAGTGGTGCTGGTGGATGGGAGGCTGGACAAGAGCTGGCGCTCCCACCCCAGAAAGCCAACTTTGTCCTGCGCTGCACCAAAAGCATTGTGGCCAGCAGGGTGAGGGAGGAGATTCTGCCCCTCTATTGTGCTCTGGTGAGACCCCATCCAGGGTGCTGTGTCCAGTCTGGGGTCCCTGGCAGGGGGCCAAAACAAATCTGAAGAGGAACTGTTTATAAGGGCATGTAGTGATAGAAAAAGGGGCAGTGGCTTCAAACTGAGAGTAGGTTTAGATTGGATATTTGAAAGAAACTCTACATTGTCAGGGTGATGAGACATTGGCACAGCTTGCCCAGAGAAGTTGTCAGTGCCCCATTCATGGAAGTGTTCAAGGCCAGGTTAGATGGGGCTTTGAGCAACCTGAGTCCCTGCCCACAGCAGGGGAGTTGAAACTAGATGATCTTGTAGGTTCCTTCCCACCCATTCTGTGATTAATAATCTTAATCAGAATTCATAGACAGAATTCCGCAGTTTTTTAAAATATATTCCACCAATATCAATAAAGATATAAAATAAAGCAGGAAAGACACAGTACACTGTAAAGATCTGCCAAATCCATGAAACTGCTGATACAGCTTAAACAGGCATTTTGCTGTATCCTCATATCTCTCAAAAATATATTGTTGATTTTTAGCTTTTTAAAAAAGAGCTAAAACAAATCACTTCTGACTTTTGAACATGTGGAGTAGAAACATTTCTGACATTTCAATTTACAGATGAAGCAAACACTCATGCACAAAATATTTCAATGTATTGTTAAATTGCTCATTTATGTCCATTTGCTAGACAATGAAAACATTTAAAATGCTAAAGCAGAATGTAACATTATTAGGTCAAAAAGCATAATTTTCTAGAGTCCATTTTACATGCAGTTTTAAAATCTGTCATGCCTTAATTATCAGTGACCTATCCAATAGACTGAAAAATTACATGACTGAGGTGGGCATGGAAAGCTGCACATCTGCATACAGAGATCATCAAGTCTTTTGATCACTGCACCGAAGAGTGCGATAAAATTTATTTACTTTTCTTTACAATCAGTTTACCTCAAGTTTGACTGGTGAACTTGAAACTAAAAAGAAGTACACGGTTCATTTACATTTCAATCCAAAGCAGGGGTTGGGTGGCAGGAGTAAATAATCTTTCAGGAAAGATAATATTAAGAGTGACAGTGCACAGAAACTAGATAAATAAGGCAGAGATGAAAAAAAAAAATAAAGGTACATAATATGGCCTAATTCTGCAAAAAATTTGATCCTTTTACTGAATCCATTTTCAAATGTCAGTCTTTCAGCACAATAACCAAAAAATTTATGTTTATGTAACACTATCTTAAAGTAAATAAGAAATTTATAATTTTAAATGTTTTTCTGCCAATTCCAGCTACATCCTACCTCAAAGTATTTTAAGATTTCTCCATTTGTTTTTCAATTTTTTTTAATACAGTCTTGACTTTTTAAATAGGTTTGCATTAAGCACTTAAGAATGAAATAGATGATGCTAGCATACAGACTACCTGCTGAAATGTACTTAAATTTACTATTAAATAAGAGCATTAAATAGTCATATTCCTCAACACTAGAAACTTTCAGTTTTATCAGATCATTATGAAAGCGTTCTCTAAACTCTTTATGTACCCTGCCCCTAGGAAAAAGCTTCTGCTGCAAGTCCATGTCTCTACAATTCTTATTCCTAGAGTGCTTATCATATTTCAAGTTCAAACACTGAAGTATTCTCTTTTCTAACCGTAATCTTATTCTGAACTGATACGCGCAGGATGCAATGCTGCTGTGTGAATCTCAGTGTCAGCTGAATTTCAGCTTTTAGGGTTTTGTCATTCTATTATATTCTCCTATGACTCCTTTTATTCCTGAAAAATTTTGTAAATTATTCATATTCTTGTTGCAGAGTTCTTCAACTAGCACTCCAATTTTTTTTTCTGATGTCAGGTTTCCATAATGAATTTCAACCATTATTTTCATTAGTTTTCACAGGGATAACATTATCAAAATCACTCTTGTACTCTTTCTGGGTTTTTTTCTTCATATCTTATAAAAGATGTGCTCTAAGTAACATGACAAAACCAAACAAATCTTCTTCTGCATATCTGTTCTTAAAACTCCCTTTTAATTCTGCTGTTTATTTCTATTAAGGACCAGAAAAGAGCACTCCAAACACTAGAAAACAGTGAGGCATCGGTTATTCAGTATATATCAGTTATTATTATTTACAGTTGTACCAAACAGTATTTTAATTTTTTTTCTTACTTGCTTGCTTAGATTGCTATACCATTGTCCAGGCTGGTTTTGGGTTTGTTTTCAATAATGTACTACTGAAATAAAACAGCTCTGACTAAATAAAACTGAGCTGAGTAGCTCTTTTTCCTACTGACCACTGGTGTGTGTGGGAAGACACAATAAGACGCTCTCACACCTGCCAGGTTCAGCAGAAAGGAGGGAAAAACCCTTTATTGACATATGTCACATTTTTATACAATTCCCAACTCCACAAGGGATTGGAGGACATGTCACTTCCTTCTCAATCCCACTGGAGAAGAAAGGTGCTCATCAAAGTTGTCATATCACAAAAGGAATGAAAAACAGAAAATACCGTTAAGTAAACATTGGCTATTGTTTACATGAAACTGTGAGAAAGAATCTGATTCCAAGGTTAAAACAGAAGGCTTAGCAAAAACCAGGGCAACACACTGGGAAGTTAAAACCTAGACTCCCTGAAAGGTCTTAACATGTTACTCTAATTTCAGTCAGTTACTCTCATTTCAACAATATTTGTTAAACATAAAATTTAGCAAAATTTGGTGTAAAATTTTGTTTGTGTAGCCCTGTCAGCTAACACACAGTATTTTGTCACGTGCAAGTTCAGTTCTAAGAGCAGAGTAATTAAGGTTTAAGCCAGAAGTATTGTTGCTGTTTGTAGTTTCTTGTGACGGTATGGCGAGCTGCAAACCTTCCCGGGTAGCACAGCGGGGCTTCCTTGGGGAGAGAAGCTGTTCCACTTCCCGTAGCCCCTTCCAGACGGCCCCGCATGGCTCCAGCTAGCTCTCAGCTTCTGCAACACGGCGGTGACGAAGGAGGCGAGGAGGCTCCCTGCGTGGGGGTTTCAGAGGATCCTTGTTCACATGGTCTCAAACGCAGTCAGGACCACGAGGGCTGATTCCCCAAGGCAGAGAGACTGGCACGTTGGTATGGGGCTGGGTTTTATGTGGGGATGAGGGGGGCGGAGAGAGCACATGGACTAATGGTCCCAGGGCACAGGGGCGATTCATGGGTGGGATTAGGGTACAGAACAAATGGGGAGAACCCGAGGGAGTGGCTAGGAATAGGGGCAGGGGAGGGAGGACACTGTGGGGAGGGCGGGCAATTTAGCAAAAAAGGTGTGGGAAAACACACCACTGCAAAGTGTTCTTCTGTGATTTATCATATGAAAAAATTTGTTGATTACATGCTCTCTTTATGTTATATGGTATATTTTAACACCTTTAAAGAAGGAGAAAACACTCTAACACTTCCTGCATTAATGCTACTCAGAAGTCTCTTTTCTTGTACTGCATTCAAGGTTAAAGAAAGGAAGAAATTCTTGTGTTTGGTAGTTAATCTTTTGGAAATGGCAAAGACAACAGAATTGGCCATAAGTCGCCACCTACATCCTGGCAGAAACACTGATTTTAAACAATTTTTTGTGAAACTACTGCATTCCATTAAATGCACATTTATTTCAATAATTTCTCTTTGTGTGTCAAGTAGTATGCTGAAGAAATGAGTTTCAAAGACGAATGATACACAGATCACATCTATTTTTTCATTCTTTAACATTGTCTTTAAGTAGCTTTTACAAGGCTTTACAGGAAGTGTGTCCAGTAGTAAATCTTGGAATTTTCCTAGGTCCCAAATGCAAATATTAAATGCAAGATACAATAAACCATGCTCTTTCTTTCATTTATCTTTGAAACTAATTTCTTCAGCATACTACTTGATATGTGAACAGAAACTGAAAAAGCAAACCTTTCCACTTTCATGCATTTAAAATCTTGCTGTTGTCTTCCTGATCAAGTTTTCTACTTATTAGGCTAAACAACTTAAATTAGTGCATGCCTACATCAGTTTTCAGAGTTTCTTACTTTCTCTTTTTTTTCCGTATTTCCCAGTGGATTTGTATCCATTGTCAAAAATGCGAGGGTATAAATGTTTATCATATTCTCCCAGAACAAGAAGAAGTTATTGGCTCCTGGAATAAGATTTGAAATTGATTTCTAACAAGATATCCTGAAGTAATCTCTATTGAATAAAATTACCTCATGGGTTGGCATCCTTTTCATCCAGGAAGAGGTAACTTCATTAATAATTTAATAATGAATAATGTAAGGATGAATCTAATTATGATTTATTAAAAAGAACCCCCACATTATTTTTTGTTTTTAAATTTGTATGATAGAATTTTTTAATATTTTTTCCAACAACATTCTAGTCTTAGCATAATTAATGAATGCATTTTTATCATGTAGGTATATTAGCTGCATTATAAATTAAGCATGAGAAATTGTCTTTGATTATAGATGTCAAGACAAAAGTGTTGTATGTTACATGGTGGAACATGCTTATAATCATCATATTAAAAGTAATTGTTTACTGGACCTGGATATTACTAATTAATTACCAGGATAGTATTTATTCAATATAAATGGTACCTTTTGTATTGCTCCAAGCCTTATTATGAGCCTAATTGTGTCACAAACCCTTATAAGGTTGTTCATGTTTGAGTTTTATAGGCACAAATAACTCATGACGCTCCTGAGTAAAGAGTTGCAGATATTTTGAGATATTTTCAGATATTTATTATGAAGCATATTCTACACTATTCTATGTACTTCTGCAAGCATGAATATCAAAGGGATTTTGGCACTCATGCCCTTTCTATTAAAAACATGATGATTGTTTTTAACCAATAATTTTCATACCTTCAGGGCATGTAATTTGTTCTTATTAGAAGTTTTATCATGTTTAATATTGACAATTTAATATTGACAAGATGAATAAAATCTTCACTCTCACACATCATATCTGAGTTTGTACCAAACCATAGGAAGGTAAATTTTTGCAGTAGTAATAGAAGCACTATAGTCATTTCAATTTTGCTTAGTTATGTTGTATTCATTTCCCCAGTCGAACCAAACCACTTTCCATCTTTTCTAAGTGTACCTTTTACTGAAAATGTTGGAGAAATGGTAAGAATATGCTTGCAGTTATTCTTCCAGAGCACTATACATTTTTTCATATAATGAAAAAATTTTTTGGACTTTCTTTTGCGCAAGGTCAACAAGCCTTTAGCTACTGTCTGTAAAACTAATTCTTCAATGTGACTTTACTAGTGTTACACGCTTTTTGTTTAATGACCACATGAAAGATCATTGAACAATATCAAAAGGAAAAACGGTTTGTCAACAAGGAGTACATGAAAACAAAAACTTTAAACCTGCACAGAATAGAAGTTTTATTTTTTAAGTGCCAACATCATTAGAAGACAACTTTTTTTGTGATAAATGATTGTACTCCCTCCTTCTCCCTGGAAAGCACTTCGCTTTGTCAAAATAAGAGTTAATAATAAGGTATATATTTTCCCTCCTTAAATTTCTTTCCTTCTGCAGCTAATCTGGCTGCCTTCTGTGATATATTTATTTTGTAAAAAACACACTTCACCTGAAAGTTACAGCGAATGAAGGGTATCAGCATTGCATCAAGCTGCCTTGACATAAGAAATGCAGAATTCATGCCATTTCATTAGCAATCATGAGACTGAAGCAGGTATCATTAAGTTCTGCTGAGAGCTAAAAACCTGGCAGCTAAGAGGGAACATACGTGTGTGAGTGACGCATTTTGCTCACATCTCAACTGAAGGAGTACAAATAGTCTGGCATATTGTCAGTGTGCAGTAAACATTGTAATGACCACATTCTTGCTGAGAAGAGAGGATTCAGAGAAAAATGAGTCATCACAGTTCAAGTAAATGGATTAACTCTAATAATGGATACTGAAAACATTATTTTCTCTTAAATATGCCAGAGGTAATGTTTTTGAGTATCAAGAGACATGAAATCAAACTAAAATGACATATCTCATATGAACTGACCTCTAAATCATTGCAGTAGTTTAAAAAAAAAAAAAAAAAAATAAAAGCCTTAGTGTTAATTTGGAAAATATCATTTAGACCTTTGGCTAAGTAGCAATTCCACAAGCCTCATAGGGCTGTCTTCAGCATCTTTATCACATAATTGGAAGATGAGGACAGAATCTTTACTTTTCCCTTTCCTCCTACCGGTAACAAGGGAACATAACTACAAGCTTAAATGTTCTATCATGGCAACGTGTATTCTTGCTTCAAATTTCCAACTGCAGAGATATTTGCAAGTTCATTGCGGTATTGAGCTTGTTTATTTGAACCTTATTGCAGAGTAGGATATATTACAGTTATCCTTATCTGCTGATTTTTTTTCTCAAGATGATAATGGAGATATAAAATATTAAAGAAAAATTTCTATGTTCAAGTCTCAGCTGGAGGAGGAACATTTAAGCTCTGAGGCCTTTTATAACTACCCCAGAAGTGACATTTTAGAAGAGCCCTTTCAAGAGTATTTGTGGGATGTATAAGCTTTGAGATTTAAGCTGCCATGGCCCAAATTGCCGAAAATCTTTAAAGTGAAGTTGCATGTTTTTTAACATTTCCAAATTTCAAGGAGAAATAAACACCACATAACATCAGCAAACCAGGGATTTGAAAATATGATTGAGTGGTGGGGGAATTGGATGTATATAATTACTACTAAGAAAACACCTTTGACATCCGACACGGCAAAACCTACAGTTTAAAAGTTTTTATTCATTGAAAACTGTGTCATATCCTAATCAGAACTTAAGTTTTGCCTTCCTTTCAGTAACATAATACTGAAGTAGTTGTTTTAAACACTTTTTTCCACTGAAATTAGTTTATTTAACTTCATATAAAGTTTTTCTTTCCATTGGTCCAGAGGAGTTAAAAAATCAATGCTTAATCTGGAATCATTTGCTGCTTAAGAGATTATTAGCTGAAGTGTATGCTAAAAAAGTTTTTATCTTTGGACAGAATAAAGAATCATATTGTACATGGTGTATTACTGTACACAAAATTGACAGGGGATTTTTTTTTTCTTATCCATGAATTAAGGCTGTAGCAGCAATGTGATAGTCACTTACCAGTACGTATCATACACTCTGGATACAGCATCTGCATGAACTAGTTGGATTGTGTAATTTCCATCAGTATGCTCCTCAATCATCAAAATATATTTGAATACCTTGGCCCATTAGAATGAAAATTTATTTTCATTTAATCATTCAAGAACAATTCCAGTGTAACTGATATTTTATTAACCAAGAGCTGAAAAATGTATTCCATTATGATTACTACTAGTAAAAAGATAAAAAAGAACATATCACTGACAATTCTCAGACATTTTATTTAGACTTTGGCAACATTTCTGAATTTTAAGTAAAGCAATCAAATACAGTGGCAACAAAAATTACTAGCAAAGAATCTAAAATATTGATCTAAATTTTAACAAATGCATATTCTGCCCAATTAATTAAACTACTGCCTGGAGTAACCATCATGAAAAGCATGAGGACTGGATTCCTGGATTCAAATAGGTATCTATTGTGCCTGTATAACCTCTTTGCATATTTGATTGAAAATGCACTTTTTTTCTGTTGCACTCTGACATCATTGACATCTAACAGCAAAAGAAATAAATGCTACCTTGACTTTTAATTTTTAACTAACTGGCAAGTGATGGACAGGTGAATCTATGAATTGTAACAGGCTAGACTATAATTCAGAATTATTTTAACAATCACAGAAGAAAAATGGTGGGGTTTTTTTGTTTGTCTTGAACTTCTTTATAATCCTACAGCATGTTGTTTTTTCAAGGAAGGGTGGTATCCCTTTGCTTCTTTAGTAAGTCTGATAGGATCACAATACTGATGGAAGTGCTCACTAGGGTATATGATCCTTAATAAAATACAGTAGGATGAGCAATTTTGCTTATTACATTGTGTAAGAGATTTCTTTATAACTCTAAAAGCTCACATATTTAATTTTCCAGCTCCTCAAGTACAAATACCCTTTCCTTCATTTCTCTCCTACTGTGGCATCTGGCAGACTCATGCTGTGTCCCAACATCACTAATATCTTCTTCCCTCCAGACATTTCTCCTAGGCTACTTCACTTCTATGCATCTGTTTCCATTGCTTCTTTCTGCTCTAACACACTTCATACACTTGGATTAAATTTCAGTTTTCTATTTGTAAATTATTTTTACCTTTCATTCTTCTCCCTAAAACCTAGCCTAATTTTTCTTCTTTTCTTCTCACTAAAAAATCCCACTCTTATTTTTTTCGTCAAATATGTCCATTTCATCTCCTCCCTGTGGTTTTCCCCAAAGATTCAGATCTCTGCTCCTTTACATGTGCACCTCTCATGACTTTTTTTTTTTAACTAAATAGAGGAATTTTTTTCTCTTACTCCACACACCCTTAGTAATTTTAATGAAAGACCTAAGCCAGAAAGACAGTGAACTGGTTGGCCCTTTGATCCTGTCCAAAGAAAGAAAATGAAACTCTTTACAAAAGAGTTTCAAAAAAACCCCCCCAAAACCCCCCCAAAAGGAAAATACCCTAATATTTAAGAAAGTACTGAAGTACTGAAGACTTGTCATAGTTTAGCCACAGCTGGCGAGTAAGCACCACACAGCAACTCACTCCCCATCTGGTGAGGTGAGGGAGAGAATCAGAAGGCGAAAAGTGAGAAAATTCATGGATTGAGATAAAGACAGTTAAATAGGGAAAGCAAAATTGTGCATGCAAGCAAAGCAAAACAAGGAATTAACTCAATACCTCCCACGGGCAGGCAGCTGTTCAGCCATTCCCAAGAAAACAGGGTTCCACCACACATAACACTTATTTGGGATAATAAAGATCATTACTTCGAATATCACCCCCTTCCTTTTTGTTCTTCCAGCTGTATATGCTGAAATTGATGTCTGGAGTATCCCTTGGGTCAGTTGGGGCCAGCTGTCCCAGCTGTGACCCCTCCCAAACTCTGATGCACTCACAGCCTGCTCGCTGGTGGGTGGGGTAAGAGGCAGAAAAGGCCTTAACTCATATACACAGTTCAGCTGCTGCTCAGCAGTAACTAAACCATCCTTGTGTTATCAACAGTTTTCAGAATAAATCAAAAACATAGCCTCATGCTATTAATTAGGTCTATCCCAGTCAAAGCCAGCACAAGCACTTAGAATATTTCTGTTCCTTGGTCCAGTTCCCTTCTTGGCTATATGAATTTACAAACTTAGAAGAGGAAAAACATCCAACTTTTTTCCCTGCAATCGGATCCATAGTCTAATGTAGGATGATTCTCACCAGTTCAATAGTTTCCCTTATTTAGTTTTTCCAAGAAAAAGAAACATTTAAAATTACAGTAAGAAAATGCAGACTGACAAATTCTAAGTAGCAAATATTTTTTCAATAATTTCACCATAAAAAAATCCAACAGACAAATAAAACCCCAGAAGTGCTTTGTCTCATGCTGCAAAGGAGAAAAAACCAAGAAATTATAATTTTATCTCTCAGACGCTCTGAAAATGAGTCAGCAGTTATAAGCAAGTTTTTCAGGATCTGCAGATGTTCATCAAAGATATAGGCACGGTTCTGGGTAAAGCTAAAAAATGGGGTGGAGTTTCTGGCACTGTTTAATTTTATACCAGCCATATCACTGCTGGGCGTGTGGTTCTGGCAGGAAGCTGCTGTTGTTGGGAAAAGGAAGATGCCTGAGCTGAAAGGAGGAAACTCACAGTTTTTGCCAGGCTCTTGGGGAGTGGATCTGGGATGGTGCTGCTGCTGCTGCCACACTGGAGAGCCGCAGAGGGGCCTGAGCCCTGCCAGATGGTGTGGAGGCAACAGTTCAGCAGAATGACTCATTATTCAGACAAACTAGCTTCCAGGTTTTGGGTTGTTCCTGCTTCCTGTTGTATTTGGGCAGGCAGGGGGAGAAGTTAAGTCACTGAAGCGTCTCTTTTTTGCCATATTGCCTTTGCTAGAGACCACGCTGAGCGCTGCCTGGGGGAACATTCGGTGGTAAATATCCTTTTGTGGGTGAAACACTTTTTCTCTCTTCTGTACAATAAATTGTTACTCGAATTTATAATCTCTCCTAGTGTTCCTCCATTAGTGGAAGGGGTGGAGGGAAGGGAGCATCTTTGGTGGGTTTAATTTTCCAGACAGGTTTCCAGACAGATTTCCAGACAGGCATCTACTGTTTCTTATTTTCCATCACTTAACTACTTTCATCACTTGTTTTCTCTTTTCAGGAGATCAATGGATTTATAAAAACAACTAACTTTAATTACAAAGCCTGGATCACAGGTGAGAAAACTGTTCACCTGATAGCTACAGTGAGGCCAAATGAAACAAGATATTAGTACAATATTTTTGTTTTTCATATGCAAGCCTTTGATAAGATGAGCATCAAAATAAACTACAGGATTACTATATTCATCAGGATTTATATGCCCAAATTGCGTATTCTCCATTCAAAAATTCCTTTGAAACACCTCAACCAAAAAAAAGGAACAGGCACCTGAATAGGAACAAGTATCCTGTCTTATCAAGCACCACTCATTGAAAATTTATTTTGTTGCATCTTAAATTCACTGCCAATGCATTACTGCTTATCTGTATTCAGGACCACCTTTCACAGTGTGTTGAATAGAAAAATCTAACCAGAGACGGAACAGTAAGCAGATGAAAAATGCTTTTCAGCCTATTCTAGATACAATTCTTTCCCTCCTCCCCTTCATAATTATCATATTTCAATAACATTTTAACAACAGTTGAAAATAAGTTCCTGAAGAATAAAAATTATTACTACTTTATAGCACCATGCATATGCATACTGTTTACACAACCTTAAAATCTCAACAAACTCAAAAACAGCTTATCAAGTGTTATGATGCCATTCATAGATACAGGTCTGCTGACATTCAGCAGGGTAGTCATGTGGAAAAAGGTATGTGGGATTTAGTACCACATTAAGACACAGAGTTGCCGAGGTTCAATGTGCGAGGACATCAGCTGAGGTAGAGAAACTACTAAACCTTACATGCTTTAATTTACACTTACAGGTTCATAAATGTTTTATTTTAATGTAATGAAATTGGCTGTGGTTCAGAAAAACAATAAGTTTGGCAGAGACATGTATGTCATCTTATATATCTTTGCCTGGCAAAGATATGTGGTGTTCCACTACACTTCTTGCTTCTGTACTTGGCACATTAAAAAGGATCTGCGCACTCCTCCTCACCTGAGAAAAATAGGAAGTTCTCACAAGCAAGAAAGACCTAAAATCAATGATTTCTGAGAAAGTTCTCTCCTTTTTTTTTTTTTTTTTTTTAGAAAAAGCAGAGTTTCTATTCATAGTGGTTGTAAAGAAACCCTGTAAAGGCATGAAATTAGCTGTTATTGCTGCAGCTGCTGTCAAAACTTGAAAGCCCTGGAATCACTACATAATTTTAGTGTTTATAGGAATTGTGATTTGGCTTACATCAAAGAAATGAAGATATGTAATGAACTTCCCAGAACCTAAGGACTTCTTAGTTGCCCTGGACTCAACCCCTCTCTGAGTTCATGGGGGAGGCATGCTTTTGGTCATGATGAAGCTGAGGGAGTCAGGCACAGGAAGTCTTCCCACCTAGGGGTATCACTTCTGTCCCCATAGAACAGAAAGCTAAAATACCAAGCTGAATTGACTGTGCATCTGAACAGGTTTCTATGGGAACTGAAGAACCACAGTAGAGAAAAAACAAAGAAAACAGCATCTGTCAGAGTGAGATGAGTTAATGAGGCAACTGCTGTGACCATACAGAGATTTAGCCCAGAGACAGAGAGTCCAAGAAGGATCAGGAAGTGATAAATTCTTAGGAGACATCCATGTTCAAATAATCATTGCCAAGAAGTCATAAAATATGCTAGGGCATGAAAAGAAATTACTGCAATTACTGAAATTGTGGAAAGCAGGGGCTGAACAGAAAAGCTATTTGCTTAAAGAAGAGATTAATTACAAGTTAGGATGCACAGTCTGTGTACAACTCAGGTTAGGGGAAATGATAATGGTAAGGATAGCAGGGGAAGCAGAATTGAAATAGAGTAAATATAACCAATTCAGAAGGATTGTGTAGTGAACTAATAGCAAGATGTACCAAGTACAATATGAAGAATGAATTACTCAAAAGACATGAATTGCAAAGAAGAATGAGACTATTTCATTAGCTATTGTATATATTATTTTTATTAAGACTGTCTTGTTGGCAGTCATAGACTGGATCACTGAAGAAAAAATATCTAAGGACTAAAAAACCTACATACCAGTATTTCAAGTAAGTGAAAAAGCATTGAGACAACTCTTTTTTTCTCCCAAAATGGAAAAAACCAACAAAATATTTATTTTTTAAATTTCATATATCTGAAAAAATTATTAACTCCTTCTAAATATCAGCATTTTCAAATATGATCTTGCATTTTTCTAACAAAAAATTTGTCTCCTAGAGTAATTCCCTTTGCTATTCTTCACCTCAGCCTTTGTTAACAGACAGAATAAATTCTCTGCAATGAAAGGCATCAGCCCAATGAAATTGGGCTTTATATCAAAACAAGAAAGTGACTTTATCTCACCAGTGACACCTTTTAACAGTAAAGGAAACAATTAACAAAAGTAATGACAAGATTGCAAAAGAAAGAAATATGTCACATCACATCCCTGGAGAGGGAAAGGCTAAGAGAATTGGGTTTGTCCAGCCTGGAAAACAGTAGTCTTCAGGGTGACCTAATTGTGGCCTTCCAGTAACTGAAGGTAGCCTAAAAGGAAGATGGAGAGGGACTTTTTGCAAGGGCAGGTAAAGGGCAAGGACAAGGGAAATGGTTTCAAACAGAAGGAGGGCAGGTTTAGATTAGATATTTCTATCTACTTTTTTTTTGTTTGTTTAATCCAATTCTTTACTGTGAAGACAGTGAGAAACTGGAACAGGTTGCCCAGATGTGGATGTGTCCAAGATTCCTGGATGTGTTCAAGACCAGGCTGGCTGTAGCTCTGAGCAACCTGGACTAGTGAAAACTGTCCCTGTCCCTGGCAGAGGGTTGGCAGTGGATGATTTTACTGTCCCCTCTAACCCAAGCCGTTCTAGGATTCTGTAATTTTTAAGGTCCCTTTCAGCCCAAACCAAGCTGTGATTATATTATTCTATAAAGATTTAGCATTCTAGACTAACCTGTGTTAAGAAGTATGTTATGATTTCTGCTTGAATATGTTTACTCTTTCATTAGCCTTCCCTCACTGAAATGCATCACTGTCTTTTCCTTTTAACACCAATACATCTTTGCAGACATAAATCATGCAGCACAGGAAAACATAGTTTCTAACATGTGGGAATGATACACTACACCACCAGGTTTTTAAACCAGAAAATACTTTTCCATTTCTTCTCTTCTCCCAAGATTTTAAGCAGATCAGCAAAATAAAAACTTGCCACTATTCCTTTACTACACGAAGCTCACAAATATCTGGTACTGTTAGTGTTTTCCCCACATGATAGAGCTATATTTTTTGTCTTCTTTTTTACTGTGTTATTATTTAACTTCAAGGCACCTGCCACTTTTCTTAAACAAGAAGAGAGGGAAGGGGAAGATTCTCTCTGAGATGGTAGTCAAGAGTTCTGGTATAGCTTTCAAATGAAGCAAAGTGTTATTGAAAGAGCACTATATGACCAGTAGCCATTACATGACAAAGTTATTCTGTCAGTTGATGATGATGGGCTTTATCCATTGCTCTAAGGTTAATTACACTGCCTTTGATGAAATATATAAAAAAAAATCTCAAGAACATTTTGCTAGCCAAGAACTCAAAATCCATTTCTTCTGCTGAAATGTCAATAACCTTTCAGGACTTGCATTATTTTTACAGAAACGGAGATGGCATTGCTTTTCAGGGAATCACTGCTTGATATGTCAATCAATCTATCCTGTGTTATTGTGTATTTAAAAAAAAGAAGTTGAGAAATTATGAGGTGGTTGTGTTTTTGCATTCTAATTCAAACTTGTTATTAAATTGAAGGAAAAAACACTGAAGGTTTCCATAAGGATTTTGCTGTATATTCCAGAATATCTCTTAAAATAACAGTTCTAAATCTGAAAAAAGTGACATTTCTAGCATGAGAAAAAAAAAGAAAAACAATCTGGCAGAGACTGATTTTTGAAAAAGGAAGTAATTGCAACTGTGCTAGTGAAATAAAAATGGGATACTAATATTAAATATTGGGTCTAACCATTTCTTTGCGATAAAATATAGGTCATTTAGCAAAAGAACTTCTACAGTGGAATAAAATCCCACACACTGGAGAAAAGCACATGTAATGCAAGTTTAGTAATGGGATTTGGAGCGCATGGGTTATGAGGTCATGAGTTCAAATTGAGTCCAATTTAGAATTGGCCAAGTACAGGCCTTTTTTAACTCGTGTGCAAAATGATATAACAATGTCATATTACTTTTTACTGGATATAATAATTTTTAAAACTCCAAACACACACAAAAGAAATCCCAAACCAACCAAAACCACAAAGCCCAAATTTGATATATTGTAGACATCTCACTCAAAGACTTATGCAATATATAAAAAAAAGTAGTCTTCTTGAACACTCAATGATCTAGCTATACTGTAATTGGTTTTGTCTTGAAAAGATCAGCTTTGAAAAAAAAATTATAAAGGTTATTGTTTTAGAGACAGTGTTGTATCAATACTTAGTCCCAATTCTTCCCCATCTGATCATCAGCATTCCTATGATGTTAAACTCAACGCATTAGTCACTGCTGGATTTAAGATCACAGTCGCTGAAATGAGGTAAGCAAGACAGAAATGTGCCAGATGACTGCAGGGGGGTTAAAAAAACTCCTCCAAACTTTGTCCAGATCTGATCAAAACAGAATTTGATGATCTACACAGATTGTAATTCCTTTTTTTGAAAAGTAAGATGATTTCTAATATAGAAAGGGAGGAGTGAAATACAAGTATTAGACTGTGTCATGGTTTGACACTGGCCCAACGCCAGGCACCCACAAGAGTCTCTCACTCATCCTCCCCTGCCACAGCTGGGCAGAGGAGAGAAAGAAAAAAAATTAATGAAGGCTCTGTGAGTTGAGATAAGGATCAGGAGAAAACACTTCAAGGGCAAAACAGGCTCAACTTAAAGTTACAAAGTTATTTTACTCCTAACAGGCTCAGAGGAGGATAATGAGAAGCAAAGCAAGCTCTAAAAACCACCTTTTGCTCACCCAACGCCTTCCTCCTTCCACTGACAGTACAGGGAGAGAGGGCGTGGGGGTTTGTGGTCAGTTCATCACCCAGGGTTTTCTTCTACTGCTCTGGANCCTTCTCCACTGACCTTGGTGTCACCGTGTTGTTTTCCCTCACGTGTTCTCACCTCTTCCTCTTCTCTGACTAGCAGCAAAACCCCGTAACTTTGTTTTGATTTTCTTCTTAAATATGTCATCACAGAGGCGTTACCAGCCTCTCTCACGGGCCCAGTTCTGGCCAGCAGCATGTCCATCCTCAGAGCCATCAGCCACTGGCTCTGCCGGACATGGTGGAAGCTTCCAGGAGCTTCTCACAGGAGCCACCTCTGTGGTCCCCCTGCTACCAAAAACCAGGCCGTGCCAAACCAGTACAGACTGCATTAAAAATTCACTGGAATCTAGCTATGAAGTGATTAATTTCTTGGCGTTGCCTATCTTTATCCATTAGTTGTGATGCGCCCAAAGACAGCATCACTTCTGTTTTAGGCTCTTAGAAGTTTTCCTGAAAAAGTGAATAAGTCTTATGTATAATTTTAGACTCTAAACCTCAAGTACAAGCAATCAGCAGCATTATTCTCAATAATAACTATGTTTTTATTATTCAAATTAGGTACTGAATAGATTGCTTTTTCAAAGACCTTTTAACATTTAACATAAAGTCAGGTAGGTAAACAGCAGATACAGTCACTGCAAAATTACAGAGGTTTGAATGTTTTCTGAAACTCTGGTTAACTTGAGCCTTTATATGTGAAATCCTTACAAGCTCAGAAGGAAAATGCACCTTAAATTATCAATGCAATTTTCACTCAAACTGTCAGTTGTGGATCTTTTTTTCTTTAATAAGTTGTCTAAAGTATCTTGCAGGCTGTGTTATTCCTCTTTGATGTTACTTCAAGTGAGGAAGATTAAAGTCTAGCTTGAATTTATCACCGATGACATTTCTGTGACTTTGGTCCCTCAATCCTTTATGATGGGAAGATGTCAGAACAAAGTCATCACAAATTATGTAATGTCACTCCACCTAAGCCACAGTGCCAAATAAGCTGATGAAGCACACTGTTGTGGAATCTATACCCTCCATACCGCACATTTATAGCTACATGCCTTTGATTTATAATTCTCCTGAGATGATGAAATTCAGAAGCACCAAACCATTTTGGACTGATCATTCCATATCCTGAGTGATATCTTGATCCTTTAATATACTGGATAAACTCAGTTTCTGAAGTGTAATTCCCCTCTTTGGTCTTTCAAGATTCATTAGGTAAGTTGTAGAAACAGGGAGGAATCCAGCAGGAATTAAGGAATAAGTGTTCTATGTTTGCAAATTTTATGGGGATGCAGTTAAAATTTTATCTGCCACTTATGATAGTCAACACAGGGCAGTTTGTCATCCAAATGGTGAAGAAGGCAAACAAATTTCTACATTCAGTTTTAAAACCATGAATAGGGAGACAGCTGTAGATAGATGGCTGTTATCAGAAAGGTGAAATAATCATTTTCCACAAATAGCATTGTACATTTAATCTAATTCCATAGCCTGACTCTCTGCTCAACTCCTCGTCAAAAAAGCTGATTTTTTCTCTGAGTGATACAGGATGGTTTGTCAACACTTGTGCCTAAATGAGTCATAGAGAATGTATACTTTTCTACTGTATTTCTAAACGTTAGTGGAAGTAGTTCTCTGATAGTAGCAGCATGGCAGTAGTTTTCTAGAGGTGCAGTGTGGCAGAATGCCACAATACACTTTTGGAAGAAGGCTCTGGGACACAAAGCAACTTGGGGAAGACCAGAAAAACAAACCAAAAATACAGCTAAATATGCTCATGTCCATGGGCATAAAGAAGAGAGAGACTATTAGAGACTACTGGAGATTAAAAAAAAAAGGCAACATGGGAGTTCCACCGGCAATCTGGTTGTCTAAGAATGACTTATGACAGATTTAGAAAATCTAGTCATAGATCCCGATTCCTTAAGTTATCATAAAGGAAGAGTATTGGGTCCTTTTCCAGGAATTATATGGAACCAGCAACAGGAGGAGGATGGGAAAAGAGAGTTTGACAGAGAAAATTTTGTGAGACATTATTCATTTCCTCTTTTTCATGAAACAAACTACCTATCAGAGCTGCCAATATAAAGAAAAACCTTCTGGGGACAGGGAGAACTTCTATTTCAAAATGAGCAATCAAATTATCAGAGTCTTTCCACTGTAAAGCTTTAGTGGATGACTAACTGCAGCCTTCTGCTCATTATTTCTCTCAAAAGATGAATTGAGGTCCTTTGTATTTTCTGGTAACTGAAGTTTCCGTTTTGCCTTTTCTATTTTTAAAAAGTAGTTACAGATGAAGAGAAAATGTGCCGTAGTAATAGAACCACATCAGGAAATATCCTCCTCAGCTGCTGTTCAGAAACATTTGAAATGCCTTCTAATAGAATGCTGCTTGTCCCATAACATTTTTAAGTGACTGTGCTTCAAATGCAAATTTCTTCATTACACTGAATTGCATTAAATTTTATAAGCGCTCTCTGCACATATCCCCTAAAAACAATTTGCTGAGAAAATAAGATGATGTGGTACGATGATATGCATCCATTAGATAATACCTGAAAATAGCTTTATAAACATATTTCATTTTAGTTGCTACTTAATGATTTAGTTTTAGTGGATAGCTTATGGATTCAGCCATTCCAGTGCAATGAACTAGAATCATCTTCAGAGCTAGAAACTTTATTAGTTTGATTATTATGCCAAATATGATGAGAACATGTAGATTTATAAAACCAGAAAAAAGTTACAGTCCATTGACTATGCCCTTTTTCAGCCTTTAAAGGCATTAACCAGGACATCTCAGCACTGTTAACATCAGTCCTCTTCCCACAGATTACCTTACTAATATTTTTGGCAGCAGATAGTACCATGGAGATACTATCTGACAATATTCAAATTCCAACTTTGGGATGAGACAACAAAATTGAGACTGAAAACACTCATATTCATTAAAGATTCCTTTACAACCTAGTCAAAAAACAGAGGTTAGAATGGGTTATAAAAATTCCAATATCCCTAATTACATCGAGGTTGTGTAAATTCACTAGAACTGCAAACAGATGAAGTTGCCTTCATGGATTGCTTAGAACTACTTTGCATTTCTGCTCATGCCAGCAACTAAACTGCCCCTCATACACAACTCTACATAAGGCCACCGGTGAGAAATGTATTAATTAAATTTAATTCTAGGCTGCATTTTTTTCTTAGACAAGCCTCCGCAACTACGCTGCCTTTGAGTTCAAACCTAATTCCCAGTTCAACTAGTCAACCATTATATATATACAAGAAAAGATGGATAGCCATCGTCATACTTGGACTGCTTGGCAGACATCATGCTAATCCATTAATAAGAAAAATGATATGGGCTTAAAATCACAGTTCGAGCAGAAATGGCAGACTATTTTCCTGTGTTTGCCTAAATCTTCTCTTTAATTTATTTACAAACACCAATACAAGAACGGACTGATCGCTCTCCTTTTTCTGTTGCAAAAGGGCTTTTAAGAGTCCTCGGTAACAGCAACAGTATATGTCCTCAAAAGAATAATTTTGTTATTTTAAAAATTAACTATAAAAGGTAATCCCTCAAACCTCCAGCATATTAATATTGCTAAGAAAACAATGACAAAAATTCATTTATCTTCTAATTGTGCAGGCTTTGGGGAACTGGTGTATTTTTGCACTGACAACAGTGCTCTTTTTACAAGACTTTGAGTACCCATCTGTGTGACAATGGGCAAACATGCCATTTCTTTCAGAGCTGCAACACAACAGACCTTTTTTTAATTCCATGCTCACTATCTCCCAGAATGTCCTTTCCTCACCCTCCTCCTGTGCCCTAATTCCTAGTTCTCCTTGTTTAGTGGCCAGGTCCCTGAAAGCACTGTGAAACAGGCAATAGAACTGAAGTTGAGCCAGGAACTGCAAAGAAACAGTACTATTCCACATTAACTGCTAACATTAGTTTCCATATGGACTTTCTTATTCCTAAGCACCTGACTTGTTTCTGTGCAGTGCAGCAACTTCTATGAACTTATTAATGCAATTTTTGCTCATGCAGTCTTCTGGAACTGACTCATTTTCCCATGTGTGCACAATAAAAACATTTTAGATCACTTTTCTTAGGAAAAACCCCCCCCATGTGATTGTAATAAAAATAATGTTTCATGTACTGACTGACTCAGTATATACTGTAGAATAGATGAGTTCTTTCACATGTAAATTTTTTATCTAGTTACCATGAGACATAATGCCTTAAAATAATTGAATAAAACTCTAGTTTCTGGGGAGCAATCACTCTGCTTCAGTGAGTGGCAATTTCTCAAATATCAAGAAAAAACTGCAACAGATAGCATATGACAAACAGGTAGAAATAAGAAATTGTTAAGAGGAGAGATCTCCTCGATGAATGTTTATATTTTTGTGATAGACAGATGACAGGTAACATAATGATAGCAACAGGTAACGCCTTTTTTGAGGCTCTAAAATATTGTCATCATGAATGCAGGCTTGCTCCTTGCTGGCATAAAAGAAAAGAATTACAAAGTGGACACTGTCAAAACCTGCTCTTACTCCATGCCATCAAGTGTTCAGAAGTACCGTGCTATGTACAGGACAATGGTGAAAAATCAGTGATTTAAATAATTTTTTTAGAAAATATTTTCAAATATATCTCTCTCCAAAGCAGAGTTTAGTAAATCAACATATCCCAAAGAAATCTTTTTGGTATTTTAAACTAAAAATAGACTGTGTGCACAAACCCAATACACAAACATAGCAGGGATATCTTGTTGAACATTTGAATGTTTCTTGGCATACACCTGGGTATTCTAAAAAACCTCTTGATTTATCCTCAGGGTCAGGAAATAATTCTGACAAAAAAGAGATCAAAGATGTGGTTGCAGTGACAAGGAGGTTGCACATGTTTCACACCAGTAAACAATAGACATAACTTCTTTTTCTCCTTTTTTTTACGTTAGTGCTTGTTTGTATAAGCCAAAGTAGTCATCTTATGCTATAGGACAGCATATAAAAGTAGTCTTTAAAGAGAACTCTTGCTGAACAAAATTACAGATATTGTGTTGTTTACAGTTCTTTTTTTTTCGCTTTCAGGCATTACTACCATACATAGAAATCTCACCTGAGAAGAAAATTTTACTGAGAATCCATGAGCATTTAATTTTGTTTTTTCAACTTAACTAATTTTCGTCACATTTTAGAGGGATTAAACAAGGTACTGTTAGCAACAAATTTGTTACTTTCCATACCATTTTCGACAACGTGCTTTTTGGTAATTGTACTTATGGAACCCGGGTTTAGAGAAAAAGCTTGAAAAACAGAGAACAGTTTACTAAAAACTAACTTTGAGAAAAGACAGTTTCACCTGTGGGGGCAACACACAAATGGAACACTGAATGATGTAAAGATATTATGTAAATGTTTTGTTCCCTGAAAACCGTTAAGTATTTTCTCTGAACATACTGCTGTTTCTTTTTCTTTACACTCTAAAAAGTGGTCTGCAATTCTTCTTGAATACAATAATTTTTCACAAAAGCCTGTCAATATTGCAAAGCATGTTCTTTAGACTTCTAGTAGTTATTCTTGGGGAGCCTGTAAACAACATCAATACCTTCCTGTACCATCACAAAGACCCAGCGTTTAGTGATTACAGGAACTGTGGGTTTGGTTATTGGCAGTGAATGGAAAATTATACTTCGGACACACAAGTACAAAGGAGTATGCATGGGATATTACTGCATGGAATGGTGGCAAGTGTAGCAATCAATATCCATTTCAGCAACATTTAAGTCACGATGCATTTCTGCAGCTGAAGAGATTCTAGAAAATATGTTCCCTGGCTGCCCTGTTTAAAAAGCTGATGTGAATATTATGTCTAATTCAAAGAGCATTGCAAACTCTATGATTGAATTTTCATTACTGTGTGTGGAATGAATATTGCCAAATACAGATTTTGAAATGCTGGCAATATATTACTTAAATTATCAGTGTCATTTCACATTCACAAATAATGTATAAAGGCAATGTCACAGAAGTTTCACAAAAAGATAAATCTTAATTTCAAGTTTTATTCGCCTTTCAGAAAAAATCCCAAAACAGTTGATCTGTATCCTGAGCTTCCCCTCACTTACTGTCTTTTCCTCACACGCATATACATTTATTCAGACAAACCTAGTTATACCCAAGAAAAGTGGCAAGCAAAGGAGTAAATATATAGTATATTTTCATTTTATTAAAAGAACTTTAACATTGCTTAAGAAATTAAGTACTTTTTGTCCCCATTATATTCAAATATATGTTTCGACTAGAAAAAACCCTAAAAGTTAGGATTTTGTATGCCAAAGATGTGTAAATTCAGAAGCAATAACTGAAGGCTCCAAAGCAGTTGTTTCACCCTATTTCACCCTGTCATCCTTTGGGATGCAATTGCAAAAAAAGTGATTCATTTGAAGATTGTGATATATGTCTTAACTACCTTTCAAAAGTTAATAAGCAGCTAAACAGTTTCAGAAAGTGATAAAAAACTAAGATTTCCTCTGGCTTTTCCCCTGACTATAAGTTATATACACATTTCAGAGAAAGATATTACTGATCTGTTTCATGGAATAAAGTTTTAGTAGAGGCTTTTAAGATCTTTGTCTACAAAATATTTAATCACTACCTTATTTTCATGATTAAACATGGACATTGGGGTCTACGCACTCAGGCGTGCTTACACAGCTGGGGTAGAGCAGCTGGAGAAGAATTTAGTAGGATAAAGGTACTGACTAAACTGCGTAATTTGTCCTGAAAGACTTTCTATTTACTTATATGGCTAAAACAAAGCTTGCCAAAACCTGCCATCTAGAGGAAAACAATCACACTCCCATCCCACTCAGATCAAATCTTTAGGGCTACAAAAATTCTGCATAACTACTGTAGCTTCTTTGTACTCCATGAAGTTAAATGCATTGTATTTTCCCTTTCAGTTACAAGTCCCACATAAGTGTGATTTTACTTTTTCTGTCTCAGTTCAGTAAACCTTGCTGTTCTGTGCAAACACCCTAGCAGTGAGTGACCAGGGAAACAGGCAGTGTAACATCTCAAGGGAATAAAGTCTGGCAGTCAGGAGGACACTGTAGTAAAAACCAGTACTGAAATACAGAAGACAACAATTATAGCTCTGTAAGAGGGAAGGCAGTGTTTCAAGCTGGGGTGAGGTATTACCGACTAACAAAACATATTCAGAAGTAAATAGAGAAAAAAATGTAATACATTAGAAGTACCAAATTAGTTACTGTTTTCACAAGTCCAAAATAAAGTTTGGAATCTGCAGATTGCTGTTCTCATGTGCTGCATCATTTGGTCCAAAGACATAATTATACATATATCTGAGATTTGAAGAGAGAGAGATTAAACAAAACTAGGTAAAGCAAGGCATTTCATAAATAGATGTGCTTCTCTCTGAGTACTTTTGTAATTCCTTTAAAGAAAGACACCATCTCTGGAACAAGAGCTGCAAGTTCCTAGTAGAAGGGAGAATATTTTAGGGAAGTAGCTCTATATGCAGTAACTTCTCCAGCCTGTCTCTGGCAAGAGAAGAGAGTAGCTGCCCTGGTGGAAGCAGCTCATAAGCTGTCACTTGTCTCCATGAGAAGCCTGAATCCATTTACATGCTGTTAAGCTGATGGTCTCTCAAAGCATCAATTAGCTGTCAATTAGCTAAAGAACAAGTGTTCTAAATAATTCAGAATGCAGCTGTTTGCCTAGAAATTAGCAGTTTATGCAGTGAAAAAATACTCCAAAAATTTAAATTATGGCAGTATGACACATTGTTACATAATGCCTCTCATTAACTCCCAAGAATATGAACACAATGTGTTTGGCATATGTATCACCTTTCTATAGCTATCAAGATGAAAGTCTTCTGGATACAGAAATAAAACACTGCAAAATACAGAAATGGCAAGGTATTGCTGATTTCAGTGCTTTTAAGCTCAGAATGTTCTCAAAGAAACTTCTTATTGCTAAACTTAAATCCATCTACTAATAATTAGCCATAAGATAAAATACTACACAATAAAACATTGGGAAACTAAAGAGACCTGAAAATAGGCACTCACTTTATTTCAAGCTCCTATTCTCAGAATATCTCAAAAAAACCTTTGCATTAAAGTCTGTATTTGAAGTAAGGATACAACTGATGGTGTTGGTTTTGTTTACAGATACATAATTTACAGAAAATATAGACTGCTTTTAAATAACATGCCACTTTTTTCTTGTTTTTTTCATTTATTAATGTTATTTACTATATCTGTGATGTAGCTGTGGACCAACACATTATGACATGTATGAGAATACGTATCAACTGCAAATAATAAGACTAAACTGAGACATTTAGTTTTGGTGTGCTTTGGTTGAAAATGTACTAAATTTAAGGTATTTGAACTCAAAATTAGAGAGAAGTCAGCAGATATGGGTGAGGGTGTAGGGGCTGTGGAAGAGACCACAGCACTCTGTAACCTCATTGTTTCCACTCTTGCCACCTGCAGAAAGACTCCACTTTCAACAGCTGGTGCAACAATGGGTATCACAACCACCTTTTCCTTCACTGGCTCTGGTCTTCTGCTAGCATATTGTGCCTGCTCCCGTGATCTAACTCAATTCTGTGTTCTTAATGTAATGTGCACCATTTATTTTGGGTTTCCACGTCTTGATGAGGCAGGTACTCCACAATTCCACCTCAGATGACTCCATTCTGCATGTGGGTAATTAGCTTCTCCACCTGTCCTCTAAGAAAATGTTAAGGCAAATCTAACAACAATTAAGAGCTGATCTGTATTCCATTCAGTTACTAGACACAGCAATACTGCTGTGCTGCCTATCATGTATTTTGCTTTTCTGGTTTTTCATTACTCCAATAATTTTCCAATAACAATTCATTTTCATTCTTCGTTCTTTACACTGAAAATCTGCTTTGGTGTTACATTTGTTTTCCATTCAATAATTTTTTGTTCTTTATTAGTCTCCTGTTTCAGATTTCCGTTCCCTCCTCTGTGTCCTCTCACATGTTCTCTTGCAATCTGACCCTGTGTTGTTTCATGTGTCTCCAGCCTGACCTTTTAACTGCTATTTGCCATATGAAACTTCCTGTCCTTTCTTTCATTGTAGGAACACTGTTGTTTTTCTCTGTATATGATCTTCATTTACTTTTCTCAGAAAAAAATACCAGAACTTAGAATATCTCTAGATCTTAATGCTTGTAAAATTGTCTCATGTCATTATTTGACATATTAACTGCCTTACACAAGGATGTAAGTGTGGGCATTAATGATTACACAATCAATATATTCTGTCTTTTCAGATTTTCTTTGTCCTTCTTATGCAATACTTGTTGCAAGGGCAAAGGATCTGCATTTGCCTACTTAATCCACATAATGCAAGGCTATCATTTTGTCAGCATTCAGGTACACATCTCTACTGTGGTTATTGTTAACCTAAAACAGAAAAGTTTTCCTAAATGGTGGCTCACATAGGGGCCAGAATAAACATCTCATACAGCCAAAACATCCTGTCATTAGAGAGATGATGAGCTCAGATCTTTGCACCACATAACGATGGAATACTGCCTGACCATCATTCCTAGTACTGAACAAAGCATGAACATGAATCTTCCCCTTCCTGCAGCAGAACAAAATCCCTCATTACTCAGTTTCCATGAGGAAGGAACATATTCAGTAGAATCTGACTGACAGATCCTAGTTCCTGGTCCTTCATCTCTCTCTCTCTGGAGTGTTTCCATCGTTGCACTCATGTTCTCAAATCTTCCTCTTCTCCAGTTGATCAGATGGGTGTCCCCAAACCTCTTTTCTTCTTTTCCAGCTGCTTGTCATCTTACAACTGCCTTCAACATGTCTCAACCATTCCAGTCCCCTCTTTCATCTAATTCTGTTTTCTCCATAGATGCTTTCATGTAAAATGTTTTAAAAAATTATTTAATGTCTTCTCTGAAGTTCCTGCTCAGAGTGTTTCCTCCTCAATCCACAGTCAAAGAGACTCTTTGATGCAGACTATGAAAAGAAATTCACACAGTCAAGATCACATGTCTGAGTGTTGTCACCTTGCCTCACATTGGCAATTGCATCACCCTGCTCCTGAGACAACAGCCTTCTACACAGCAGACTTAGCTTATGGGCACAAAGAAATATAATGCTCTCTTTTCCCCAGAATATATCTGAGAAATATTGCAATCTATATTTTGAAATTAACAGCACATCCTTATCCAAATATATTGGTTTAAAACTGCATGTTATTAGTACTTGCTTTGGTAGCAAGTCATGCCTTCAGTTCTATACATCACAAATGACTTATTAGCAGCAAAAAGATACTTGTGCTTCACTGCTTCTTCATTTTATCGGAGGATCAGACATGAAAGCAATCTGTCTTCCATGATTTTTTTTTCCTCCTTCTTGATAATAAATACAAGTTTTTTCAGAGATTATATGCCAGCAAAAACAGTCTAACCTACCAACCCTGAACATCCAAGAAGGGATGTTCTGGCCGCACCCAGCTTTCCCTGACATCTGCAACCAAGCTAGAAAAGGACTGAGCAATTGGCTGTACATCTGCTCTGAGGCCAGGTTTGAACTTGTGCACTTCTTCAAAGAGGTCCCAGCTAGCAGGAAGCTGGCAAACTTTGTCTCGGTTTTCAAGAAGGGCAAGAAGGAGGAGCCTGGAAACTACAGGCCTGTCAGTCTCACTTCAGTGCCTGGTAAAGTGATGGGAAAGATTATATTGTGAGATATTGAAAACACCTGAAAGACACAGCCAGCATGGCTTCATGAGAGGAAAGTCCTGCTTATCAAACCTGATTTCTTTTTATGACAAGGTAACCCACCTAGCTGACTAAGGGAAGGCAGTTGAAGTAATCTTTTTTAGATTTCAGCAAAGTTTTCAATACCGCCTCTCACAGTATCCTTCCAGGCACAGTGTCCAGCACACAGCTGGAAAAACACATTGTGATGAGTGAGAAACTGGTTCACGGGTTGGGCACAAAGGATTGTAGTGAATGGGGTGACATCAGACTGATGAGTTGTCACTAGTGGGGTTCTGCAGACATCCATCCTCAGTCTTGTGCTCTTCAACATCTTCATAAATGTCTTCGACACAGGACTGGAAGGGATACTAAGCAAGTTGGCTGACAATACAAAACTGGGAGGAAATGTTGACTCTCTTGAAAGCAGAGAGGCCCTGAAGAGAGACCTTGACAAATCAGAAGGCTGGACAATCACCAACTGTGCAAAAGTTCGACAAGGGAAAGTGCCGGATTCTGCACCTGGGATGGGGCAACCCTGGAGACTGGGGAACAAGAGGCTGGAAAGCAGCACTGCAGAAAGGCACCTGGTGGTCCTAGTCAATGGCAAGTTGAACTTGAGTCAGCAGTGCCCTGGCAGCCAGGAGGGCCAACCATGTCCTTGGGGTATCAAGGCACAGCATCACCAGCCAGGCAAGGGAGGGGATTGTCCCGCTCTGCTCTGCACTGGGACAGCCTCACCTCGAGTGCTGCGGGCAGCTTTGGGTGCCACAATGTAAAAAAGACCTTGATCTGTTAGAGAGCATCCAAAGGGAGGCAATGAATATGGCAAAGGGCCTTGAGGAGAAGCCTGATGAGAAGCGGCTGAGATCACTGGTTTTTTCAGCCTGGACCAGAGGAGACTGAGGGGAGACCTCACTGCAGCCTACGACTTCCTTTGGAGGGGAAGAGGAGTGGGAGACACTGATCTCTTCTCTTGGTGACCAATGACAGGACCTGAGGGAATGGCCTGAAGCTGTGTCAGGGGAGGTTTAGGTTGGATATTAGCAAAGGGATTTTAACCCAGAGGGTAGTTGGGCACTGGAACAGGCACCCCTGGGGAAGTGGTCATGGCACCAAGTCTAAGAGAGCTCAAGAAGCGTTTGGACAATGCTCTCGGGTACATGATGTGACTCCTGGCGATGGTGCTGTGCAGGGGCAGGAGTTGGACTCAGTGATCCTTGTGTCCCTTCCAACTCAGCATATTCTGTGATTATGTGATTCTGCTACAAGAGTCAAAAGAATCAGTAGTGTGGATAATGACAGACATGAAAAGAACACAGCCTTGTTTTCTTTTTTTTTATCTGACAGAAAATTTTTCATTCTCTTCATCTGAAAATATTTGATCAAGGCAGACACAATTTCAGAACTTGAATTCCAGGTGTGGATGATTGGTGCTAATTTTTATAGGTGTTACAAATTCAAATTGATTTTGAGATGATGTCTGGCCCCAAACATGCATTTTGTTACAGGTAACAGATTCTGCTCATCTTCAAAGCAATTAATCGAGAATCTTTTAGCCCTAGCCATTAAACATATTACTCAGTCTGACAGGCAGGCAACTACATAGACACATAATTCTCTCTAGATGAATGCTTTCAAATGTGTACATTTTGACAACAATGCCAGGGACTGTTAAAAACTCCACTGGGAGCAGTGGGTGGTGGGACCTCCTCTAGTCAATACTAGAGAATTTGCCAATTGGGCTGGCCCTGCCCAGTCAAAACTGAGAGGGACAGAGTTCCTCCAATACATACTAAAATATAGGCTGGGGGAAGGAGTCTGGGTTATTCCTGCCTCAGGCAAAGGCAAATCCATCTGTGGGATTGCTTTCACTCAAGGGCCTGGTGCACTTGGTGAGTAACACAGGAGTCTGGTGTGTACCTCTAGGGAATTTGATTCTGGGTAAGAAGAGACAATGAATTAAGTTGTACATTGTTAATTGCTATACAGCATTGTATATCATTACTTCTATGGTGACTATGTGCCATATCAAGTGTATTACAGTAAAAATAACCCAGATTAATGAAGAACAAATTGTGATGAATCTGGATAAGAGCAATGGTGATAGAATCAGAACTGACTTCAGCTTGCAACAATCCATCATCCCAGACCATCTTTCTTTCCCTGAAATTTTTATGACTGATGAAGCCCAAAGTCATGGACTAAATGAACTCAACAGACTTTAGAGGGATAACACATAGACTAAGGGAACAATATTGTGTGTATACATTAAAAGATTGCAAAGGTCTTGATCATTAATTGGGATGTAGGGAAAGAATGGGACATGGGCATGATGTAAATGGTATAGAATAAGAGATGGATACTGTTTTGATTTCAGCTGGGATAGAGTTATTTTTCTTCCTAGCAGCTGGTACAGTGTTGTGTTTGGATTAGTAGGAGAATAATGTTGCTAAATTGTGTTTACACTATGTTGACACCACTTTATTTTTACTTTCTTCATTCAGCTGGAAAAATAAATATTTTTAACCTCTTAAAAATGTGTGCAAATTTTAAAATTTAATATATAACAATAATTTACACCTCCTCAAAATGTTCTAACATAAAATACTTGAAGTAAAATACCATCCTGCTCTAATAAATAGTAATAAATGAAAATTTTGTGAAAAGATAATGAAAATATTGCATTGAAATTAATTAAATTAATTAAGCATTTTTAAAAAATCAACTTTTCCTTATGAAAATTTACTTAGGAGATACATCCTTGTGAATATAAATGTATAACTAATCTACTACTGCATTGTTGAGTATTTTTAAAATGTACATGATGTGCTATATTACAGCCTTCTGTTCAGTTTGTGATCAAATACCTAACTCATGTTCTAGAAAATGAGTTATAAGAAAGATTGTAAAGAATTAACAATATGTGTAAAATACTGGTATTTTGAAAACACTAGGAAGTTTATAGTGTCTAATGCCATTTTTTCTGTCAGACAGAGGCTAATTTAAAATTATTTTTCTCTGTAATATTTGCCATTAATACACTACCAATGATAAAAATGAAAATTCATCTCTAATGAATTCTGTTGAAGTCCAACTAATAAAGTACATAAGAATCTGCTTTCAGAGATTACACTTTTGATATATGAGAGTCAAAAAGGAAAACATGGATATGCTAAATAACTGCAATTTTTAGTAAAAAATTACTGCTTTCAAGAAGAAAAAGAATAGTAGTACAGGTGAGCAATCAGTGCTGTAACGTAAAGAAGAAATTAGAACTTCTTCTTCCCACAGTTCTATTGAGTTATTCTTATTTGATCTGTGGGAGGAATATGAATTGGCAGGAGGAAATACAGACATTCCTTGTACCTCATTTGTGAGGTAGCAGGGTTGAGACATAGTGTCAGATTCAATGGTATGGTTTTTGTATTTGTTTGCTATGCACAAAACCAAGAATTTTATCACACGTGTAAGCATGCAGCAGCTGCTCATGTAAATGATCACATCTCTATATAAAACAATTCAAATAGCACAGTGGAAAAGAACTCTGAACTGATATGTGTTTTGCGTGGTAACTCCCTGTCTTATTGCACACTGCAGCAATGATGAAAATCTCTCTTCCTTTTGTGCAGGAAGCAAGATTGACAAAGTGAAGAAAAGGCTGTCTTCTTGTGGTTTCAAAATGCTATTTTTGATGTGAGTTTATCTTATCTTCTACCATTTTTGTTCTCTGATCAAGTAGCAATGTTACATGTGTAGGCAAAGGAGTCTCATCCCAACTCTTCATCTTGTTCACTGGTCAATTTCCTCCTTTTTCTCATGACAACTCTCCTGGTTTTGTGCTTTGTCATGCTTCTTATCCATTTGTTTGCGAGCATTTTTTGTGCAGGTTATCCAAATATCATGTTGTATAAAGGAATGTAGGGTATGTCTGGTTTAGAAATCATTATCTAGCATTTTCTGTTCTCTACTGAACTGTTTGCACTAGCTCTTCGCACAAAGATCCCAAGTTCAAGGTTGCTGTATTGATTTTCAAAGCACTACATGCTTTGAATCTTGACTGTTTGAAGGATCCTTGCTCCCCCTCTTGCAATTTCTTTGCTCCATTGAAAACCAGAATGTTTTCAATAGGCAAACATTTTCTGTCATCTGGGGAAAATAGATTTTTCAAGAGAATTAGGCTAAAAATTCAGAACCCAGCACAAAGAGCAGCCCTAACCTAGCCATCTTCAAAACAAAATGTGAAGCCTGCATCTTTCAATTCAGATGCAGCTCCTCATCTTTACACTTTCACTATCACTGTATATATATCGTGTTCAGTGTCTCCTTGCTAGTTTAAAAGTTGGATTTTCAAAGGCGGGAGGGTTTTGTTGTTGGTGTGTTTTTTGTTTTTTTTTCCTTTGGGGATTTTTGTTTGGTTGGTTTTGCTTTCTTGAAGGAGAGCTAGACAATTATGAAGTCTGGGCTACTCTCATAATAATAATACTGGAAACAGTGCTTTTTGCAAGCTAAAAATTCATTAAAATGTTCTGTGTGGAACCCTTCTAAAATGCAGTATTTGATATATAAAGTAATCAAGTGCACAAATCAACTTCTCCAGGGAAAGCTGCATCCTTAAATCAATGACAGGATTCCACAGACACACGATACAAGTTTTTCCTCTGGATAGACATACTGTTACAGGTTTTCTTAAGCATTGTGTTTCTGAATTCCATTTAAACTTCTTGATCAAATTCTCTGACTGGTGATCAGAACACTGTGAAGGATGGAGATACAAGGAAAGCTGACAGAAGGGATAAGCTATGTAAAAGTTAAGATTAATTACATATTTTCATTTCATGTAGAATAATACGTAGTCTCTGCAAACTGGTCAAATTTCTGTTAAGGTTATAATCAGATTGGAAAAAAGTTCAGCTAGAATGAGGGCATTAGGTAGTCCTGTAATTATTTCAATATGATGCAGACTATTTAATGCAGTAGATACATTTCATCCCTAGACAATTCTTAAGTGAATTTTTCATGGATATATTCCCATAATCATAGACTTAACAAGCATACCAAAATTGAAGATTTAAGAATATAGTAGCTTTCATAAGGGGATTAGTGGTTTCAGAAAAGCTTTTTGTTATAGATAACACCATTGGTTTGCTCCTATTCAAATTCTGCTGCATTTGCCTAGAGTGAAACTGTGAGATATTAAAGCAATTATTTTTTTCTTATTCAGCAACATTGGCACTCCAAAGGCTATGAAACTTGAAGAATAAGAAAGCGGTGGGGGAAAACGACAGAAAATCCAAATGCAGAAATGTAAGAAAACAGCTGTTATTACTGGTGGAAAGGTGTTAGTTTTCCACAAGACATGAAGTCTCAGAGGATGGAATGCAGAGAGCAAATTCACATACTGTTTAAATCAGTGTGAAGATCTTGTCACACATTCTTTTAAAAAATCTTATCATGTTGTCCACATTCTACTTCTGGGACCTCAGTTCACCAATCATTCATTTAAAACATCCGTAATCAGCTTTTCTTAGTGTTCTACGTTCAATGCTACCTATCTTCAACTGTTCCTCACATTTTTTTTTCTGATACAATTGTTTTTTCAGCATGTCTTGATTTCTTTTCATGGAATCATAAAATCATAGAATGGCTGGGATTGGAAGGGACTTTAAAGTTCATCTAGTTCCAACCTCATGTGCCATGAGCAGGGAGATCTTCCATTAGAAAAGGTTACTGAAAACCCCACCCGAGCTGCCCTTTAACATTCCCAGGGCTGGAGCATCCACCGCTTCTCTGGACAAGTTATTCTAGTGCCTCACTACCCTCACAGTAAAGAATTTTATCCCAATATCTAATCTAATCCTACTCTCTCTCAGTGTGAAGCCATTCCCCTTTGTCACTGTCCTGTCACTACACACCCATATGAATAGTCTCTCTCCCTTTCTTGCAGGCTCTCTTCAGGTACTGGAAAGGCACAATAAGATCACCCCAAGGCCTTCTCTTCTTTTAAATCCACGTAAGTTTATAAATTTTGATTTCCTCAAGTAAAAGATACCCTTTAAAGAAAGGCTTGTGAAGGTAACTGTCACTTTATGAATGTTGAAAGATTTCATTCTTCTGTTCAAAGAAGCAAAAGCCTTAATTTGAAGATTTAATGACTCTGACATGATAATTGCTCTACATACAATACTTGATTGAGCTACATGTAGGTCAGAGGAGATCTCAAAACTTCAAACAATTGTACTAGGACTAATTTCTGTTCCATATTATGCATTTATATCAAGCTGCACATACACAATTCTAGTTGCTTACTAGGACATTTTAATCTTCTCTGTCATGAAAGATTGATTTCCCCTTTCCTCATTTAAACAGTATACTACTAAAATTTTGTTACTGTGATGTAGGAGTTGCAATTGCTGTTCAAGATGACAATCAGGTCAATATCTCCATGGAAATTTGAGATAATTGAGTCTCTTCATAGCAGTATAATTATGTGAGTCAATAGATTTGATGTTCAAACTGCTAGTCCATTGAGAGAGTATGCTTTTCATTGGCTTTTCTCCCCACCCCGACCATGGCAAGAGATTTACGGCTAGACATATATTTCAACTGATTAGTGTCTTTACAGAACCATGAGCACGTGAAGGAATACATAAAGTGCTACACACAAAAACTTCTTAGAAGCAATGGACCAAAAACTGAATGTAAGTAACAGTTTATTTATTGTTTTAAATACCTCAATATCTTCTCCTCTCAGATAACCAAAGCAAAACTTCCCAAAACCTTCCTTTTTTCTTATCTTTGAGAGACTTAAGGAAATGTGTTGTGATAAAATTATTGATTAGTTATGGAAAATTGTAAATCCCACACTAAAGAGAATATTAAACTGAGTAGAAGTTTTCTGTCATACACAGAACTGCAAGCTACAGTTTTAGAAAATTACATGCAAGAAAGACAAACAAAGAAACAAACAAAAACAACTTTAAAATATAAACGCTGACATTATCAAGGTTATTCTGAAGAACATAATCATACACTGGAACTGCTACAGCTTCAAGAAGGCAATATACAATCACGTTGGTTATGGGAGGGGAAAAGTTATTCTAACATAAAAATTAGAATTAAGTGATAAAGGTGGCTCTAACTGACGGTGTTTTAGCAGCATGAACTAAGGAGCATTACCAGTCTTTACAGACATGCAATGACTGGAACTGCTAAAAGGAGTGGTGAGTTAGGAGTTTCCAAGGACCTGAAATGCAGATATACCTGTAGTGATCAAGATAGATACTGAGCTCCCTAAATCTAACACACATTAGCTTTCTAAAATGTATAAATTGTAGTAAGCCTAAAATCTCAAAATGAATCCCTTGTTTTTAGAGAGGGAGGGAAGGGAAATAATCACGAGTTGTCCTCCTGCTGTTGAGTCAAACTGTCCTCCAGAGAAATAATCATTGGGGATAGTGCACACAGTGAGGAAATGTAGTTTTCACAGTTTTTCTGTTAGTATTTGCCACATTATTTACCTTATGTTCCCTTATGTGCCAAGACAAGCACACCATTTTTTATTCCTGCAAAACTTCAGCACTCTGTAATTGGAAAAGTAAAACAAGACCAGGAACAGCATGCATTCTCTTGTCATACTACAATCATTAATTTTCTTCTTTCAAATAAGGTTTTGAAGCTGTATTTATCCTGCTTACTTGAAATTATTAGTGTAAGAAAAATAAATTTCATGGAATCATTCTTCACAACTTCACTTCCTTTTTGAAATCCAGTATAATAATATGTTTCATTAGTATCTTTCCTATGTCAAGTTTGGCATCTGATTTTCAGTCCTGGGATACAGAAAGAAGCCAAAAACATGGTGATGGAGAACAAATATGATAAAATTAGCTTTAACAAAGAGAAGAAAAATGAGGCCAAAAGACAGCGGTCCAATGATACACTTGAGTTACTTTATGATAATTTTCTGAATATTATAACAAGAATTCAAATAACAAGTTAGCACAGAGTCAAAAGGTGTGTCTAATACATGAAGATCTACTGCAGTTATTGCTGTCCTAGTCAGTCCTGTAAGCCAAGCCATGTGGTCTGTTATTCCAAAAGGAAAAGGAATGTCTGTTCAGGTGTAGTATTTTTGTCATTACACACCTGCGCCTGCTCAGGCTGTTGGAGGTAAGTTGGTCACCTGCTGGAAACAAACACCATGGGTAAATAATATTTTTAGTAATCAGTTACTGGAAATTGGGCATGGGAACTTTAGATTTGTTACTACTGTTTCACATATTTTTTGTTCTTGTGGTAAATAGACCTATTTCCTAGATCTAAACCATGACATTCTCACACCATCCCACTAGATATTTTACACAAAGAGAGTAATGTCATCAAATTTAAATACATGGATAATTTGAGGGCAGGGAGGCATGCAAATGTATGCATTTAGAAACGTATATAAGTTTTATAACATATATAGCAATCTAGGGAAAAAAATGAAAAAAATATTATAAGATCCAGATTTGCAATAATATGAAAGGATACCATATCTAGGAATTTCTCTCACAATGATGAGTTAAAAGTACTCATCCGTAATGAGCAGACTGATACTGCTTACGAAGTTTAGCTAAACTTTAGACCATTCTAATTTTACATGGCAGAAACTTTAAATGAAGAAAACTTTACTCAAAACTGGCAAACACTGAAAGATAGTGAGATGTTGTAAGATAAAGAGTTTCCCCTGGTAACTATGTTCCACACCTCAGTATAAAATGTAGATTAGTAAAAAAATAAATCCTACCATTTACCTTGGGAGTCTGATTAAGCAAAATGGGTCCTCAGTTGTTGTTAAACTTGGGAAGTTTTCAACAAAGAGTGCACAGGAGCTGGCCTCTTGAATATCTGAAACCTCTGTGCCATCTGCATATCATGCAGAAAAAAATAGATTGTACAGCATGAATGTCTTAAAAGCAAAAACTATTTTTTATATAAATGGTGATAAAATTGGAATTGAATTTTCTTCAGCTTAGAGCTAGATTTCAGTATTTTTTCATATAAAATCTTTTGGTTCAATGGCATTATTTTGGTTTTATTTTAAGTTATGACAGTTTGTATAGTCATAGAAAATGCAGATGAGGTAGCTCAGTTGCCAGAACTTTTCATTAGAAAAAGTAAGCTGTGGATAATGATGTCTGCATCCAAGATAGTGCTAGCAGACACCATGTAATTGTAGAAACAACTAAAAGGTAATATTTGTGCAGCATAAAAATTGTTGTTGGATAAACAAAAATCTTTCCCAGTAAAGTTATTCATGTTTTTTTGCTTTGTTTTGGGGTTGATAGGTAGTGGGAAAGGGAGTACTGCTACTAAAAATTCTGCTGCTTCCTATTTGAATATAATTTATTCTTATTAAGCCATTTCAAAATTACACTAATTTATCATGAGCAGAAGTCAGCCCTGCATGTATATTATTGCAGAAAGATTGTAATTCCATATCTGTCTGGAGAAAATGTCTTTGAATAATTAAACATCTGAACTCTTTGATTGGAAAAAACAATGTCACAAAGGGAAGAGAAGAAGAACAGGCTATTCTGAAACAAAGAAAAATACTAATTGGCATAGGAAAATGTAAGGCTAATCAGAATCTTAAACACCAAAAATATTCAAAGACATAGGCTTTGGGATTTGAATAGTTTATTTTGCTAAATCAAAACCATACTTTTTCTAGCTGTCTTGGGATTTGTTCCCGACATGACAGTCTTGAGGCTTCAGCATGTTTGATTTGTCCATATATAATCAAAGATCATATGATATAAATCCCAGTGCAGAACCTGACTACTTCATTTAAAGGAACCATTGCCATTCCCTGAATAATGAATAATAGCCTACAAAGTCAAATTTCTGCTGCTTCTTTTCCCCCCTTATCAGGGAAATGCAATCTGAACATCTCTCTGAACTAATTGCAACACACTCATATTATTAGCTGTAAGATCAGCTGCAAGCCTTAAGCAATGCAATTCTACTCAACTAGCCATTAGCTTTTGTTTTTGTTGTTGTTTTAAATAATCAAGATTAGCTGGCAGCAGACACTGTCACTGACAACTGCTGAAAAGAAATCAAATTAGGATAGATTCTTTAACTAATGAATTAATTCAAACTGACTTTGATGTAATATCACCATGAGATCTGCCAGCCTGCAAAATGACTGTAAATTATAGATGCCATGCACACAAAACCAATAAATAAATCACACTAGCAAACCAAACTGAGGTAAGTTTGCAATAACAAATTGGGGTTTGGAAAAGAAATACTGAGAACTTTTCCAAATTTACTTTTCGTGGAATATCTTAAAAGCACAAAAGTATGTTACAGTCTTAAAAAAGAAAATAATCTGCAGACTGCTATGATTAGAAGGAATTTTTGCTAATGATAGAATAAGACAAATTAGTCGGACTGAAGTTACTCTTCTTCTTCCAGATACAGCAATAGTGGATACTGTTGTAGGTTTACATACATTGTGCATGCATGAACTCTCCAGTCTCAGGTTTGTTTATTTATCCTTTGAAGCTTCATGTTTCTTTTTAGCTGAGTGCACACAAGCCTGGCCGTGAACAGAAAGACCTGCTGGATTCTGAAGACAGGGATAATATGAAAGATGCCCAAGGCAGTGATCACTTTGATCAAGGTACACAGCTTTCTTCTGCGACACAATTAATTTGAAAAAGAACCCAAACATGAATAACATGTTGGTCTTTGCAGAATTAAGGTATTGGTGTATGTGAGTTTCTGGGTATGGATTTTTCACAACTTTTAGGGATTGGAGTATCCTCATTAATTGACATCTATGTGGCAGTTCTGCTGTAACTGACCAAAGATTACCCATTTTTTTACTGAACGAATAGAAAAAAGAATGGATTTTGTATCGTATGTTTAATGAGAATGAGCAAAAGAATTGCTGGTGTTAGATATCACTTTAATATCAAATTAGGAAGGCAAGGAACAAAGGTAGATCAGGGAACATCAAGGAACAAAGAGCCAAACACAGGGTGTGTACTGAAACTTCCCTTACCCTTATTCCCTTTTGTTGCTACAACTATAGCTGGGATGGGTTTTATTATATGCTCATGTGACAGCTGTAAGGGCATATTCATTTAAAATATAGTAAAAATTTCGATTTTATGGATGAGGTGTGTACCCTGTCAAAGAAGATATACTCAAAGATTTATGATAGCTGTAGAAATAAAGAAATGATTACTTTTATTAGTGAAATATATATACTACTCAGTTTGGAAGATTTAGGAAGAAGTAAAGATTTTCTTTTTTCCTCTGTAAAAAATGAAAATCACTAATAGTGAAGCAGTAGGCAAGGAACTGGACATGAATTTCTCCTTAAATACATCAGCAAATAAAAATTGACTGTTATAGTTTACTTGACCCAAACACAGTTTACTGTTTTGTTATCCACTAAAAAAAGGATCTTCACAGAATATACACAAATTTAGAGATCTACAAAATAACTGGATATTTGGAAATTTTTGCTTTGGATTATACTTTTCAATTTTATCATTTCAGTCTTTCCATATTCTGCTATTTTCTTAATTTTATTCTACACCTTACAAGGTTCTTTAAAAATCTTAGCTTTCCAATCACTTCCCCTTCACTAAAGAGAGGCTACTTTTTCTTCATACATTTATTGTCTCCCAGAAAGCCCTTGGCTCTTGTAAAATCACTATATAATTCCAAACTGTCATTGAATATTGGCACAATTATATATAAATAGTTATTCAGCAAGGAATTTGGAGATCAAGAATACATCCTTATGACCACACTGATTAATCAAAATTTAGAGGAGCAAATGTCATTTGCATTTGAACAAATATTACCCTTCCTGCAGTGTTTGATCAGCCCTTCTAACTAGATGTCAAGCAGCTCATTTTCCAAGACTGACTTTAGGTTAAAGGCATTCTTTCATCCACTCATACAAAATTTATCTGTAATCTTTACCTCTGCTTTTCTTAATTATATGAAATAAACATATGGCTAGGAAAAAAAAAAACCCAACTGAGCCCATATTGAAAGTCATCTTTTACCAGACTCCACCAATCAGTGGAATGTATTAACATGGATTCTTAAAATAGGCAATACCTCTGGAAAAGAATTACGAATGATTGATCAAATTACATTACTAATAGAACTTTCAAAAGACACATTCATATGTTGACCCATGAAAGGTGTATGTGCAATAATCTGAGAAAAAAATGGCACAGTTGTCAGTTATTATTTTGTAGATTTATGCTGTTAGCAAAACATTTTGAAAGAGTTAACTCGCTGACAGCTTTTACATCAAAACCTATATTAGGTCTTTTTATATGGCAAATGAAAAAATAGCCTTGAGTTTCTTGCTCGCATAATTTTTGTGAATACTCAGATCTATCACATAAGGTGTCTTGATTTACAGGGTTCCATTTTTGTACTACATATCTTCTTCCAGATAGTAATTTCATGAAGTATACTTGAAGTATACTACTTCAAGCCATCTAAATCCATTTCTTGATACACAAACAAAAAATCTTTATGCATTTTTTCTGTTCAAGGTTATGCACAGATTTTCCTGAAGTGTAATTTTGCTTCTCCCTAAGACAGGTGAGTACAGACCAATAGGTAGTTCCTAAATTCTTCCTTAAACTAGAATAAATATTATTTATGCCATTACAACTATACTAGTGCAGATAGAAACTAAACCTCAAATCCAGTATCATTCACTGAGGAGAAAATTTTTATCTGAAACAAAATCCCAAATTTACAAAAAAAAGTCTGCCTTAACCTTTGGTTTATTTAAAAAAAAACCCCAAAAGATCAGAAATTTACAGATTTAGCGTCAGATCAGAATTGCACTTCAGCTTCGAATGAATCTGTTCTCAATTCTTTTGAAGGTTTTTTCAGAAGGTTCTATTTTTGATGAACCTAAAGAACTCTTGGTTTTGAGCTACTCTCAGGACTCCAGGAAACAAGTTTGATTAAAGACTTCAACACCAAAGTCCTCCAAATGAAGGCGCTCAAGGTAAGTATAATTACATATCTTCACTGAAGTGGAAAATAACAGTATTTATATTTTAAACTCAGTGTGCCCTAAGATGATTTCCTTTTTTAGGTCCATCCATAATAAAGTTGCTCCACTCTCTATACTTTTTTGTGAGTGTCTTAGTTTGTACTTACACTGTGGTGTTGCTGCTGACCAAGTCACTGACCTTCCCTGTCCCTGGAGCATTTGCTTTCCCTGAAAACAGCGCATTAATCCCCACTAGTGTCCTCTCCTGAGTTTTCAGGCTGAGCCAGAAGACAGCAGTGGGGCAGGGCAACAGGCAGTCTGCGTGCCACCTATTTCCAGATGTTGTGCCCCTTTAAAAAATAGAGCAGACAGTGCCGTGGGAAAATTAAATAAAGGAATGCAACCCCAGCCACACCCATGCAAGTTTTTGTTAGGCCTTTGCAGCACTCATTAAACAGAATAATTAGTTTTATTCAGAATCTCAATATTCAGCAAGGCTATGCTGGGTAATTGTCTAACAGAAGGATACAGACTTCAAGGAAAACCATTGCTAACTAATATGAAGGAATCTGAATTATCTCACTGCCTTAACCATCTCTATCAAATATCTTGCGGAGAGCATCCAAAACTTTTTTTTCAAATATCTGTAAAGTTAATCATTATAATCTGCATTTTAGTGCAATCTGTTGATTTAACTAGCTTTTTTTCCACCAAATTCTTGAATATTATTTTAAGCACCTGAGGCTCAGTTATTCCATCTGTCCCAATATGTATATTTGTGTTTAAAAACAGATTTATACCTTAAGATCATATGATATCCCATATCACATCCTAGGTCAAATGTGATATTCCTCATTCTTATCACAGCAAATGGGGATCAATAAAACAAGGAAGTACCAGTTTATGAAAAAAGCCTGTCCTTCCACAAAGACATTTTGTTCAAAGTCATGACAATCACATTTAACGCATCGTGGAAAATGAAATGAAGACCTCAAGATAGGTAAAATGCATTTCCTTCTCATTGGGCTCTGACACAGATTCTATTCACAGTAACTTTTTAGACCTTTTAAACAGAATAGTTTATATATTGAAAGATATAATATTGGTGTTATATATTGGGGATGTAGAACAAAGCTTCATATTGTAGGGAAGCAGTAAAGAGAAGATTGCAGCTGTTATTCACGGATATGTGCACAGTAACTGGTGCTGGGCTGTCATGTAAGAATTGAGTCACAGATTCTTCCCATTTTCAGCTTTTTATTCGAAAATCACCAAATGGTCTTGCTTCATCATCAGGAAATTAGAAAAGAGAACAAAGCTTCTTCAAGTATCTTCCTATGAACTATGACTATAAACCCAAGGCAGGTGGTCCCACATGTACATAGGGAGATATCAAGGAGTTCTGAGGCACCCGTGAGCCCTCTCTTCCCACTTTTCCTTCCTGATAAAACCCTTCAGTCAGAACTGCCTATGAATTTCCTCTGCCACAGGAATTTTCCCAAACCAGCCCTTTTTTTAATGAAATGAATTCTGTACAAATGCTCTCGGTAATTTAAGAATCATTACATTCTTTCAATGTAATAATAATGAAACCGTACCATACATCCCTGAAATGCCCCTGGCTTGAACTAACTCAACATCAGATCTGAGGATAGGTAACAAGAGTAATCTCAAAATGTACAAGGCCTTAGAAGAAAGACGACTCAGGCCATTCACAAAACCTTATACTGTACCTATCCAGTCACAGCCCTATAGAAATTCCAACAGTAATAATTCACTAAGTAGTCATTAAATGGGGTTTCTTTGCCTTCTCTATTTCAAGGGAGTCATAAGATTTACTCATCAATGTATTCTATCTGATTCTTCAAGATATGAACTTTTAGGACAAAATATCCTGCATATAATTAGAACCCATAGGAATATGCTCATTTTAATTGCTATAGACTTATCACTAAAAATAAGACCAGAGCAAATTTTAAAAAGGCTTCCTCTAATTTTAGTTAAATTATGCTTTCAGAACTGGCATTGTACACTCATAGATATCTGCAGATTTACTTCACTTTTACTTAGGTAGGCTAGAAATATTATTTTCTGTTTTCATTAATCATAGTTGCTACTTGTGTGGTATTACATCATATACTTGGAAATTGAACTAGATTCCTGAATTGTTTTCTTAGTTCTAAGGTGGACACTGAAAGATTTGACATGAAAATAAAACAGGGAAAATATAAAATAAGGAAACAGTTACTTGAGTGTAGTTTGATAATGATGCATCTGTGGGCAACCTGGAGACTTATGTATCTGTCTGTCCGAGAAATGCTATGTAAGAATTACTGGTGGCATGGAAGCTGTATTGAAATGACACTGGAAGCAATATCTACATAGTGGAATCTGTACAGCACATGTAGCAGTGTCTTTCTGTAGGTATTTAACCTCTGAGCAAGGCAAATATTCACTTCAAAGACAATCCCTGTACCTGATTGAAAAAATATTCCCTCTTTCTCTTCCTTGCAAACCAGACGCGGTCATTCATAGAAGAAGCATCAGCTGTGGCTGTAAAGTGTCATCATAGCTGAAACCCTAAATACTTGGTGGTCTGATTCCCAGTTAGCTGTTAGCGCCTTTTCATTCCTAACTTTAGAGACTCTCTAAATATTCGGCAGCCAAACCCAAGCATTCTTACACACAGGTTCCTCTTTTAACTGCCCTTCTGAAATTCTTGTCTTTCCCCAACTGTCCCTTTTTGCTGATGCTTAGTCCCAAAACTTACCAAACTCCTACTCAGAACAGCAGTGTATTTATACAATGTGAGGGGAATGGGCACTTCAGTTTTGACATAATACAGTCAGAATCTGGTTTTTGTCTGTTATCCAACTTTTCCCTTGTTATTCATAATACTGCTTGTGGTTTTCATCATTGCTAACAGGGAACAGTGTTTGGACAACAGTGTTTGCACAGTGGTTTCTGCATTTCTTTCCTAAGTAATGGCAGCAAAAATCATGTTGAACATTAGAAATGTTTTATCCACCTACTTCAAAGTGTAATCAGCAAAACTGAAGTCCACCTATTATTTGGTATAGGCAGCCACTTGGTATCATGATACCTTTCTATAAGATTTTATTTCAGCTTTTAATTTCATATCACTTATGAATATACTCAACTTCACAATATCCTTTACTACACACAGCTACCCTACATCTCCTGTGGAAAGGGACCAGATATTCTTAACATCTTTCTCACCTGTCTTTCATTAGGTTATTAATCCATTAAAAACATACCCTCCTAAGTAAAAGAGGTTGACATAACATGAGACACATGTAAAGCTCCTTGAGTAAAATTAACTGAAAAAGTCGTATATCTATTTTTAAACAATCTTAGTCAGTCTAACTGACTTCCAATGACAATGGCAGTTTTGGGATTCACAATTTTCTGACTCTTCCCAAATGCATGATTACATATTGGGTCAAACAGCTGTATTCTTTATTGATGCTTCTATCTAATTATCCTGCATAGCAATCAATCAGTTCTGGCCAGTGTATCTACTCTTACTGGTTTAAAATATTAGTAACTGTCTTCTAAAATCTTCTTCTTAAACTCATGTATGATATCTTTTTCCATTGCATTTCCTCCTTTTTCAAGGTAATTGGCTTGTAACTCATTTGTACTGAAATTCAAAGCTGTAACAATGGCAAAAGTTATGCTGGAATCAGAAGCCAGATTGGCATTTACAGTATCAAAATTGATTCAAATATGAATGAAAAGTCCACAACGTATAAGTACACTAACTTTTAAAACACCTTCTATTAAAAAATGTTGTATGGGAATTTTCTAAGTCAAGCATTCAAAAGTTCAGAAATACTAATTTATTCCTACTGCCTGCACATTTTCCTGTAGCGTTTATTACCTGATATGTGACAGTTTGTGTTTGGTTTTTTTCCAAGGCTCCTATCTTGTTCCATCTTGTTCAGTTTTTTTCTATCTTCTACATTCGCTGACCATTGTAAAGTCTTATTTGAAGTATTTAACTGAATAAAAAAAGCATAAAATAACTTCTAAATATTTGCATAATGTTATTACTATACCATGAGGATTCTTCATTTACGATACATCTATTTTCACATAACAAGATAAAGTAATATTATTAACCTTTAATGTTCCTTGAAAGATGCCGAGAGTGACAAATTTTTAAAAAAGTTTTTCCTCAGCAGCAAGAGGAAATCTAAAGAAAACAAGAACAAATTATTCAATGGTAAGAAAATGGTCAATGGTCAGAAATCTGAGAGAAATTATCTCAAAGTAAAATGTGAAACACTCAGTATGGTATTTTTAAAATTTTATTTTAGTTTTGAAAAAGACTAACTACATGACTAAAAATTAACATTATCAGCACAGCTGAAAGACTTCTTCCCCTGATGACCAGATGAAGTTTTACACTGCCTGGATATCGGATGGATGGTGTTTTCTCCATGAATTACTGATTCCAGCCTTTTTTTTCCCCATGTGGAAACTTCTTTGAAGAAAATTAATAAACAAACAGAAGTAAAAAAGCTTAGAAGAATGGATTTGCCTTCTAAAGATTCAAGAAATGGGTTTACACTCATCTACACCAGAGATGAACAGTCAGCTGAAAGGAGTTCATCTGAAGAGGTAGCTGGTTTTTAGTATTTGTACCACTCAGAAACTAGTTCTCCAGAATTAGTGTAAATTCCTCCGAATTTCTTAACGGCAAAGAATCAGCAAGAGAAGTCAAGCTTCCAAAGGAAATGATGGACTCCAGTTTACCTCCAGTTTAGAAATATGTAAATTTCAGGAGAGATACTTTCATTGTACATCATAAACTAGTGTCAGAGAGAGAAAGAGAAGGGTGCAGACTGACAGTTTGGACTATAGCTCATAATGGGACAGTACAAGACTGGAAAGATCTGTGCAAACGGGACCAAAAGCCTTCCAAAGAATGGTTTTTACTCTAATATCTTGTATTTCAAATATTCCGTTTTGGGAAACTGTGACCAAGAGCTTGTCTCTGGAATAATAGGCTTCATCCATTGGTTAAAGGAAATATATTTAGAAGTGTCCTCTATTACATCAGTCTCTATCTGTGACTGAATCTAAATCATAGACATCCAGAACAGATGACTGACACAACTGAAAGAAATAAAGGAGAAAGAACATAAACCACAGTATTAAAAGAATGATGTATAGACTGTTTACATAAATTAAATTTTCTCTGATCAGCTGGAAGCCATGAAAATTGTTAAAAATTACTTTGTAAACCTGTGAGGCTCTCTCACAGCCGTTATCAGTTAAGCTGTAGAACCAACAAGGAGTAAGCCCAGAAGAAGACAAATGTTTACAGGAGAAGGAGAAAAGGACACAAGGCACTAGAAACCAGGCAGCTTAACAAAATTAAGAATAGAATATTCTTATACTTATTACTATAGAATAAAACCTGGTGTTTTGGGAAGAAATAGGTATATTATATTTCAAATACAAGAAAGATTTCTATCTTACTTTCGAGAATCTCTCAAGGATAGTAGGGTGATACATTTTAAATGAAAATACTTATATTGTGGGAACAAAATTAAGTATGGAAACACTCAAAACTTGGATAAATAATCTTAACTTGTATGGTTGTAGTAGGCAAGGTCCTGCCAGCATAGGTCTTGTAACCTCTGGTATTCAATGTACTAATGAAAAGGAGGAAGGAGCAGAAAATATTTTTGTTTACAGATGGAAATTCCTAAATTTGAAAGAAAGGATCAAAATGGAACACTATTTGTTTAAAATCTGATGCAACTATACGTAGATAAAAGCGAATAACAAACATTAATTAGTAATAGTGTGAAGTAGATGTCTAGGTTTTTTAAAAAGAGAATCAGAGTTTGAAATTAATTACTCAACCTCAACATGAATCAAGATATAGAACTAAATCATATTACCATCCATAAAATGCAGTGTTATAGAGCAAGTTGTCTGAACAATCATCTTTCAAGAAATTTATGTGAAGTTCAAAGGACAATCAATTGGCTATGTTAAGGTCTATTCCAAAGCTTTTAATCTTTAATTATCTCCATTTTAATGATGGAAGTTTAAAAAGCAGGATTCCCTGAGAAGGAATGGGAGAGTCATTGGAATGTCAGATGAGAATCCCACTCTGTTAGAGAAGCTTTAAAGGATCAACCTCAGAGCAGTATTGGTCAACTAAATCATCTGCTGAAATCTATCATCTCCTCTCTAAGTAAATGATGTACCTTAGTTTCAGCAAAGGTTTTCAGACTGCTTCATGTAAAAAGGAACTCATTTTCAAAATTCAACTTGGATATAGGATATGAGATTGGAGAGTTTTACATTCTCTTTTTTGTGTCTGGAGATTTATATAAAGATAAAATAAGAATATTTTCATAGCACTAGAAAAAAAAAAAACACACCACAAAAACATATCCCAGAGAGAATCAGTTTCCCATTTTCCAGTTTGCAGAAGGACTTATTTCCCTAGATACTAAAGTTCAGCAAAAATCTAACTTATCACATGCAAGATGTTTTTTTCTAGGGGAAAAAGATATATAACCTTAATGGTTAGGTATTGGTCTGACAACTTCTTGTAAACATGCCATTTTGGGAGCTATCACCTTGCCCTATTTGCATAATGCTCAGATCACCAGATTAATCTCTGAAGTAAGAATGAGAAAACTTAATAATATTTGGTGTCCAAGACTTGTAGACTGGAGGAATAAGAGAAAGAAAATTAAATGTCAATATTTGTTCATGAAATCATTATGAGAAATTTCTGTGGTAGTCTTTCACGGTACCTGGTGGCTATTTAAAAGCCTTTTAATCAGATTTAAATGCAGCATATTAAATAATTTCTAATGCTTTTTCAAAATACTTCTCTATGCTTCACTCAGGAGTTAAATAAAATAAAGATGTATGCAATAGTCTCTGTGATTCATTTGCCCTGCTATTCTGTCTATGGGTAATTTGAATAACAAAAAGGCATTAAAAAGGTCTTTTAAACAGTATGTAGTTTTATCTCATTGATATTTTCACTCTAATTTTATGTAACAAAATAGATTTTCCTAGGTAAATTTGCTAACCCCAGACATGGTTTCTGAAGTATTTATTTCTCTAAGCAAACTGCAGAAATATTTTTGAACACTCTTTCACAGTATTGAAGTTTCTAAGGACAGAACTCAGTAGTTCCTAATTGTATGTTTCAGACAATAGTATTTTATAAACATCTATCTCCATTTTATAAGAGTTAAAACCTACTTATCTTGAAAGAACAGAGGTATATATATTACTGTAGGAGACCAAATAATACTCAAGAATTATCTTTGATCTATTTAATGCAATGTGGTGTTGGTTTTGTTTTTGTTTTCAAAATCAAGATTATTAGTTTTAATTATTCAGATAAGTGAAACATTGTTATGATTAATAACATAAACATTTCATTGATTTTTTTTCCACTCTCCAAAATAAGCTTTCTATATCTGTTACAAAAATTTATTTTTAACAATTATACGGCTTTTTCAATTCATACTGAACTATCAGGCTTCCTTTCACTGAATGAAAAGAGAGTCTAAATAGATTATGCCCGCAGATGGATTATGCCAGGTCCTACATTTAGTATATTTATGTTTCTTTCCGTTCCCAAGACTTATATTTTGAGTTAGAATAGTTAGGAGTCACAGATACAACTTTTTCTCTCCAAATTGGGAAAATTCTGTCCTGTATAAAATAAAAGAAATATTCCTAGTTCTTGTCAAAATAAACAGAAGGGATGTTCTGATACCTCCCCTTTTGATGTTTTATAAAATCTGAATTACTACTGATAAGACTAAGATTTGTGAAGTTTGTCCACACAGAAGCTTAATGAAATGATTCTAAAACGGACTAGACAAAGGTGTAATTTTTTAAAGCTAATCAACCATGTGGACGAAAAAAAATGTTTGCTCCTTCTTATGTTACACAAATCTTTGAGTCACTTTGGGCTGCTGGACCATGAAATGGCACACTTTGGACTTCTTTTGGAAATCATTCTTTTCACAAAGAAGTTGACTTCTTAGAGCAATAATGACTGTGCTGCCACAGCGCAATGAGAATTAGCAGCTATGAAAGAGATCTAAAGGTAAGGTGGTTCAAAATTAGCTACACAGTTCATTCAAACCATCCTAAATAATCTTCTAGATTTCTACAATTTTCAGCATTGTTTCTCTCCAGCCTCTCGAATACCAGGCATAACTTACAACCTGCTCACTCCATTTCTAGTTCTGCAAACTTTATGGTTATAAATGGTGAAATTATTTTCTGAAGATTTTCCTATCTGGCCTTCTATTATCTACCCTATGACATGTCAATCCAAATTTTACCTGATGAGAGGTCAGGTTAACTTTGACCATGAGTCCAGTGTTGTACACTTGAACTTTGGGAAACACAAAAAAATGTTGGGAAAGGCAAAGAATAAGAAAAATAAGGAAAAGTGGTCTTTTTAATCTACTGAAAACTTTGAAAGATTTTAAAAGAAAATATCATATTGCTGCCTTAGGTTTTAACTTTTATATTTTTCAAATCCTGTATTGCCTAGTGTGTAACTCTGAACTTTCTTGTGGCCTGTTAACTACTGTTCTCTCATGCTGGTTAGACATAACAAAGCCTCTCTAGGTTTGCTCTTCAAGGACACCTTGATTGTCCCAGGCCCCAAAACACTTTATAAAAGTGTGAAGAACCTGTGACCCAGGGTCCAACTTGGGTGTAGCCTTTGGTCTGCCCAGGGTGTACCTTTGAATGACCTTCAAATAAATACCTACTTTTATTCTCTTATTCTTGTCTAGCCTCTGTGTTTTAGGTGGCCACCTCAAGGCATCAATACTTAGAGTTAAGAAGCAGAAAATTTGGAGTTTCCATAAGAGTCTGAGACTGAATTTACATCCTGCTTTATCATGTTTTTAAAGGTGATTTGGACAAAAAAGCTTTTAAGTACACTGTTGTTTCTCAACTCAGAGGGTACCCTGAGCCACTGGAAAATGCACAGCAATTTCTGGTGCAAACATTTTTATAATTTCTAAATTCTGAATTTCTGATTTCTGGTCACAATATGAAATGAAATAATCTTAAAAAAAAAGGAGTGCAAATAATTTCTTCTATATACTAAGCCTTCATGAAAGCTATTCCTACAGTTATTCATCAGTGATAAGCATATCCTACCTGTCAAAACAGCATCTAAATGTTTCATTATTCATTTATATCCTGTGAATCAAGAATGGAAGTGTTTCAGATTATAGCTGTTAGCGTGGGCTCTTCAGGCTTATTTAGAAATACTCTAACTAAACAAGTTGGAATAGCTGATTCTTTATACATCTCTAAACACAGATATATAGAGAGAATATTAAAGACTTCTCTTTCCTATAGTATCTAAGGAGCTTCTCCTTTCCTTTCTTCTCTCTCTCTCTTTTTTTTTTTTTTTTTTTTTTTGTCCATGCTGTCTTTTTTAATTTTAAAGCAGTAACTAAAAATGTTGCTTGGTAGTGATAAAGCATATTTTAATTTCATGCAACTCAAGTCCTAAAGAGAGTTCTGACAAGAAATATTCATTTGGATTTTCTCAAGAACTCGAGAAAATATTGCTATGGTCTACACAGTGGAGAGAATCTACATGGATGGGGTAGAGCAATACTTCACACAGATATATTAAAATTAAGCGTAAGCTGCATATTTCAGACGAATAGCAACAGAGCAACATGAGAAACATGGAACATCACAGGAGACTCCTGGAGGTTCACACTTCAATTGTTCCTAATAGATAGCAGTCACCAAGATGATTTGGGGCTGCAATACGGGACACAAAAGTATTGATTAGGAGAGCTGGGTTTGTTCAGCCCAAAGAAGGAAAGGCTAAAGGAGGATCTTACTGCTGTCCTCAGCTTCAGTGTATGGCTGCAGAGAAGTTGGAATTAGAATTTTCTTGGCAATACACAATTTTGTCCTTGGCAAAAGAGGGACAATGCATAAAACTGCAATGACTAGTATTCCAGTTGGGTGTTCAAAAAAAGTAATTGGCAGTGTCTGTCAAACACCAGAACAGGTTACTCAGGGACATCTTATGAAACCTGAGCCACCTGACTGAACTAAAAAGCCATATCCAGCATCAAAGTCAACCTTATTCTGAGCAGTGGGTCTGACTAGATGATTTAGGGAGACAGCTTCCAGGTTCATCTGTTGATTCATCTACTCTCTAACTCTAGTCTATAATACATGTCTTTTTCCACTTCCTGCATTCCTCACTCAAATTTTCTGAATAATACTCCCACATCTTTCTGCTTTCTTACAGAAACCCCAGACATGAAACAGCAGCACTAACTGTATCAAAATGGCCAAATGCCTTGGTTTGAGACAGTTTAAA